>VZSF01001813.1:58819-183138 GCA_013398295.1 Chionis minor
CCCCCCCTCCCCCCCCCAAATTGCTATCCTTATTAGTACTTTATTGTTTTGGTGTAAGCAGACTAGCCACCCAGTGGGAAAAGGTTGTTTTATAAGGCTGTGTGTTTGTTTAGTTTGGGTTTTATGGTTTTTTTTTGGGGGGGGGGGGATTGATTTTGTTGTTGGGGGTTTTTCTGGTTGTTTTAGTTTTGGCTGGTTGGTTGGTTTGTTTTGTTTTGGTTTATTTTTTTAGCACTATGAAATTAATTTCTGTCCAGAATTCAGATGTGCAGTATTGGGGATACTGTGCTACCGCAGTGGGGCTGCGTTCTCTCCAGAGCTGATGATGCTCCAGAGCCGCTGGCCTCTGGGTACGCCTTTGTTTCGGGAAGATGCTTGAACAAAGCGACTCAACAGCCCTGTGGATGCTCACAGCAGCATCTGCTTCTTCCAAAAGAGCACATGCTGTTTACAGCACATCCTTGATATTCCCCATTAAGTTAATCACCTTTGTCCCCTTAGAATTTATAGTCAATATATGTCCAGGGCAGAGCCAAGGCTGTTAAAAATTACTCTTTCCATTGCCCTTTTTCTAACTTTGTAAAAGCTTTTTACTTTCCAGTCTGTTGGGCCTTATTCCACAGCAGGCTGTTGTGCATTATCTTTTTTCAGACCATGCAAACTACAAATGTGGGGGCTTCCCCTCCATGCAGAGTGCCCTTTGTCAGCTGTCATACTCCTCTTGCCTTGGATGTCCTTGGCCTCTGGATTTGAGGACCACCCAGACCATATAGTCACCTTGGCTGATGTTCACCTTCTCCACATTATTAGAGGAAGGGTGGATTTTGAAACAGGGGTATATTATGCAGAGCAAGGATGATGCCAAATATATCATTCACCTTTCCCAATTCAACAGACGGCCTCCCAAGCCACAGCAAATGCCAGCAGGAAGAACTGCGAACTCCCAAAGTTTCTGTCTCACCCTGTGGCAGATCTGGTTACTGTAATTTTTGGGGGTGCTGTGAAGTGCCTGGAAAGGGCTAATGGAGACAGAGCGGGAGGGAGAATCCAGAGGCAAGAAGTACGAGCATATTACCTTGAGGAAAGAAGAAAAAACAGAGGACACTTTTCATCAGTAACTTCTCTAAAAGGAGCAAGAAAAACAAGCCAGGTATGTCCCCTCCAGGCTCATTTCCATTGCTTCCATGTGAGAGGTGAAAGAGCGGCACAGGAAAGAAAAAGACAGTAATTTCCAGATGAAGTGTGAGGTGGGGCAGGACTGCAACCAGGGCATGGCAGCATGGGCAGACCTCCAGCAACATGGAGTAAAGGCTAAAGGAGAGGACGATGTGCCAGGCAGTGCTCATAGTGAAGACCATCTGTTGCCCGATGAAGGCGATGCCACTGCCTTCGTCACACAAGTCCTGTCAGAAACTACATTGTCCTCAGAAAGATGCCTGCTCTGTAAAATCAACTCACGGTCAGGCCTGCGGAGCCCAGGTCCACAGGGGAAGTGCTCAACATTGTCATGTATTCACAGCCCTGCTGTGAATTTCCCCAGGATCCTGAAGGCATCAGACCAGATGATTTCTAGGGACGGATGAGCCATTTACAGTTTGGGACCGGAGCACGGTAGTAATGTTCACCCAGAGCCCACGGGACGTGGTCACTTTGTGCAGTGTCCATCCGCCTCTGCCTCCCAGGCACTGAGAGATACTTGACACAAAACTTTCCCCTGAGCCTGGGGAATGCTGTGGTGCAGAAAGTCTTGTCCCTGAGTGCCCTCTAATGTCCCCACTGACCCCTATCACTATCTCCGAGCCCATCCCCAGCTAATCTCTCCTAACACCTTTTCTAATCTAATCTAAATAGCTGCTGGCAAACCTGCTAATTCTGCTTGTTAATTCTCCAGAGTCTCCTCGCGCACCGGCTGCTAACACAAAGCTGTCCCGTTTCTACTGATATAAGAGCCTTACTGCTAGGGCAGAAGTCACACGTTCCTGGGCACAGTCAGAATTAGTGGCCTCCCAGATAATTCAGGTGGGACTTAGAGGCATGGCATGGAAGAAGTACATCAGCGTGGTAGCTGGACAAAAGATAGATATTCTGCCATTGAGATAAATCCGGTACACGTGTTCAAGAAGACCATACGCATCCAAGTCTAGATTTCTAGCGTGTTTCAACATGCAATGCCCTGCAGACCTTGGAAGATTAGGTAGGGAACAAGACTCAGGCACCAAAGTCCTACCTAGGAGACTAAATTAGGGAAATGAAGTACAACACAAATGTCACCTTTTTCTTCCCGCTCCCCGCCTCATTTAGACACGTTTCAGTATTTCTTCCGTGATTGTTTCTGATACCATTAATATTCCTGAGTTCACCCAGAGAACAGAGCTGCTCAGGTCTGAAGCAGAGAGTCCACCAGAGTGAGCACAGCACCTCCTCCTGTATGTAGAAGCAAGGAAATCTCTTTTTCTGCACTTTCATGGACTTTTTCAGTGAGCACATTAACAAGATTTCTCTTCTGTCAGGCATCTTGCACCATGTTTGAGTATTGGCCATTCACCTCTTCTAGCTGCCTCCTTGAAGCTGTCCACCAACATTCAAAGGCTGTGGGAGAAGGAAAAGGGGAGTGCAGCAGATACACACATGGTTTGATGGCACAAATCGAGTTTCCCTTAAGAAAGAAGCTATTATTTTTATTATTATTCCACATAAATTTTATAAAAAAGATGTGAGGGTAATGATTTGTATTCCAGCCAGAAGAATTTTTCTGGTCAGTCTTTTTTAAAATTTTATGTTTTACCAATGGATTATTGGGGTAAAAATACCAGAATGTTAAACGTGTTTGATTCATTGTGAAAATAGCTTTTATAATGATATACATATTCATACTTCTCACTCTAGAAAACAATATTAGTATTGGTTTTGTGTAGAATTTTTTAGACATTTTAGATATGGTTGAGAATTGGGTTATTTTTTCCACCCCAAAAACCCCAAAGAGTTTTGTTATTGAAACTCTACATGTCTGGTACAGGCTTTAAGTCAGTTCAATGCAAAACTACTTCAGATCTGTGAGAGGTGAAAATAGCAACAGCAAGAACAAATCTCAGATATTCCCTTTACATGACTGGGTCAATTACTTGCAAAAAATCTAATTAACACACAGTGTCTTCCCTCTCACTCTTTCTCCTGTTTTAGGTCCTTTAATTGCCTGTGAAAAAGGATCTATGCTGAGCAGCTGCAATGTGGAAGGAAGGAATCAGAAATGACACAAATTCAGTGCTCCACATCTACTGAAGTAAACAGGAAGCCAAGTCACCATGTGACGCTAATGAGTTCAATTATCGATTAGAGACACAACCGGCTTACAAAGCTCCTTTCTTTTGCAATTTGCAGGGAAATGGGATCCATATAACCCAGCTCAATTGCAGAGGGAAAAACTTTTTCCCACGCCCAGCCCAATGTGTCTAGCGGTCCCTGCACGGCTGCATTTGTTGCCAGTCAGCATGACACTTAACAAAGTAAACCCTTCTGGAAATTATCTGTTTTCCTTTTACCATGCTACAGCAGTTCTTAACAAAACTTATCCAAATAAATTAACATTCATTTTAGGCTGCTGTGGAAAACTTGTTGAATCATAATTGACATGTTAATATGGGTTGCCCGAGTGATTTCACAGAATCATAGAATCACAGAATGTTAAGGGTTGGAAGGGACCTCTGGAGATCATCTGGTCCAACCACCCTGACAGAGCAGGTCCACCTACAGCAGGTTGCACAGGATGGCATCCAGGTGGGTTTTGAATGTCTCCAGAGTCGGAGACTCCACCACCTCTCTGGGCAGCCTGTTCCAGTGCTCTGCCACCCTCAAAGGAAAGAAGTTCCTCCTCGTGTTCAGATGGAACTTCCTATATTCAAGTTTGTGCCCATTACCTCTTGTCCTATCACTGAACACCACTGAAAAAAGACTGGCCCTCTCCTCCCACCACCCTCCCTTTAAGTATTTATAAGCATTGATGAGATCCCCCCTCTGTTGTCTCTTCTCCAGACTAAAAAGACCCAAGTCCCTCAGCCTTTCCTCCTAAGAAAGATGCTCCAGCCCCCTAATCATCTTTGTAGTCCTTTGCTGTACCCTCTCCAGCAGTTCCCTGTCCTTCTTAAACTGGGGAGCCCAGGACTGGACACAGTACTCCAGACGTGGTCTCCCCAGGGCAGAGTAGAGGAGGAGGCTGTATACCTCCCTGTAATGCGTCATCAGCAAACTTGTTGATGGTACACTTTATACCTTCATACAGGTCATTGAGGAATACATTGAATGGGACTGGATTTCATATAATAGTCATATATAGATTTCATATAACAAATAAATCCATCCTTTGAAATATATAGGTGGGGTCCTTCTCTATAGTGAAAAAATACATCTGTTTCTCTGCTCCAAGATAAAAATGTATCTTGAAGGGAAAAAAGAACTGGTTAGAAGCTTTCACCTTGAATAGGGCTATTAAAAAGATGCTATAGAGAATTTCAGGGGAGAGTGGGCAGCGTGTGTAAAGGGAAGCAGCAAAGCTCCCCTTGGTACTGAGTCACGCTGAGCCTCCTGCTCTTTGCAGCCTTCCCAAAATGCAGAGGAGCAATGAGCAACCTCAGCCCCACCGAGAGCGAGATTTGGCTCTGCAGCTGTGGCAGAGGAACGTGCTTGCTGAGAGGTCAGCAGGTGAGAGCAGGGACCTGGGAGCCAGCCTGTGGCGCAAGGCACGCAGCCCTGACACCAACTGTGCCCCTGCGTTTTCTCAGCCCTGGAGTAGGGCAGCTGCCTTTTGGTCCCAAAACAAGTGCATGTGAAATGGGGAAAAGAGCAGTCTGAACACTACATGTGTTTTTCTGTCCGCAGACTGGTGAGGTCCTGCAGTATACCAGATTTGAATGAAGCTCTTTAAGCTCACCAAAATTGGGGTCAATTTGCCTCCAGAGAGCTACTCTTCCTTCGCACTTACACCCTGTCTTGGAAGGACTGTAGCCCCAGTCCCACCAGCAACCTGGTCTGCAGTTGGTTTCGAGGACCAGAGAGGTTTGGTAGATGTTCACACAAACATTTGAGTTTTCCAGTTCTCATTTTGACTATCAACTTAAACCTGTGTGGGTCCATCCAATCACTAGAATTAACTTTGTACATTAAAGGAGCTAATCTTCCATGATGGTAAAGACTTTAAAACATCTGTTGCAAAATCTGCCATGAATCTGCCAAAATGAGGAGAAAGTAGATGCTATAAATATTTAATAGAAGATGTGTAAGGATGTTTACTTACACTTCTGCATACACTTCCAGTTAATTTCAGGAGCATCCTGAACATTTTGGGACTGGATTAGCCCTCTGGCAGTGCTCTTCACAAGATACATTCCCCGGGAACCATTTCCAGACTCAGTTTTCTGGATCAGAAAATGCACGGCAATGAACAAATATGCAGCTAACATGATACATTCAGCCCAGAGTGAATCATTTTTCACAGCGAGAAATGACTAAGGTTTGAGAAGATTATGGATCGGAGGAAAAGGGCATTTCTATAAATAATTAGATTAGAAATAACAAATGTGAAACTCATATTGAAAAATGTGTCTGTTTATGAGGTGTGATCTGCAGTTGCTGCTAAAAGAAATGTTTAGAGACAGATTTCAAAAGCAATGTGCATTTTTCAACCTCCTTTGGCCATGAAAAAAAGCCTGGGTTGTGGGTTAGAGTAGAAGCCACTCTTAATTATGTAAATAGATGTCACAGAGACATGGTGCCAAATGGGCTTTATGTAGAAAACCCTGAGACAAAAATAGCCTGTAATTTATCAGGTGGCGTCTAGTGCCTTCTCTTATACTTGCTAATGGCCACACTGGGCTGGAATGCACGTATCACGGAGCGCTGTGCGGCGGCCCTGCGAGCCCTTTGGCTCCCCACCGCAGCTCCCATGAAACTCAGGCTGGGCAGGGATGCTCGTCCATCTGGGGAGAGCAGTGGCATGGAGGGAGCCAGGGCATTCCCCAACCCCAGGACCAAGCACCTGCCTCAGCTGTATCCAGCTGGGCCATCAGGATGCGGCATCCCTGCCTCCCTGCATGGCACGTGGGCGAGCAGGGCACCCAGGTCTGGGCTAAGCACATCAGCTGTTTGGGACAGGCATGGCCAAGATGGTCCCAGACTCAAAATGGTTAAACAAAGGGTTAAATTGTAAGAACAAGCCCATCCATGTGTGCCTGTAAATCCAGCAGGCAGAGGATGCCTCTTTGGTTAGTGTTTGGGCAATGTTCAGGGTCGGCTACTTAGCCGGTTTAAATCAGCGCAACTGCTCTGGCGTTCATGGCGTCACGCAGATTTACAACGGCTGAAGATACAGCCCATTATCAGCAAGTAACTGCATTCCGAGGTTGTAATTTTAGCAGGAGGAAAGCCCAAGTGGTTTATGTGACAATTAGAGCTTCCTTAGGAGAGTGATGGCCACATGAATCCTAATTTTCCTCTCACATAATGTATATTACATCGCACCTGCCTCCCAGACCCATAGCCCTGCCTGAGCTGCCACTGCTGCCACCTCGTGTGCTTTTTCCTCCCACCTCTGACTCTGATTTTCCCTCTCGTGCTTCCATTATTGCCTTTTCCAGTTATGGCCACACTGTTACGCAATACTGCCCAACATGCTTTCTGGCACAGACTCTCCCTACCGCTTTGGCAGAGACTATCTGAGGGACACCTCACACAGAGGTGTCCCTCAAGTAACGTTGCTCTAGGTACCAGCTAAAGTTTGAGGCACAGGCACACCACACATGTAGGGGTCTTGGGTACTGAGGCAACCAGAAGACTATTTAATTGCTACCCGAGCTGAGCAATTTTAGCTCTGCCTTACCTGTAAGCTAAATGGTTTGGCAGGCTGCAGCCACAGCTTTCTTACACAGCCTCGTTTTTATTAGAGCAGCAAATCTCACCAAAATGCTTTCTGCTTCTAGCTGGGAAGTGAGAGAATCACACTTCAAAGCTCAGGGCTCGCATTTGTTTTCCCCACAGTGTTTTCAACATTGCAATCTAGCTGTTGCTGCATTTGCTGTGCTATCTATCTCTCAACACACGTACATGCCTACATTCCCTCACCCCTTTTGCACGACCTCGTAGCCCCCGCTAAACTCACACGCTCCACCAGCTTGTCAACCAGGGAAGCAAAGAAGAGAAAGGTAAGGAGCATCACAAAGATGGTCTATGTGATTATACTAATTAAGCATAGCTTGATCACTTGACTTTATTGTTGCAACATTTCTATAATAAGTCTATACTGAGTTATTCAAGATTATTTTCCTTAATAAATGTGATGAGCTCTATACTCACCTGTGAAGGATGGGAAAGCAGGTGTGCAGACCTACTTCATGTATCTTTGGTGAGGCAACAAGCTCCAGCTGGGACCACTCATCTCCTCACCACCCCCAGCAATAAGAGAGCAGGACACAGCCCTGTTGAGAGATTTGGCAGTCCTTGTCTCTTTCTCAATTGTGTTGGTTTTCAGAGTTTGTGGGGAATTCAGGGAGAAGCTACACCCTGAGGACTGGGAAGCAGAGGTTGCCAGGAAAAGGTACTGTTGTTGCTTGTAGCAGGCTCAGAGCATCTGCAGCTTGGGGGGGGGTGGGGGGCTCTTCTGCTCTGTGGGATTGGGTGGCTTTTTGAGAGGCACTTCTCCCTTCCTTTGATTTGGGTTGAGTCCCCTTTCTCCTAGTTACTTGCCTTACTTTCCTGTTCTTGATTAAGTTTTTTTCCTTTCTTTAGATGCTGCTTTTCTAAGTAGGTCCTGGACCAAAGATTGAAAGGGAAAAAAAAAAAATCTGATACTTACCTGTCACAGCTCTGCTTGTTTTGCCTGTCTTGCTTTTTTACCCTCTTCCTCTGCTGTTCTCATGCATTCAGAGCCTAACAGCTCCTCAAGGATAAAGAATTGTGTGTTGGCAGAACAGTGGTTTTCTATTAGATGCCTGTCGTTAGGCACTGTTCTAACATGTACGCCTGATGATGATGTTATTTTATGTACTTTGTGACTTATTGCTGTTGTTCCTCCTGCAACGAATAACTACTTGACCTGTGGCTAATGAAGTAACACACAAAGTTGTTTCTTCTTGTTGCATTAGTAAAAAAACAGAAATATGAAATAATCTGAATTATTCCAAACCCTAGACTGCAGAAATGGAGCTCATGTCAATCTTAAGCAAGGAGGAAATCCTCAAATTCAATTACTATGAATTAATTGAATAAGGGAAAAAATCATAGAAGGAAATAGTTATCTAGTTGCTCTGGAAATGAGTAATTAGGGTCTACAGTTAAATGATTTATTGTGTCTGTACCATAACGTTTCAAAAGCACAGTGGAAATTCTCACAGGAAACAATGGTACATACTAGAGAGCAAAATTTTTTATTTTAGTGTTTCTGTGTTACTGGTGACTATAGAAACAAATGTTAAAATTCCAGAGTGTGCAATGTTTTCAAATAAAACGTGTATTTGAGATATCACTGGTCATATATAAGAAACAGAAGAGTTGTGCTGTGGTTTTGGGTTGCGGTTTCTTTTCTCNCAAAATTGACACTTTATCTGAGTTTTTGCTCTTCACACCTTCTTAAATACTGAATACTTGCTCTTTGGAAAGTAAAACTCAAAATCAGCAGCTGTAAAGGGTTTGATTTTTAGAGATCTATAGTGCTTTGTCACTGGGTTGGCTTTTAAGGTGTTTACACAATGACTTGTAGGAAATACTGGTGGCAGAGTAGTGGACCGCCAGACCTACTGGGGCAACTTCAGCTCCCTCATCTCATGTAAGTGAGTGAGGAGAAAGGACAAACTGATGGGTGGGAATGTAAGAGGGCAAACTTCTGCTGCTGTAGCCTGCTATGGCTGCGGGTAAAAGATGATGGTGTCTTGCAAAGCCTGTTGGATGTTTATTTAGGATGAGAGTGCTTCATACTGCAAATCATAAAGGTCTGTGCATCCTTTTCATAAAGCACCTATTGACTTTCGGTAGGACTTGCTGCCAAATGTCTTGATATACTTCAGCGCAAACCTTCCCCTTTGTCTTCTGACTTTTTATTACTACAATCAATTCTTGGTAATGATGTCTCTGCTCCTGAACAAATAACATCATATGTTCTTGCTGCCTATTTCTTGAAGTTCTAATCCACTTTAATCATAACAGTCTCTGCACCAGAAATAGGAGTTGCTGACATTAAACAGAAGCAGAGGAAGCCCTAGGAGCAAAACACTTGCTTCCCTGTGTAATTAAATGTTATAACAGACTGGGAGAGGGAAAACTTGTAGTGGCAAAGAAAAAGAATGGCTCCAGCCAAAATAGTGTTTGTTCTTTATTGTTTTTCAGTGTCTTCTCCCCTGAAGTCACTAGAAAGGCCTGTTTCAAAAAATAAATGGTACAATATGACTTTTGAAGCTCTTGGTGGCAGTGAAGTGTCACAAATATTTCAGTGCAGAAATTGCAACTGGATTCTGCGCACCAAGTTGAGAGCGGAGTCTGAGGATGTGTAACTAGAATCACCCTGTGCTGGCCAGAGGCTGCATCTGTTATTCTTATGCATTATTTACACTGACTGCTTTTAAATATCACACTAGGGATTTGTCTGTGGATTGTCTGTTGAGTTTATGTTCGGATAAAGGGTTCCATAACTAAGGTAACCAAAAGCAAAGTATATGTTACACTGCAATCCCTTCAGCTTCTCTGTATGCAGATGCAGCAAGTTGCCTCCCTGTAAACCTTTCTGGATTAGTGTTCAAGCTCTTGGAAATGTACCTGGTAAATCACAGCTTGACCCTTTGAGAGGAGGAGCAATACCTTTCCCCGCCTTGTCTTTTCACTAGAGATATAGGTGACTGAACACCTCTACTTTGTAAAGAAATGTTAATGCCAGATAATTTGGAGTATGGGCTTGCTGTGACCAACTTTGTGCTGCCTAAGGAAATGTCAAGGCGCTCATCTAAGCGTGTCTCCGACAGCCTTGTGAGGGAAGGGAGGAACGGTGTGGGGACCCTGCTGCAAACTGGCCAGTGAGCAGTTACCTGCCCTGTGTTGCTGGCTGCAGCTCGGTGGGCATTCTCATCCCCCTCTTCCTCATCCCGGCAGATGCTTACAACAACTGAAGGCAGGGAGCTGCTTGGTGTCTGCTGTAATACTGGCTGCAAGTGTTTGCAAAAACTGGAGGGGAAGGAAGTGGAGGTTCCACCTGCTTGCAACAGAGAGGATGGGAGCTTTTATGAAGACAGATTAATTCAGACAAAAATGTGTCTACAGAAAGCTTGTAAAATGCTGTTTTCAAGAAGGATAGCATTTTGACCTGACTAAAACGAAGATTTCCACTTTGTCTTTATTAGAGAAGGAGGCTTCCTCCTCTCTTCCCTCTTAAAGAAGGAAGTTTCCTACTGCTGCTGAACAAATTCAGTTGGTTGTGATTTATGCTTTTCATTTATCACTTGGCAGACTTTGCTCAAAATGTAATTACTACTTAAATTATCCTGATTCAAAACAGAGAATCCATTGCTTCTATTGGATAGTATTGTGGGATTATTTTTTTAAATGGGTTTCTGGGTTGCTTTAGATGCTTCCACACTTGTTTTATTTGTTACCTGTAACTCAGGAGTTACAGGTGGCGTGGTGCATGCCCTATGGCAGTGCAGCTGGCTTTCCTTCTGCATGTGTTACAGTACTGTTGAACACACCTTATTGACCTTTTCAGCTCTCTTGGAGGTTGTAATGGGGCAATAAATAATCATGGGCTCAGCCATGATTCTTTACTTATATGGAAAAGAAACTATTTTGTTGATATTGCCATAGTAGTCAATGGGACTACGTGATCTAAATGTTGTAGCAGTAAGGGTCATGGACTTGGACCTCGGTGCCTTTGTATGCTTAAGGTGTCTGTTTATGGACTCTTTTGGCCTTGTTTGTGTGTTATCCTATCATCAGTTCCTGCAGTTTGCTTCCAAGGGAACACAACATGGACCTGAAGGCTCTTTCCTCATTCAAGTATGTTGCTACTTCTACTTGCACCAGATAGGGACAGTTGTAAACTTGCATATTACAGAACAGGCATCAGTCATGGGGCTTAAATCCAGGTAGCTTTCCACTGGCTAGAACACAGTTAATCTTCAGTTTTCTTTTTTTACCTTCCTTTCCCCTCGCTTTTGCCACCTCCTGTCCAAAGGAAAAGCAGCAATTTGTGTTTCCATGTTCAGGTGAACACTTTCGTCCCTAAATATTTCAGAGAAGCCTTAAAAGCTCCAGACTGCTAGCAGGGCTTACCCTCCTGGGACAGCTGAAGTACCTGTTTCTCACACTCATCTGCTGGGCAGCAAACACAGCCAAATCCTGCCCAGTAAGTTAGATGTCACGGGGCAGCATAGCAGAAACTCGCACCATCACAAGGGTTGCTGGTTTAATCAGGCCCCTGTTAGACAGAGCTGTTCTGTTGAAAACACCTTGTGCTTTTCCTGGAAAAGCATTATTGGGAGAGAAAAAAAAAAAGCTGTGTGGCAATTGAGGTCCAGTCATCTCATATCCTTTTTTTCCTCTGCAGAATACACAGCCTGATCTACCATGGCACACGCTACTCTAGGGAAAATTATTGCAGGAGGAAATACACTAAGGTAGCTGTCAGAGGGCTGGTGCAAGCACAGGGGTGACAAAGATGCAAAAATCAACACATGCACACGCACACCCCCCCCTCCCAAGGGGTGCAGAAAGCCAAGGGGTCTTTGCAGGAGCTGGGAAGCACAGCCTGTGCTGGCAATGCTGGGGTCAGCAGGGACAAGCGGGCTCTGCCGATGCGCAGCTCCTGCAGGAGTGGGAGCAGCTGCCTGGCTCACAGGCGAGATGCTGTCCTCGATGTCAGCATAGTGCCGTTGACAAGGGAAACAACTTTTTTGTATGTGAACGGCAGCAAACTGCAGGAAGAGGATGGGTCTGGGCTGTGTCACTGCCTGCCCCTGAGATGGCACTGGGCGCTGTGCCCGTAGGTGACCCCAGAGCAAATACCCCAGGGAGCTGAGCCCAGAAAGCAGATGTCGTCAAGGGTGAGGCTGCTTTGAGTACAGCTTTGATGTAACAGGGGAAGGATTCAGCTCCTGGTGACTCCCCTCTGTGACTAACAAGTGCAAAGGGAAGGGTTTGGCACTGCAGGGCTTCAGAGAGAACCAAGGCCTTTTGCAAAGTAATATCCCACCTTCCAGCAAAGAATTGAAGCAACTTAAAAAGACAGCTTGGTGCATAAAGGCATTAAATGCTACGTTTAATTCTGAAAATGATGTGATTTGGCTGAGTATTTGTTGCTTCTTTGCTATTACTGGGATTGAATTTCTTCCTGAGAGGTGGAAACAGAACTAGTGGGGCTGAGGTGTGCTGGTAGGTACTTGGGTGGGGTTTTTTTATAACAGACACTTGGTGCATTGACAATATTTCAATAATGGGGTTTTTGAGGGATCATATCTGTAGCAAATCATACTAACAGATGTTGCCGAGTGGTGCCGGTGTTGCAGCTTGTCTTAAGGTCTTGTTGGACCTGTATGTGGGGTCTAGAAACAGCCTGGCACGGCAAAAGGAACATTTGAGCTGAACAACTCTGTTCTAACAATCAGGAAGAATAGTGTTTCTCCCATGTGTCTCTCATGTCCCTTTGTGCTGTTCCAGTTGTGAACTGCGACAACGTAGCTAATGAAAGTTGAAAAGGAAGCTATAGGATAAAGCACAGTTTTGAACACTGGTAATAAAACAGAATTAAATAGTGGGACTAGAAAGCGATACCCTTGCTTACAATGACTAGTGTCGTCTTCTCTGCTAGCCTCATTACAGAGAAAGGGACTACAGAGACTCAAGTTCTGATTAACATAAATGAATCTATCAACACTCTGGTCTGGGATTAAAAGCAGAATTCCATTTTAATGGAGCATAAACACTCTAAGGGTTTTCCATTTGTTTTAATTTGTTGCTTTCCTGAAGAAAAGGAGATAATTGTTTAATGCAAATGTGGGGCTGGGTAACTTACAGTGAGAGTGAGGGGAAGATGATTTAGGTGAGCCAATGAATTTTCAAACAGAAGGAGCAGAGACAGATGACGAGAAGTTAAACAAATAACATGTAATTAATTCTCACAATTTTACCTAATGCTCTGTGACGTGGCTGTCACTAACATTGTCAGAAGCTATAAGTGAAATGGGATTGAAAAAATTCCCAGGCAGCAGTAATCTCAGTGTGTTGGAAGAATGTTTTTCTAAGATGGATGTCCCTGATTCTATACAGCTCGAGTATACACGAAAGAGGAGCTTAAAAAGCTTAAGTTGTTCTGTATTGACTTTCGTCTTAGACTGCTGCTCTCACTCCAGCTAGCAATATATAACCCATATGACATACAAAAATGTATTTACTTCTATGTGACTGCCCTCCAGCGCACTGTCTGTAATTATAAAAAAGACCACGAATGCATCTGATTATGCAGTTTTACTGATTCATTTATATTTATGTCATTGGGTTTTCCCCCCTATCTGAAAGCATTTGTTTTTCCTGCTAATGCACCTGAGACTGAAGTGGGCAATTGTGTGCTCTGGTAGGAGAATAAATCCTACTTTCTGGTTCACAAGTGCAGCAAGAGAAAACCACGGGGATGTTCACTTTCTATTTTAAGGGATCTACCCAGCAGGATACATACTAAGAATTAATACTGATGAATTAATATTGTGTTAACCTTCCTCTTTGTTATACTGTATCACTTGGCTGTAGCTACAGTGAGAGTTTGAGGCAATGCCAAGTGGAATTATACTCAGACACTGCACTTGCAGAGAGGGCTAATTAGCACTTTTCATTCAAAGATACTGTTCTTGGTTACTTACCATTTTCCTAGCTCTTAATTATTCCAGTTAAGGTCTTCTTTCCCAGATGTCCTACTCTCACAATGACTTTGGTTAGTTCGAGAAATGGCAGAACCATGTTATCTGAACACAAAGCTAGGTGAAAAATGTGTGGGGTGGGTTTTCCTGTTTGTGTGTGGGTGTTTTTGGTGGGTGTTGTGGGGTTTTGAGGTGTGTTTTGGTGTGGGCTTTCCTGGTGTTTTTTGGTGGTGTGTTTGTTTTTTGTGTTTTTTTAGAGGGACTGTCAGTTTCTTCAAGATGATTCTGTGCTTCTGGCTTGGTGCAGGGATTTGAAATCTGGTGAAAACTGCCCTTTGAAAGGGAGCCAAAGGTTTTGCTTTTGCCTGGATTTATTAAACACCTGAGGAAAAAATCAGTTTGTAGATTCTCAATTACACATTCATTTATGAATACATTCTAAATTGTCAGGATAGTCTGTCTGCAGGCAGCAGGAGCTGCTGTCCCTCCCCTTCCAGCCCCTACATGCTCATTGTTCTTCTATGTGACTGCATGCATCTTTAGGGTGAAGGGAGAGCCCTGGGGCTGAGGAGCTGTTGTGACAGTGTCTACAGAGATTGGTTTGGGTTTTGGATTGCCTCTGCCCTGTTACATTTAGCTAATGCCCAGATGGGATGAAGTTGCTAAAATCCAGCAGGCTGCAGAGGGGGTGTGAGCAGTAAGGCGCAGAGCTGAAGTGCAATAATCAGTGGAAAATAATGGAGGGCAGAAAGAGGGTCAGGGCTTGGCAGAGGGGAAAGAGAGGAGGGAGGGGAGAAAACTGAGGTTTGAGTTGCTTCACACAAAAATGTTTAAGGAGCTTGAGAGAATGGATAGTTGATGCGCCTTTCCCATCTTAGCTTTAAGCAATGAGTAGATGGGACAAAGAGTGGGGAACATGGAGGAGAAGAGGGAATTGTACAGGGACTAGTGGCAGTGCACCCAGAGAAAGGCACTGAAGATTGTCTTGCAAATCCAATACTAGACAGTTATTTAGAAGAACACACCAATGAAAATTATACATATGAAGATCTAGTCAGAAATGGAGTTCAGATCATCTCCTCAGAGGCTTTATAGGTTTTTCCAGCTGGACTCTCACCAAGGATTAACTATCCCCTGTAACTGCAAACACAGGTGTACACTTTCACATTGGACCTGTGGACTTTATTTGTTAACCTTTCAAGCAACTAACATGCTGTTATCAATCCTAGCTGTTGATGCTGAGTCCCTAGCTGGCTCAGTTGGCTGTGTCCTGTTACTGGTTTACAGGAAAAATATTTGTAGAGAGAAAGTATGGCTCCTTTAGCATAAACTGAAAGGATAATAATGTCAGATTCTGGGCCCAGACCTGCTGAATGTTTGAATCTTAGGTATTTGTCTGATAAATCAAGACTATCCAATCCCTAATCAAACAGTATTCTGGACTGGTTAGTAGATGTGTTTTAGAAAGTGGTGTAAGCATTTGATGTAGAAGTAAGTATGAACTGCTATTAGTCTAGGTTTTAATTACTGTACTTTGTTTATAGAAGCTAGTAAGTAGAACACAAATTGTGGGATCTGAACTTGAAGGAAGACAAAATTTCTAGAGAAAGTTTTTTGAGGATTGTCCATCAGTTGATGCTAATTATAAGATGGAGCAAAGCTAAGAAATATATGTTTGCAAGTGGTATACACTGACTTCATGTGCTAAATGAGACCATGTACCAGCAGATAACCTGGATTTGTGATTAACAAAATATCTTGGCCACATTGACACCTACTGATGGCTCACACATTGGAATCTAGAGATTTATGAGGCCAGGCAGCGTTTTCTGGACACAACTCACTCCATGTAAGTTATTGTTATTTAGCCTAGTGGAAATTATCTGGTCAAGTGGGTTTTGTTTCTCTTCACATTGCTAACTTGGATCACTGGAGGAAAAAAGTTGTATTACAAGTCTTAACTACTCTGTCTTATGTTCTGGTTTGAAGAACTTAGACAAGGGGTCCCCAATTCACTTGCTTTTAATCCTTATCCATGGAAAGGTGTCAGAAATTCTCACAAGCTACTGCAAGGCAGAAATCTTCACCCAACAGAGATTAGTATCTAAAACAGAACATGAAGTTAGAGGTGAATAACTGATGTGTTACTTTCAGGACTTTTAGCATCTCCCTTTGACACATAAATATACAGTAAACTGCAAATGTTTGCAGGCATATGACTGGGAGATTGTTGGTCAGCCAGAGAAGAAAGAGTGTAATAAATGAGCACTTGTATAAGACTGGCTTTCCCCACAAAGTGGCAGGGAGACATGGCTGTCACAGCTATCAACAGTCACTCTCTGATGGTCTGGAAAAGCAGTTTCTAATTTCCAAGGTCAACAGCAGGGTTTGAAATTCTCTGTTTCTTCTAATCTATGACCTGATACTTGCAATTCACCAAGTTCACAGTCGGCCACAGCACTGTAATAGGGGTTACTCTGAAGAGACTGTGCGGTGGTGCCAATGCCCTGGTGACTGCAGGGAGGGGGGAAAAAAGCAGAATTAAAAATCCTGACCAGGTCAAGACCGCTCGGGGAACCAGGCTGTGGCCATTCAAAAACCACTAAAGGAATAATGAAAGGACCCGATTCATAGCAAGCAAGTGGGACAATTCTCAGTATGAGCCCTTTGAGGATGGAAGAAAGATGCACCAAATGAAATGATCCTGTGATGGGACACTAACATCACATTACTGGTTACAGCAGTAAAAAAAGATTAAACTGAAACTTTAGCTAGATTCTGGGCCAGCTTCTGAGGTGATAAAGAGCAACTGAGCAAATAGTTAAATTGGGAGCCAAAGAGAACTTTTAACTTAACTTGTACCAATTCTTCAATAACTGTAATCATTAATGGAAATCTCTCCTGTTTTAGGAAGGTGAGAAACTTTGTATTGCATGAAAACTAAAGATAGGCAAGAACTGTTTGATACTCTGTGCATTTGGCAGTGACAGAACAATCCTGAGAGCGGCAAAATGGCTGGAAATGTTTCTTGGGGAAGCTACAGAAGTGTGCAACTTATAGCCTCCGTGAGTTAGGAGGAAGAGCTATCCAAATTGCTGGAGACTCTATTCTTAGTTCTTGTGTTCCTGGTAAAAAATGATTTGCAACTGCCTCTTAGGTATCACTTGCCTAAACCCTGAAATTATAATGCAGGAGGATAGTGGTGATTTAAAGTTCTATATGCCACTGAGGAACATGCAGGCATCAGCTGAAGGCAGGGGTGGGGGTAGCACTCTATGAACTGGTGGGCTCTCATCTGCTGAAGCTGCCACACTCTGCTGTGCAGCTGGCAGCAAAGCACTGGTTGCTGATGCAGCAGAGCACATTACTAACTTGGGTGGCTTGACTTTTTTTTTTCCTGCTTTTTCCTTCCCCTTAGGTAAGAGCTTAAAGGGAGTTTTATTTTGCGAGCAACCATGGTGATTCTTGCTATTGAAGGGAAGACAAATGGTGTTTTACTTCTGTGGGACTGGGATGTAAGTACATGGACTTGGGGACAAACCGACCGATGTGGTGCAAGCTCTGTGATTTTATTATTTTTTTAAGTTTGTGGGGATCACCAAGTTTGATAAATGGAGACTTGGGGGGGGGAACTGTTGAGCAAAGGCATGTTGTAGTTGTACTGCGAAGAGTCGGCCAGTCCATGGAGGATTATTTTGGAGGATAACCAGGATTACCAAAGCCTGGTTAAGGGGCTTTGAGTGGGAAAGCAGAGGCTTCCCGGATGAGGGAGTCTTCCCCACCCCATGTGTTTAGTCATCCTTGCCAGGGGACTGCCTTGTGGGGTTCTTGCCAAGGACAATGTCCTGAGATATTTGACATGAAGCTGCTGAGCCTGAAATATGGATGCAAGCTGGCTTGTACTAGACTTTGTCTTGCTATGAAAAGACTGCTCAGTGTTCCAGAACCAATACGGCCTAGAGGAGCCACAAAAACTGAGGCAGATGTAAGCCTAAAGGTGAGACAATAAGATGTCTTAGTGTCAAACATGGTTAAATTGCAAGTATGCCTATAACACTTAGAACTGGCACAAAATAATTAGCTTCTGTTTTAAAGAGCACTCTGTTACAGCAAAACACTTTGTTGATATCTCATCAGCCCTTGCTGAAATGAAAGGTGAGCATCCAGTTGTGTCACTTGATAGACACACAAGCTTTCCCAAACTCTTCCGTTGCTTGGGGATGTGCTGGGGGATACAGCCTGAAAAGAGAATGGAGTCTTGGGGTGACTGTTGTCCACTTCTGTGATGAATGCAAAACCTGGACCTGACAATTGCCCTTCTCTAAAGCAGTAATGAGGTTAAAAAACCCCAAAAAAGAAACCTCTAAAAGGATAAAAATATCTTTAGGTCCTCAGTAACTCGAGGAGAACAGTTGCTTTGCAGCATGTTAATCTTTCACATACTCGCTCATTTTCCTGAGAATCTTGAACAGGTTTTTTTACTGTTTTGAAGAACAGCGTGAGGCAGGTAAATTGTCATGGGCTTTTTCTAAAGTTATGTAAATGTATGCTATGGGAAGACTTGTATGAAACATGTTATTTATATACTCGGGAGACTGTTTGATAAGATATTATTGTGATTTGCCCTGTGATTCTAGACACTCTCAAAAGGCCTTAATGTCACATGTTAAACACAAATAGAGATGCAGCAGAACAGGGGAATGATTCCTAAGAATAATGTGGTGCTTTCCTTCTGCTGCTCTGCTCATGATTTTTAGGAAAGCTATAGTGAAGAGCAAGCCTGCAGCTTAAAAGGCTTTTCAGGTCTTAAATCACAAAAACCTATAAATCGGCGCACCTGAATGGATAGCTTAAAGCTCAGAAGCAGTCTCACTCAGATGACCTAATCTGTGCCCAGTGGTACTTTCATTAGCTCAGTACAGTTCAGTCCTTGGAAAACAAGCTTGCTGCTGCCAGAGAGCAAGTATGACTGCTCCAAGTGCTCAGGACTCCCAAAATGGCAGGAAAGTTGGTGAGATGACGTGTGGATTGTGCGAGCAGGAGAATTATGCTGCAGTCTACCAAAAAAAAACCCCAACCCCGCAAAAAACCCAACATCCCTTTCACTTAGAGGTTAAAGTGCCCAATCTAGCCTTCAGCCAGCTGGTTGTCTTGGCAGAGGAAGGTGCCACATGGAAGCTCTGGAGTACATCCACCTGGTGACATGGACTGGGTGAGTCTTTATGGTTCTCTGCATGTGGGTGCCTGAAACAAGGGCAGATCTGTCTGCGGGGTTACAGAGGCTGCAAGCTCCTGCCTGGCAGCACAATCCAAAGCTCAGAGGAAGCAAATGGCTCTTTTCCCTCCTGCTTCTTAAGTGTCCAAAGCTGTGCCCTGCATGGGTAATGGTGTAGGGAATATGTAGAGATACCTACATGTCCACAGATTCTGTGGTCAGAAGAGATGATTCTGGTGATCTACGTTTTTGTGGGGTTTTCCATATTCTGGACCTTAGGTTTTTTCCCCCACATTGGATTGAGTGATCTCTTTAGATATTTAACCTTTAAAGACTCCAGTCTCTGCTGAGTCTACCACCTACCAGATAAACTCTTTCAATATCTAATTATCCTCACAGCCAGGAAAAGACATCTTATTTTAAGGTAGAATTTGTAAGGCTGTTTCTTTCTTCTAGGCTTTTTATTTCATGATTTCTTATTTTTCAGCTGATATTTTTTGTAGAAATTTTTGCTACTAGATTAAAATGACATGAAAATATCCAAAATATATGGGTTTACTTAAAACCTTTGTCTTTTACTTTCAAAACTAAGTGTTACATATAGGAGTATCTTATTTATAAAAAAGCTGGGAAAAAGGGAATACTTAAGGCTAACTAGTTAAGTCTGCTCTCACTGACTGAATTCCAAACTTCCGAAATAACAAATCTCCAACATTTGTTTACAGCCTCCTTGTGGTGTTTCTAGTTGCTTCTTGCACATGTCTGTCCACAAGGTCTTTATCAGTTCTTAAGCGGGTCTTTTAACTCCTTGTCTTTTGCGGCCTATGTTGTATTTTGACTCAAAAATCTATTTTAGCAGTCTCTTCTTGGAATGAACTGTTTAGTTGGAAGCCCTTTAAATATGACATGAATGTTTGCCCTCAGAGGGTGCAGAACAGCAGCCATACTGGGTCAGACCAGAAGTTCATCTAGCCAGACACCCTCTTTCCAGGAATGTCCAAACCAGATGCTTTTGGGAAGATGATTAAAAAACCAAAACCTTATCTCTTCCTTGGCTATTAGCCAAGGCACCAGTGCAAGTCGCCACAGATGCCAATGCAAGCAGACCTTTAGGCAAATAAAATTGGGAAGTAATTTTTGCTGTTAGGTCTGGCGTGAGGTTATTTCATGGGTGGGCACATCCAGAACCACATGATACTATGTAGTCTGAACTAAATTTACATGGTGATCAGCTTAGGCCTTGTGAACCCACAAGGTGTGACTTGAATAAGCTCAGTAACAAATTGCATGAAAATGTCTTGTGTTTTTTTCTTTTGCAGATAAATTAAGCTAAGCACAAAAACATGTTCTCCTTTCACTTTAAAGGAGAAAAGCACAAGGGGAAAAATAGCGTAGTTAGTAACACCAAAAGGGAAGAGAAGAACAGGGAGACAAAAGTGGGGGGTTTTAGAACTCTTAGACAGTGGCATGCTTTGTTGACTGCATTTGATTTCTAAATGCAAGCAGGCAAAAAATATTTCCTGGCTGCTGATTGTATGTATAGTTGTAGCTGTAGGAATTTTTTTTAGAGGTTTCAGCCACTTTGTTTTGAGCTTACTGGTATGTTGTGGTTTGGGCTGGGCTGGCCACTAAAGAAAATTGTTTCTGTTTTGCCTCAAACCAGGTCATGGTATTAAATACAAGTTATTGCTTCAGCACATACCTCTGTGTGATTCCTTTCCTACATTTAGGGTAACCAAGTAACTAGGCTCATCACTCCACTGTATTGAGAAGGTGAGAAAGGGACATGATTTTGTGGGAGAAAAAAACCTTTGCATTTTTTTTGTAAGCCTCCTACCACTACTGAAGAGCTGTGTATATAAACTTATTCATGTTAGTATCCAAGGGCAATTGGGTTTCAAATGGACCTATTGCACACATGCAGGTGGCAGAACTGTCTAAACAAAAGCAGAGTGAAAGTTGAGAAAAGAGGTGTGAGGGGGGGATAATAAAATGCAAATAGTCTGCACTGTCTAAATTATGCACCAGAGGACTCTGAGCAGATTGAGCCAGAAGCACAGAATGAATGATGACTAAACACAAAATGATTTGCAGCACCCTGAATATAGCCTGAAATCATCCAACTTCTTAAATCACTTCTGTATTTTTGCCGATTAGGTGGGTTTGAGCTACAAAACCAGGCTCTGTTCTTTCCAGTCAAAGCAGGACTTGAAGGTATGTACTTTCCTCTGTTCTAGAGTTGGAGGGCAAAAAAGTCATGTAGCTGAGAGCCAGATGCCAACACTAGCAGGGGTCTGAAATGAGAATGGGAACAGCTTTTGCTGAGCAGAAGCCATAATGCCATACTGCAGCAGAACATAGTTTAGTGCTTCAGCAAACCCATATTTATAGAAAGCATCAGCGCTCAGCTATGGTGATGTGTCTGAAGGTTGCTTTTTACCCCCTTGTAAAGATTTTTCAAACAAGAGAGAGGGGTGGGAGATGGGAGAAAGTTCAGATGTTGAAATTTCTGCAGCACTGGAATTTCAGTACCTGCTGCAGAGCATCTAGTCTTCACCTCCTAAACCGAAATACCAAAACTCATTCTCCTGAAGCTCTTGCCAGTTTTCACGCCCCCCTCCCACCCCCACAGCCTCACCACTACCGTCAGCATTTGCTATGCCATTTTGCTTCATTGCTCACTTGCTAAATATAAGTCTGAATTTTTTTTTCTTTCTTTTGTAAGCTCTGCTGTGCCATAAACACTGAATTCTGACAACTGCCCCACCCCAATTCACTGAAAGCTATGGGTTGCCTACAAAGGGGCATATGTCCATCCTAGCTGAAGTGCTGGCTCCTGCAGCCAAGAAGGCTCTTCAGAGTGCCTGCACACAGTGTCATCTGGCAGCGGTGAACCTCTGAAGTCCAAGAGAATCTTCCCTTCGGGTGCTGAGGCAAGCTTGTCTTCCAGGCTTGGGTGTTCTTGTTGTTCACTAATGGCCCAGTCTGGTTTTGAGGCAGACCTAAAGTCCACTTAATCTCTCAGCTTTGCTGGGGAAACAGGTAGCTCTGTTTAGCTCACACCCAACACTACATCAGTCAGTGGTATTGTAGTTGTTTCTACGCACCTCTTCTCTGGGAAGTGGGAGACCTGAACCTGAGCCCCTTCTGTTCCTCGATCCGCAGCTCTGAGCTTTGAAGAGATGCCCCAGTTACTAGACTAGAGACTTGCTTGCGCACCCAGAAGGAAGATGAGTTGTCAGCTGGAGAGAATCTCAACTGAATGAGCAGTGGGACTGCTATATGAAAGTGGAGGTGCTTTGCTGGGAGGACGAAAAACTTGAATCTTGTTGCCTTTCAAGGTCAGGTCATACTTTGTGGACGTGTACAAAAAAAAAAAGACCTGCATTGAGAGCACGAACTGCAGGCAAAGTAGACTGTAGGATGGATAGTTGAGGCTGGCAAGGACCTCAGGAGATCTCTGGTCCAGCCTTCTGCTCCAAGCAGGGTCAGCTGTGTGAACAGATCAGGTTGCTCTGGGTTTTCCAGTCCTGAAAACCTCCAGAAACAGTCTGCACAGCCTCCCTGGTCAATCTAATTCAGTGCATGGCTGTCCTCAGGGCGGAAAAAGTTTCTCCTTGCATGTCCGATCTGTGTCTGTCGCTTCTCTTTATGCCTGGTGTCTTCCCACTGCACTACTGTAACAAGCATGGCTCTAGTTACAGGGAAACCCCATAAGTACTGAGGGACTGCTGTTAGATGCCCACGGACCTGTCTTGTCCTCAGGTTGAACTGGCCTCAGTCCCTCAAACTCTCTTCACATGTCGAGTGCTCTACCCCTGACCATTCCAGAGGCCCTCTACAGAACTCACTCCAGTTTACTGGTGCCTTTCATGTACCAGGGGGCCCGAAACTGTGCACAATATTCTAAACACAATCTAACAAGTGCTTAGCAAAGAGGGGTACTCTCTTGATCTGCTGACAGCTCTTCTGATCATACAGCCCAGGATTGCTATATAACCTTCCGTGCTGCCAGGACGTGCTGCTGGCTCATGTTCAGCTTCCTGTCCTTCAGGACCTCTGGGGCCTTTCAGATCTGCTCCACAGGCAGTGACTTGCCAAAGGACACTAAAGTACTCTTTAGAAGCTGTTACATCTTCATTGCCTGTATGGAGAATTTACTTACCTTAGTTATTCTGAAGGAAGACTTATAAATCTGACCGTGTTTACCTTACCAGTCTGTTCAGGACCTGTGCTAGGTCACCTGAATATGTTAATTAGGTGAAGTATGTGCTGCTTGGACAGTTAACTATACAGTTCCCTGTTAACATTTTCAGAAGACTTAATGAAAAAGAAAACAATTATCCCCAATTCTATTCCTACTATCGCATCACCATAGGTTATGCAAGTATTCCACTATAAACAGACATAAAGCAATACAGCAGACCGTGCACGTAAACACACAAAAACTTGCTTGGTTACCACTGCTTCTGATAGTGGTAACTGCCACTGTAGTGTTAAATTTTATGCACGGGAATAGGCATAACTATGTACCCTCCTTTCAGCCCAGTCCAGAGTTTGTACCCAACAATAACTGGATGGGGCAGCACTACTACTCTTGTATCTGACTGCAGATCACATTGTCTTTCTTTTGTTCTCCATCACCTTTCAGTGGCGGCTCCGATCCTTTTCTTATTTATCTGCCCTTTTCCTAGCTGTTCCTAGATGAGCCGTTTTCTTAGGATAAGCCTGTTCTCTGAGATAAATATATCATACTCTCATACTGCAGAAGGATAGATCATCTTCTCAATCTCTACTTGCAATTCTGAAATGCTGAGATTTGAGGTTATTGCCAAATTGTCAGGACAGATCAGCAGTGAGGGATTATCCAAAGGTCACCATTGGAAGCTCAGGATATTTCAGGACAGAGGATTCAGTGTAGCCTGCAAAATAGTTGTTTGATTGCTTGCTTCCTGTCAAATACAAAGGCCTGAACCTGTAGCTCTGAGAAAGACCTTACTGGGCTCAATGGGACTGTTGCGTGACAGGGATTGCAGGATCAGATTCTCCAGGATGTTTGATAAATGATGCATGTCCATGGGGAAATTGGCTTGTTTAGCCACTCATGAATGTATGCATTTTGAAAGAGCAAAATTTTGCTTACAGTTTCAGAAGTAAAAGAGCAAATTTCCTGACTACTTCTAAAAATATAACTATCTCTTAATGTCAAGATGCCAATCTGAAACAACTCATATAATAGCATCTAATTTACAGTGAGGAATCATTATCTTCTAGCCGCATCACAGTTAGCTGTAAATAATGAAGTAAAGCTGTATGGCACTTAAACAGAGGGAAATGTGCACATTAACACAAAAAGTAAATTGCTGAGACCATATTCACAGTTAGTGCTCTGTCTGACGTTCTTTCTTTGCCTCCTCCGCCACCTTTAACTTCAAGGATGAAGCTGTATGGGTACAGCATTAAGGAAAACACAGGTTTCTCTTCTTGCTCAGCTTCAAAAAGCAGGAGCTGAGTCTGTATCTGTTCTCTTACAACCAAGTATCACAGCACCAGGACAGGAGGTCACTGTGTTCTGTAGCCAACTGCTTAAGTATCTGAGATCTTGAGCGTTCACAGCAAGACTGTATGCCATATTTTTAGACAGGTGTGCTAAAAGTCTCTGGGTAGCATGTGGATTGTAGACTCTGCATTAATTTCATCTTTCTTGAATGTGAACATCAGATGCCTACTAGATGGTCATCTACTAGATAGTCTAAAAAGAAAACTTTAGTTTAAAAACCAAACCAACCAACCCTTTCTCGTTCAGCCTAGGAAAAAGGAGTACAGAACTGAAGAAAGTTTCCAGGGCAGAGTGTCTAAATATCTGTGTGTGTTTAAAAAAAAAAAAAAACCCTACAGAAAGTTGGCTAGTTCAAAGGATCTACAAAACTCTTCAGATGCTTCACCACAAATGCCTTATATCCACATCTATATTTGCTGCAAGGCCTAATTCCTTGTTCCTGTGTCACAGGAACAAAGCAGGAGAGGGGTCAAGATAGTGCTGAAGTCCTGCTCCCCACAAGTGCAGACCATTAGCGGTGTGTGGGGAAACTACTTCAAGAGTCCGAGCAAGAAAGATGTGCCTCAGGCTATCCTGAAGCCACAAACACTGTTAATATATACTATTTTCCAGTTAGACCTTGGCTTTGTCAATGTCTAGACCTTCAGATGGACAGATTCCTGCCCTGTTTGAGAAGCCTAACATACATCAAGGGACTAAATATACCTCTCTGCTCCCCAAAGGTGAGCAGTCCAGCCCAGCCACACACAACACAAACATGCACAGGGATCAGATCGTGTCTCCCTCCTTCTCTAGGATATGACGAATGAAAGACAGGCTTAAGGGTTTCAAGAGGGAAGACAAATTGCCTCATGCATAAATTTCTCAGTGTTCTTTAGAGGTTTTAGTCCCTTTGCTTATTGAATTTCTCCCAAAGCACGAACAGAGATGCTAGGGTTTATTAACGTAACTTATGAAAGATGCTGCACTAATTGTCTAGTTCCACATAGTATGTTAGAAGACATGGGATTAATAAATGTGGCTTATTGAAAAATAAAAAATTGTTGAGGAGGTAAGATACGCACTGCAATATGCTTGCTTATCAAGCCCTTGGTCTTCCAATCTTTTAAGTGCATCAGCGTTTCTGGATACATAAGCTGCTTGTATGAAGTGCTTTCTGTGCCCTGCTTGAGCTGAATGGCAGAAAATACCCTTGTCAGAGATTTAACTTTGTCCAAGTTTAAACACAAACAACTAACGAAAAAGAACCCCCAAAAATCCAGACATTTAAGCACATATATAACTAGTTATTTTAATCTGACCTAAGTAGTTTTTCGTAGTATGGCTTCCCAAGGTGGCAAGATAAGATGTCTCCTAAATAAATTGGGCTGGACTGTAGTATCCCCACTGCAGAGAGATTCACTGAGGAATTCTTAAAATCTTACTTCCAGACCAGTTTTGGTCAGTGCTGGGTAACTCCCGAGTAATCTGCCTTGATGGATTTGGGTGGGTTTTGGTGGTTGTTGTGCTTTTTGTGTTTGTTTGCTAGTGGCTTGATTTTGTTTGGTTGGTTTTGCTGTTTAGTTGTGTTGGGGTTGTTTTACATCTTTGGTGGGTGTGGGGATGTTTAATCTTCAACTAACTACAAATCTTGAGATTTTATAAAGGACTCACAATAGAAGTAAGGAGACAGTTTTAACAAGGCACCTGCTTTGAGCTAATTGCCTAGTGTGTAATGAAGGGTTAATGTGGTGGGTTTCTTTAAACTGATTCCTGGATCTATTTTGAAGATGGATGTGTTAGATTCTCTCATTATGTACACCTGTGATATGTGCTCTGCTGGTAGATGAGGGATATATATTTGGACAGGTTTCTGCCATTAATTTCTAATTAGATACTTGTCAACAATGTGAATTGGCACTGCTACTGTTCAGCAACCCTGTGATTGCTATGTCCACCCTAATTAATGAACAGCTTCCTTTATAAGTAGATTAATAGATGTAGTCCCATTACCTAAAGTTATTTCAGTCACTGTGTTATAGTACACATCATTAGAGAATTGTAAAATGAAGCAGCATTTCAATTAGCTATTACACAGTATCTGATTCTTTTTTTTTTCTCAGCTATTCTCTTAAATGGGTTTTTGAGAAGGCCCTGACCTCTCCTTGGCGTTCTTGAGCACAGCACAGCTTTCCGTGAAATGTCACTGCACTTAAGAGCAACAGCAAACATACCTAACTTCTCACTGCATAGCTAGAGAAAACTGTAATGGAAAATTCTGTGTTCTGCTTAACGCAGAGAGAGGTTTCTCTCTTTTTTTTTCTTTTTTTTTTTAAAGTCAGTATACAGCTACTGTGAGCCGTGTGGCGTCAATCAGAACTTGTTACAGTTGCTTAGCCCAAATGCTAAATGACCATAAAGTAAACTAGAAAATTGTGAGCAGCTTTCACGTAGGAAAGTCGGAAATAATGGCAGAAATGCAGATTGCCACATATGCATGTGCTGACTAGTACCACAAAAACACTTACATGAAGCTAGTACTGCTGTGTCCGGTTCTGGGCTCCACAGTACAAGAGAGACATGGACATACTGGAAAGAGTTTAGTGAAGGGCCACAAAGATGATGGAGGGACTGGAGGAAAGGCTGAGAGAGCTGGGACTGCTCAGCCTGGAGACGAGAAGGCTCAGGGGGATCTCATCGATGTCTATAAATACCTGAATGGAGGGTGCAAAGTGGGCAGAGCCAGGCTCCTTCCAGTGGTGCCCAGTGACAGGACTGGAGCCAATGGGTACAAACTGAAACAGAGGAGGTGCCCTCTGAAGATCAGAAAATGCTTTTCTACTGTGAGGGTGACCAAACACTGGCACAGGTCGTCCACAGAGGTTGTGGAGCCTCCAACTTTGGAGATATTCAGAAGCCATATGGACATGGCCCTAGGCAAGGGACTCCAAAAGTCCCTGCTTGAGCAGGAGTGTTGGAGCAGGTTGACCTCCAGACATCCCTTCCAGCCTCCCTGCGACGATGTAGGAAATTTAATGCAAACTGTGCAAGAGTAAAGTGAGCCTCTCCCTGCACTGAATGTAAGGACCAGCTTATCTTTGATCTCTGATTTTTAAAAGCTCTTGTTGCTTCAAGTTCTATGAAATAAATTAAAAATCTAGAGGTTCCATCATGTTAATTCGAACTTCAGCATGCTGAAATGGCTGGATTTGCCATTACATTATCAAAATTGCCCATAAATGACTGGAGAGCCTTTCCTGTGATCGTGAGGTAAGCATTCACCTTCATAAAGTGTCTGTTCTTGTTCTGAATGGCAAAGTTAGTGTGTGCTTGGGCTCCCTTTAGTGTTGGCAGTTTGGGACAAATTATACAAGGCAGGGTGAAGCTAGTGAAACCATTGCTATTTTGAGTTCTTTGTCATAGGTACAGGTTTGCTAAGAGTTTAGAGAGCACACACACAGGTGGAGTGGCAGGGAAAAAGCAGACTTAACCGCTGGTTTCTTGTGGTGAAGAGATACTGGTTCACTCCTGAAAAATTTGGTTTAGGGATGGAGCCAGCTAGCTCTGCGTGAGGAGGATAGGTGGTTGGTACTTACTCTCCCGTCTCCCTTCCTCTTCTGACGGAGGCATCAAACCACTCTGATGTGGGAGTAGTAGAGATCTTTAAAACAGGGACACAACTAAATGGTGGACAGCAGCCCCTCAAAATTTAACCAACACAGAGTTCTAAGTTTTTGATTCTTCCTTTTACAGGTACTTATAACCATAATTTAGATCAACACTGAATTTATGAAGAAAAGCAGCCAAATTCTCCTTTTGAAAATGCTGGGGAAGGTGACTCCTGAATACCTAGGCCATGTCAGTTCGTCAAAACATGAACACAGGGAGGGTAATGGTGGTCTTGGACTCTGCTCTTCTCCATCTCTGGGTGGAAAACCTGATTCATGGACAAAAGTCTGCCTCTGTCACAGAACAAATAACAACAAAAACCAAACCTCAAACATGAAGAGAAGCAAACAAGTTTGTGGTGGTATAGAGCAGGTTTTCTTTTCCCTAAAAACTGAATCTTATAGGTTGCCTTATAGTTTAGAGAAGTGCATGTTATAAATGTTTTAGTTGTACTTCACAGACCGAATGGACATCACTGAGTTCAAAGGAATATAGTTAATTGAAAGGCCTTGCGGAATTCTTCTCTACGGTGAACTCCAGTACTCACAGAAACTTTTCATTTGTAATTGCAGATGAAGTTTCAAGTAAAGCCAGACAAAGGCAATAATAAGAATTATTGTCATTCTGTGCTATGATCATGCCTTTTCAATAGTAAGGCAGCTGAAAATAATATAAAGCACAAAATATTAATATATGGCATGCAAAACTTCACTTTTTTAAAATTTATCTTTGCTCTAGCAATTAAACAGTTAGCAGAGTAGCCATGCAGTAAGGGAACATGTAGGTTCATGGTGGTGTTCTTACGAACTAGAAGTTTAAAATAGAGCATAGAATAAACATAACACTGCTCCATGAAGTATGGTTTTTGCTTGGTGTTTTTTTAATGAAATATCATGGCATAAGATTCAAACATAAGGGTGTTTATTAGAATGCTGATGGTGTATAGAACAGTGTAGAAAACTTAGTGTAATGCAGGACTTGACCCAAGGCATGAAAATCTAATTGAATGGGAAACTGCTGCACTGAAATATTTGAACCAGAGTGTCCTAGGTCGTTTTTTTTTTTTCTTTTCTTACCTTAAGGCTGTTTACTTGAATTGTGTCTTTGGATGAATAAAGCATGAATATCAATCCAAGGGAAGTGCTAGTCAAATTTTAAACAAAACTACCTTTCTAGTAGTATGCAACCCCGCTGTGATTCTAGTAGTCTAGGAAGATTTTTTTCTACTTGCTTATTTGGATCAACATATACAACTGCTACCATTCTGAGGATTAAGCACTAGAGGACCAAAACATCAGTTTATTGATTTCATCTCTTAGTTTTGGCTAGCAGCATTGCTTATCATAAGTCTTTTTATCATTTGAACAAACTGAATCAACTTGGGATATTCAGACTTGGAGCACACCTTGCTTTCAACATACCTTTCCAGTTTGGAAAATACAATTAAGGTAGAGTCAGGCTCTTGTGAGAATTGAAAATAAAACAATAAAACTCACCACTTCCTATGCAGAGATTAAAGACACAGGAGAGGAAGGTGAGATAGAGCAGGGACTGAAAGCAGAACTGGATCGTTGCTACTGGGTGAGATGGGAGGCATTGGAGAGGTGGCAGGAATACTAGGAGCCAGTCCTTCAACTGACATACAACCTGACCTCTTTCATAGTGGTACCAACAGGAAAAAACAGCTTGGTGTCTTACTTCACCCTTATTTTTCTGTCCCTTGAAACGTAGTGCTCAAAGCTGGAGAATGTTGTGCTTTCATTAGTTTTGAGTAGAGCAGAGTAGAACCCTTTGCCTGTCATAAATGCAGCACACCTACACAATGTCATCTACAGGAGACGGTGGTTTTGGTGAGAAGGTCTCCTACTTAGTTCTGTGACACTTGAAACTCAGTCCTTGGAGGTTGTGGTCCTTGTTTTGCAGCTGGGTTTTAGATTCAGCAATGTGGAATCAATCACTCTGTTCTTCAGTGTCTTTCATCTTGCACTGTTTGTCCAATTTATCATAGTCACTCTTTGTCCTTCAGAGTATTTTGCTGCTGCTTCATCTTGGTGTCATTTATGTATGTTCTTTTTTCATAGTTTTTATAAGAATGCTATATCTGTTCTTTCCTCAAAGTCATCAGGGGAGATGCTGAAAAGAGACTTAGCCAGGGACATACAGGTATTTTGCATTGAAAGTGCTTTTCCAAGTCTAGCAATGATCATTGCTAATATGTTTTGTTGCAAGTACTCACGTATTTCATCCGTGCTTGTGCATATAGCCTCCCAAACTGGTGTTTTCACTTCGGTCAGGGTCAAACAATACCATGTCTGCTGCTTCCTCTTTACTTTGGTTCCCATATAATAGTAATGGAGCCCCTCAAGCCAGAGTACTTGATTCATGAAGTTCCTTGCACTTGCCCTTTCAACACTTACACATCTGTATCTTTCAAAGCTATCTAAACTATCTAGTGAAGTGGCTGTTAAAGGCACCAGTCCTAACAAAGTATAACCTGACCAGTAACTGAAGTGTAACATCTCACAAGCCATTTACACCAGCATGATATTTTTTTCTTCGAACTCAAAGTAGGCTCCAATAATTCCAAATGGTGCTAAGGGAATATGCAGTTAAACAAAATTTTCTCTTGGTTGAATAATACCTCCTAGTCTTTCATTATTCTGTAAAGGTCTAAAATGACAACTGGCTTTTAATATTAGCCTAAGAAGTTACAGAAGTAGAACAAGGTTAATTGCTTTACAGTGGCTCCTTCCTTTGCTTAGTCTCTGCTCAATGTGCAATGCCATTAGCCTTACAATTTCACAAAGCTTATTTGATAATTATTACACTCATTACAAGGTTGTGTTATCTACTTTCTGCATGTATTTAAAATTTTATCTAATTTTTTTTAAGTAGTGGTGCACTATTCTTATGGTTGTCTAGGAATCTTATTTCCTCTGCACTTCTTTCAAGCCTTATCATGCTGCACCGAAGTGGAACAGCAGTTGCTTCTAATGCGCTGTTTATACAGAAGCAGTGTCTGTCATGGCTTTAGCATAATTGCATATTAATAAAGTAACGCTAACCAATAAACTGCAAGCTGTGTAGCCAAGGTTTTTAGAGATAGGCAACTATTTCTTGTGTTTCAAATATGTTGCTCAGTTTAACAGACCTTAAATAGGTCTCTGATCTCAGAGAACAATAAGCATCTGTCTACAAAGTGGATCTCTCTTGTGTTGTCTGAATCTGAACGTAAAGGTGCCAATCGCTCCCCAAAATCTTCTCTGTGCTGGAAAGATCATGCTAAACGTAAGATGCCATTTAAAGTATGACAACAGCTTTGTGGCATGTCTGTAAATTACAGCTTTTGGCACTGTCAAACAGTAAGAGGGCCAAAACTCGGCAGTTTGCAAGAAGGATGAGCTATCCCATAAGACCAGGTTTTATACTCAGTAAAATAACAGTATAAAATATTCTGTTTTGAAATCACTGAGCAGGAAAATGGAACTATAAAAAATAGCATGGTTATGGAAGATTAATCTTGGAAGTGGAACCAAATTGTTAGACTGGAGAAATTAGTTGGAGAGGGAGAAGGACACTTCAGTCAGAACTGAAGACTTGGAGGTTTGGATTTTGTGAAGCATTACTTTTTCAGCTGATTTTTGGTATCTACTATTTTAGGACCTACTGTTGGTGTATCAACAATATAAATTTTGCAAATATTACTTATTCCCAGTAATGATCCCAAAAGGAGAAAACAGCACAAGCAACTCTGTGGCTTAAATGTAGGCCATTAAAATTAACGTTTCATTTAAGTAGGTTAGGCTGTATATAACAAAGTTTACATTGGGCTTTTCTCATGGGCACAATAGAATTCAGATTCCATTAGGACCCTAGTGAAATTTGAGTTCCAAGGTATACCTGTAGGAGTAAGATTTTTGTCTTGTTTCTTGCTGACTCCTTCCTTGTTTCTGAAAATACGGACAAAGATTTGCCTAAAGAGAAAGTCTCTGTATGTCGAGATGCTAATACTTAGGGACAGCCTAAGTCTTGATCTTGAGGTTAGTACTTGATACTTGGTAGTTCAGAACTTGTTTGCCTATTAGCTTTGACTGTGATATTGCATACTGATTTTATCTCTGACACAATATACAGGTAGCCCATTCTGATGCTGTAACCAGTGGGGTATTGCAGTTTGTCAATATTGCACACAGACATAAGCTACTTTATTCAGGGTGGAATAAATCCAGTTTTACCCCAACGTTTCAGTTAAAGAAAATTAAAACAGATGGGCAAGAAACCTTCACTATGCATAAAGCTCAGAGTGCATTGCAAACTCCTCTCTGACTCTTAACAATTACTTAAAAACAAAAAACCCAACACAAAGACAGGTTGAAGCAGTACCTGAAAAGGACAAGATGCAGAGTCAAAATTTCTAGAAGTTATTTGACCTCAGGAGGACTTCTCTACAGGCTGTTTACTGACAAAAAGATATCTTCACCTAGAGGGAGGAAGGTGGCATGTCTATCGCTGGTAGGCAGGATAGGAGAAAATGGGCTGTAATTTCAGCAAGAAAGTTGGGTGCTGGAAATTGCCTCCACTGGTGAGAGCAGTGATATGCAGCAGGCACCTACCTGGTGAACTTGTGGAGTTTTTGCCATTAAAGCCCTTGAGGTACATGTTGCACAGGAGTAGTTTGGGCATAGTCTCTCACCGGGCCATGAGACAGGATTCACTAAGTGGGCTCTACTTTTCTCCGATTCTATGATTTCTGGGTGTCCTCTCACTGCAGAGGTGAGCCTAGTAACCAGGCAGAAAGCTATCCTCAGAACAGTGCTCTGAAACTGCAAAATGCTGTACTCTTCATGTCATGGGGGGAGAAGAAGCTGGATTCATCACAGGGCCTGTCCAGATCAAGGAGATAGTAGCTTTTTACAGTCTTTCTCTCCCCTGCTCCCAAGCATCTTTGCTCCCATGAAAGAAGCACCTTGAGCATATGTAAGAAATTGTGCAGCCCAGTCAGGACAACTGGGAGATTAGAAACTAGAGGGTACTTCATTGCTCAAAGTAGTTTTCCATGCAGCCCCTGTGGTCCACAAGAAGCGATATAAAATTTGTAGTGAAGTTATGGGAACCAATATCTCTGTTACACATTACTCTTTTCTTTCAGCAAAAGTGTGTTTCTCTAGCTATTTTGGTAGACCATTTGTATTAAATTGCACACTAACCTAACTTATGCTTGAGTGTGAACACTTCTTTCATGCTAATTCTGGAACTAAATGTTGTAGGAAAGTACCTCAATTTAGCTCTTGCAAGGTATTAGTCCCTGTTTTGCCCAACAAGACACAACGTGAAATAATTGCCTCCCAGAAACTGAGTTTTCAGATCTGTCCATTGAAAGACATGGTGGAAAAATAGTGGCACAATTGTTCCAAGCTTCCCACATCGCCATTCCTACATCGCCGTGCACAGAGGAAAAAACAAACTTTGTTATTCATTTTCTTGCTTTCTACAGACAATTTATTCCAGTGTTAAAGTGACTGAAAAGAATGTATTTCATGCCTGTTTGCCACTGAAATAACTCCTTCAGTATAGTGTGGTGGGGATAATTGTAGGAAAGACGTTGGCTGGATATGAAGGGTTGAACACCATAGTTGGTGGTATATCAGAATACATTACTCTGAGATCTTGTAGGAAGCTGTCTTGCTGGTGATGCTTTCACCCATCATTTTGACAAGACCATAAAATGTTTTTCAACAGTGCAAAATAAACTGTTTCAAGATGGGGCCTGAGCAAGTGTTACCACCGCTACTTAGTGTGTTTGTTAGGTACTCTGAAGTCTACAGTATATTTTAGTAAAATGGGTTTTGTTATGGCCATTGAAAGTTTCATCCTCTTTAGTTTTGTTAATGGGTGTCAGACTGTGAAAACATAATAAATTACCTATTACAGCTGTAGTTGCCATTCTCTTCCCCCTTTGAAGTTAATAAATCAGGCAGAGCTGTGAGGTAGCAGGCTTTGTGTTGGAGCATATCATGTGGTTATCCTACCTGTAGAATGCTTTTTCTACTACAATGTCAAAGCACACTGTAAAATCGAGTTACTGTGTTACCAATGAAATAAAGTACTCTGAGGCAGAAGTGGGAACTCTAGTTCTGTGCAGATTTCTAGCATGTGCTATTGCACACCTCTGGGGATGCAATGCATTGAATGCTAAGCATTACTGATGGGCATTGCCAAGACCTGTTCCAGTATCAGCTGTATAATATTCTTTGTTCAGCTTCCTTCTCTCAGATGCTGGCAGCGACCTCTTGTTTTCATATTTTGAACTGACATTTTTCCATAGTTTGGCCTTCCCTGTGGAGTCAGATGTTTGTTTTCAGAAGTTTGAATAAACAGGATTTCAACCCCTTCTGTCAGAGAAGAATGAACAGAGATTATTCCTCTGCGGCAAAAATAAATTCTGTTCTTCTATTTTTATTTGAGAATGGAAGTCTGGCAGGGAAATCATTTTGGAACTATGCATGACCTCATTTTGAAAGGCATTGACTTTGATTTCACAGTTCTGAAATACATATCAAAAATAATAATAAAAGTACAGAGGGCTTGGCAGGGGTTGTTGCTGATTGAAGGCAGAAGCACTATATTCATGCTAGAAGACCTTTGCTGCTTGTGATCTTACAACTACATAAAAATGGCAAGCCATTCTATGGAGAGCTGTTGATGTTGAATTCAGCAGAGAAAACTGAAAAGTAGAGTAGGTTTCTTGAGAGAGGACCTTGTGAACTACCTAGTACGTACATAGTATGTTGATAAGATGCTACCTTTTTGAACATCTGTATAAGACTAACAATCCAGTGCTCTTATAGGGGCACAATCAAGGAAGCCCTAAGTCTTCTAAGGCATAAAATTATTGAGGAAAGTGGCTGGCTCAGTCCCCAAGAGGACAGAAGAAAAGTTCCTTTTTTTTTTTTTTTTTTTTGAGGATTAAGGTTTAGAAAGCAAAGGACTTGTTCTTGCAGACCTTAATACTGGTTTCATACTGTATTATTTAAGAATTTGTTATATGACAAATTAAAATGGTGTCCCAATGGAAACACTGTTGCATGGGCAAGCCAGCCTGGTGCTTTTATGAAATCTGATTTAAGTGTGTGACACTGCCTTTGGTCTGAGTCTGAGTGCTATTGGAAAGGGGTTGATGCCCATCAGAGGACTCAACTGTTTCGTTTCAGTGATCACCTTTTGTAGTGTGCATTGAAATATCAATCCTAAATAAAATCTGTGACTAGGCTACAGAATTCAAAACCTCTCTAAAAGCATCTGAAGCAGTGCACAGGTTGAAGCTGGTGGTACTTTAGGGCTTCATTGACACCCTGGCATAGGGCCTCTAAATCTGGGAAGCTTGATTTTTTACTTTTTTTTTTTGCGCTGGTCTCCTGGTATAAAAACCTCTTTTAGGTAGTGTTCCAGGATATTCCAACGTATGTGTGGATATTCCAACATACTCCACAACCTGAGAACATCTAACCTATGGTCAACAGGATAAGCCCAATTGCTACACTTAGTCATTCACTGTTTTCTTCATAAACAGATTGTTATTCTAGTTGATCTTTTTGAGGAGAAAAAAAATCAAGTCTTTAAATGTTTCTATCCCACATCTATCATATCTAAATGTGGAAAAAGGACAGTTTTGTATTAGAATCCATGTTTCGCAGTGCTATTTCTCAGTTCATCTGACTTCAGGAGCTACCTCTTACACCCCACCTAAAATAAACACTCTTTTCTATGCATCCTGAGTATAGTTAAATTAAGTCTCAAACTCGGTAGCATACTCGGTACTCTATGTTGTTGCAGAACTGTTCGAACAGTTCTGCAATAAGCATAATTCATAAATAGTTATACAGAAATTTCAAATGTGTCATAAGTTGCAAAGGGAAGGCAAGTTAATAATAATAAAATGAGGGCCTGAGGAAAGGGAGATAACAATGAACACAACAGCTGCTGATGGAGTTTTCTTTCTACCCACTAGTCTTTTCTTATTCCTTTTGCCTCTGCTCTGCTTCTGTTTGCAACAACCTGCTGTAAAGGTCAGAAAGGGAAAGGCAGAGCTGGATGAATTCACACCTGACATGAACTTAACACAGCAGTTTCTCTGTCTTTACTACGTCTAATGGGGGTTGGAAACAAGTGTGGGGAAAGAATCACCTCGGTTCAGTTGCACAGTTCTCACTTCAGTAATCCTCCAACCCCAATTACGCCAGAGTGTTAATGACTGGGCTGTAGGAACTACAAAATGAAATACCATTAAAATCACTTATATTAACAATCTCTCTCTCTAAGTGAGGTGGGAGTGTGCCTCATCCATCAGCTCTATTGATCTAAGTTGGTCTCAAGCACTCTTTTGATCTGAGATATTGACAATTTTAGTCTAACAGGCTGGACTATTACCACTGGAAGCCAGCAGGGTACTGATGATGATGCATCCATAGGAGGAGACTAATAATAACTTGAATGCCATTGAATCAATAGTGGAATCATCAGTGAGTAAGTACTGTGGTTTTCCGGCCTTGACAGGGCTTGAAGGCATGCTGTAGGTGAACCGCTAGTGGAAAAAAAGGGCGGAAAAGATCTTTTCCACTGTAGAAACGGGGTGCTTTGTTATAGCAACAACATTAGAAATGGTTTCGATATTTAGGATAGCACAGAAATCATTAATCGTACAAATGTGTCATGGCAACAGTCAGGGTGCCTCTTGAAGTTGGGGGTTTTTTTGTTTCCTTTTAGGAGGACATTCTTGCTTCTTACCTTTTTCCCTTTTCCACTAGCAGGCAAGCTCATTAGAGCAAAATAACCTCTGCCTTATGAACAGGAGAAGGCTTTTCTCACTGGTACTTTTGTGCAATTACTTTATGGCAATAACATTTGAGATAATAAGCCAGATTCCCTCCTGATGAAAGTAAATGTGGTTACATTGGAAGTAAACACGGTTACACATTCAAGAGACAAATGAGATAGAAGTCCCAGCTTTGCAAGACACCCAAATAGCCTTATAGTACAGCTTAATTCTCTGCTATTAAAATCAATGAGTAGAGCATAACAGCAATAGTATTTAATTGAAATAAAGCCCTGATGTTGTTTTAGATGTTTTGATTTGTGGCCTCTTGGTGGGATGAACAATGGGAAAGCTAGGAGGACTTACATGGGGTTTGTTTGTTTTTTGGTCGTGAGATTTTTATTTTTTTTTTTATTCTCCCAAATCCACACAGCCTCACCTACTTAGCATATCTGGCTGTTTTCCAGTAGTCAAGATCAGGAAAAGACTTTACCTAGGAAACAAAAAGAACACTCATCAGATATAGGGGAAATTATATCAATGCCTTGGGGAGTTCACCATGTGAAAAGAAGACAATGAGAACCACCTCCCATAGTGTGCAAGGGATGATCATCTATCACATACGCAGAAGATCCTTGCAGGTAGCCATCAAAGGACAAAGTCAGTGAAACTGCACCATCTTTCCTGAGTGGAATATTGTCTGCTGAGCTGCTGGCTTACTGACAGATAACCTTTTGGAAAGACAGGCTATGCTCTGCCTGTGAAATGATCTTTAACACTGTTTCTCAGTATTAGATGAACTATTTGAGATATTCACTTGGAGAAATAATTGAAGTTTAAGAAAATGGGGGAGGGGGGAAGGTAGTTATCTCCCAGCACTCAGATTACAGGCAGCAAGCTCTGCCTGCTAACCTGGTTTCTTTTCCCCACCCTGTGCCAGTGTCACTCCCCTTCATTTTTGCCAGCTGAGCTGCGCAAGTGAGCAATCATAGAATCACTTGGGTTGGAAGAGACCTTCAAGATCATCGAGTCCAACCATAAACCTATGCCAAAACCACCCCTAATCCTTGTCCATCAGCACCACGTCTACATGTCTTTTAAATAGCTCCAGGGACAGCGATTCCACCACCTCCCTGGGCAGCCTGTTCCAGTGCCTGATAACCCTTTTGGTAATTAAGTTTTTCCTAATACCCGACCTAAACCTCCCCTGGCACAACTTGAGGCCGTTTCCTCTTGTTCTATCACTTGTTACTTGGGAGAAGAGATTGACCCCCACCTCGCTATAACCTCCTTTCAGGTAGTTATAGAGAATGATAAGGTCTCCCCTCAACCTGCCTCCCAACTCAGGCAAAATGATCTGGATTGGTTCAAGCCGCAAGACTGGTCTTTGTGTGTTTTGATGGAAGGGGATTTGAGGAAGGCAGAAATCCCCAGCACCGGGTGCTGGTGAGCAGCTGGGGTGGGCTGGCAGGAAGGAGGTGCCAAACAATTGGCTGTGAGAATGCACGTTTTTCTCCTTCCTGTGTATCGGCTAGAAACAGCTTCAGTCGCTTCCTTTTCTTCCTTCAAAATGAGGAAATTGTAGCATTGTGAACATTGGTTCAAATTCGTCTCCTCTCTCTGAATATCAATCAGAGAATAAATTAGGTCTTTAATTTTCATGCATAAGCATATAGATGCTGTGTGAGCCATGGCAGTATTTCAACTTCCAGTGCTTGTGTTCTACCAAACCCTCCCTTTCGGTTCTGATTCTGCAAGCACCTTGACCTCTGATGTTTATTTGTTTTGGTCACAAATCACCTTTCTGATAGTGGCAAACAACCACATACGCAAAGTCTCACTCTCGACTCTGCTATAACACATCTATTTGTTTGATAAGATATCTTCTAGCTAAATTCCTATTATATCTCTCTAGATTAGCACAGGGCATACTTTGTTTTCTGCCGTGCTTTTACCCCTAAGAAAAATAGAAATGGCTGTGGGCTGTGTTTTGTTGTACTTTGGATTTTTGTATGAGTAAAAGTAGCGTATCATCGGTGTGGGGTTTTTTTCTTCCTTTTGACTTAATACTGATTAATACCAAGAAGCATTAGACAGATCTGTTTTCATGTCCCATGACAGCATGGATAAGCTTTCTGTTTTCAAGAGCCTGAAGACAGTAAGCCAAAAATCTACACGTTTTTTAGCTCATTGTTTGAAAATTGTGTTTTACATATGAGCCTGCAATGTATTGTATCTTGCTTACAGGTCTAGTGAACTACATTGAAGTACCCTTCAACAGGAGCTAGCTTTGAGATTTTTGTGATAATTCATCCATTAATAAATACGCAGCATCCCTGGGCATATATAGGAATATAGTATATATAAATCAATCCATCCATAAGCTTTTGGGCTGTGTTACATTGGCTTGTGGTGCATCTTGAATTCTCTTGTAGGACAAAGTGTTCTTAGGTTTCCATGTAACAGAAATGCCTGTTCACGAGTTGGGTCCATGTGTGACCTAATGGGTGGGTTTGGTCATGGTTGTCAGTTCAGTTTTGCCTTTTCTAAGTGACTTGGAGGAGAGAAGAACCAGTACACTAAAAGGAAGTTCAAAGCAAAAGTTGCAATGATGGTTCCATCCTGTAGAACACAAAAGGGTGTTGTTAGTTTCTCCATGCCAAACTATGTCTTTTAGAATCGACTGCTATCAGGTTCAAATATATGTCCTACATCTGTCCTGTACAGGGCAAGCATCAGGATTTATAGTGTTGCAGAGGATTATCTAACTGATAAGGAATTGTACTGATACATTTAGCAAAACACCTACAGAAAGTAAACAGCTTCCTAGCAGCACTGTGATATGCTAATGTGGTGGTTTGGGTTTTTTTCCTGTAAACTCATGAAAGATAACTGTCTTTGTATCAAAACAAACAAGACAGTTCAGCTGAAATTCAAGTTAGGAATGATGCGTTCATAAGCTTGAGGGAGAAAAAAAAAAAATAGGAGACAAAGGCAATAAAGGACGGAAGAATTTTTGTCCGAGTGGCTGCTGCTATTCACAGCTGTACAGAGAAATCAGGGAACCCAGTCCATTTGCTTCATCTTCGTCTTTCTCCTTCCCTGCAGACTTGTCCTGAGCTCTCAGGGAGGTGGTGGTTGAGAATTCATGAGAGGAAAACACATGCTGATGCAAAGTGAGGGATGCATACTTTTGCAGCCTTTACCTACGTGCAAGGGATGGGTGTGACTGTATATCTGTTTTATCTGCTAACTGATCTTTAAAAAGGTGCGGTTACCACAGCAACTGCCACATAGTTGTGACTTACAGCATGCCACTTCTTGCATGCTCCACAGCACAGAGTGTCTCTCCCTCTGGCTGGAGTCTCTCAGGTTAACTGGTGCCCATGTGGCGCTGCCTCCGCTGCAGGTCCCACCTCTCCCCGCAAGGTAACCTACTGTCTCCACTCACAGAGGAAGGGAGACAAGATGGGTGGCAGGCACCCATGGCTGCTTTCCTACCTTACTGCATTGCGGTTTGGTCAAAGTGTTGATGACCTTGAGGTACAGGGGTCCCATGGCCACCCCTGTGGTGAATGCAGTGTGCAGGAGCAGCCGTGGGAGACTTGCCTTTCAATGTAAGAAAAAAAGAGGAATGAGTGCAGAAATCAAAGGAAAACTTAGTTAAGGCTGCTTGCAATTGACCTAAAGCACCCTATCTTCTCGTGATGACTTCCTCATCTCTGGCTTTTCTTATTTGCAAGGACAATTTGTGTCTGTGCTGATAAGTTACACAAATATGAAGCTTCTCTGAGGATGGTAGTGCAAATGTGGCACTGATCTGTGCCATGAATGTATCCATTGGGTTGTTGAAGAGCTGCAGTTTTGGCGGTGTGTTACATAAGGGGGTGATTCTATTGGACAAAAAATTCATGAGACCCAGGGAAAGGCTGTTGCTGTAGTAAATAGATGTTATCCATACTTCTACAGACAAATAAAAATCATGCATAAAAGAGGTCCTGAGGCTGTTTTGCTTTCTTGGTTTTCGTAACCAATTTGTGCCACAGCTTCTTCCTTTCTGTTTTGTCCAAAAGCATTTTTATGCCTTGCTAAGGAGAAAAGCAATCTTGATGACTGAGTTTTCAGAAAGGTGCATTTCAATGAAGTAACAGAAAACTTCGAGGTGGTGAGTTTGGAGGCTGGCTTCTTTAATGTTGTACCTCAGTAAAATATGAACATTTGAAGCGAAAGACAAAGGCAAGTCTTATGGAGGACAGGCCTACCTTGACCGAAGTAGCAAGGGGTACCCTTAAACCACTTTGCCTTGCCTTGGTAAACAGCTGGATTAAGTTAACTCAGGCTTTGCTACAGCACTGAAAGCAAGTAATATTTTTTTAAGAAAAAAAGTGTATCTATTCTAAAATAGACAAAACCTAAGCACAAAAGAATAAGGAAAAAAAAAAAAACCCAAACAACCAAGAACAGAATTACGGGCAAGCAGTAGACAACTGCCTTATGCTGGATTCAGAAAGACATAAAAGCTCTTACAAATCTCTTATGCCAGTTAGTCCCTTTAGAGAGCAAAAGTACAGAACGGTAATTATCGCAGTTTTCTTTTTGGCTTTCTACTTTAGCTTTTCACATGAGCAGAGCAGAAGGGATATGCACATTAATAGAGCAACATCAAAGGAAAACAACCCAGCCAGAAAATAAAGGACTTTCACAATGCCGTGTAAAGGAACATAGGGAAGTCAGCTTAATAGCACAGATCCTGTTTGACATAGAATTAGCCATCACTGCTGTAACAGCTAGGGAATACTCGATTGCAGCATCAACATGGTATTGTTACTATGGCATACATCTCCTGGGCCTCCTTGTCTTGTTACTGGTTTAGTTTTCACATATAGCGCTAATAACGTGACAAGCAGCACGGTAGCAAGACTCTTTGTACATAGCTCGTATCTGTGAGGATGTAAGGAACTGGGGAGAAATGACGCTAATTTTGTGGGGTTTTAAGTGAAAGGAATTCTGCCAGCTTTTCCCAAATCCTCTTGGAAAACATTTAAGCTTTAAAGAGTATGGTTAAGAAACTGCTGGAGAAAACTCCCACTGAGTTAAAGGGGAAGAAAGCAATTGGCTTTTTACGCGTTTTCCACTCCATAAATACACACTTTCATGTTCATATACTACAAGATATTTATATAACATAATATTATTCACGCCTTATGCAACAGTTATTTTTCATGAACTGAAGGCAGAGAATATAAGGTGGAGCCAACTCTTCGGTAATTTAGGAAGAAAATAAATAGGATTAGGGGTTGTTTGCCTTATATCAAATCAGTAGCTCCTCATTCTGCGTTTATCTTCCAGCACAGCAAGGCGGTCTGTGAATATGCAGCACAAAAGGGAGTCACAAACCCAAGTAAAAGGTGAAAAAGAGTGAAATGTTAAGGATTAAATCAGTGTTTTGCTGCTGACTGTTTCAGTTTGTGCAGCTGAGACATAAGCTGGTATGCAAATCATTTGACCTTGAGCATTATCAGTGGAGTCCAACTAGATTTGTGCTGGCAAAAGTGAGAAAAGTCTTGCTGACTGGTGTCAGATAAGCACATCCTTTTCCACAGGAATAGGCAGCATATATAAATTGGTTGAGTCTTTGATATACCTTTTTTTAAAAAAAAACACTACTACACTACCTCCCCACCCCCCCAAAAAAAAATGAAACTACCTCCAAAAACTGTTAATTTAGCTTAGGCTTCATAGTTGGGCTCTACAAAACAGAAAAAAGGGTGCTGAGGATTTAAAATCTGAAAATCATAGAATCATCTCAGTTGGAAGGGATCTTTAAGACCATAGGGTCCAACCATCAACCTGACACTGTCAAAACCTCCACTAAACCATGTGAAGAATTTCCTCAGGACTAGGGGAAAAAAAAAAAAAAAAAAAGCTTGTTAAAAAAAGCCTGTGGGGTTTTGTAATGTTAACAGGCCATATCCAATTTTTAATTTTTTGACTTGTACGTAGGTAAAAATAAAATGAAGCAAACCAGTCAGTGTATACTCATGTGGCCATTTGGAAGAGGATTCCAACACAAATTGTATAAAGGAAATTATTCACACGTAAATTGCTTGAGGTTAATGGCTGATAAAGCTTGTATTCATCTGCAAAGGGGAGATATGTAAAAACTTCAGGTACTTTGAGGCCTAGAGCTGAAAGTCTTTTAAGGACCACTAGACCTTGCTGTCACAAGGGAGACTGTAAATATTTCTAAAAGCCACATAGCAAAATGGTTCTCTGTGTTTAAAAAAAAAATTATTAATCAAACCTGAAACAACAACAACAAAAAAAGACAACCCCAAAACAAACAACTCCACATTTTTCAGCCTGTTTTTTTGGTCTTTGTGCTATGCATCATTTCCATGGAGACTATGATTGGTTTTTCTCCGAAAGATTATCTTGACAATGCACACTACACTCATTTCAGTGGAAATACTTCTACAAATAAATGGACAACCTTGTAAATGTTTCTTACTCTCCTTAGTGGCTTAGTTTGTCCTTGAAATACTAATTGCAGTGTCTGAGAAAGGTGTGGTTTCTTCATCTTTTAAGATCATAATTTCTGCCAATACAAAATGTTCTTTCTGAAGTATTAATGTATTGTGACGTCTCACCCTTTTGGCTTCTGTGAAAACTGTTTGAAACTGTTAACTTTGATTAACACTGCATAATTTCTTATTCAAGTCTGAAATGAATGTAGAGGATACTCTGTCAAACCCTTTCCTTGCACACCTTTGTTCTACAACCAGCAGTTTAGAACAAGAGAAGCAACAGAAAGATGAACCTGCATTAATTTTGGAAAATGCGTATTTACATTCAGGACACTCTAAATACAACTGATTCATTATATCACCTTCTAGGTACATTCAGACTGTTGTACTTGAAGTTCTGTTGGATAACTGGTACACTTAGATGTTTGTACTTCCTTAGGTAAAGTTGAATTTGGACCTCTGCAGCAATAAAACTACTGATACGCAACATTAGAAAAAGTCTGGAAGGTGAGGTTTTTTACATATCGTGAAAACCAGACTTTTTTTAAACCTCACCTTTAAATGTTTTCATTGGAAATCATGCTGCAGAAGAAACATTTCATGCGTACTGCATGGGGCCAATCTTTTAATCTGAGAGATATGAATTAGGTACTGATATCTAAATTTTACCAGGACCAAATCTCCATTGGTTTTTCATATCTACTGAGTGATTGCATTGCTTTGGTCTAATCCTCAGCAGGTGCATGTAGGCATAACTGTGTAGAAGTCACTGGAACTCCCTTGAGAAGCTGAAGTAATCTGTGCATTTCAAAATATCTGACAGATACTTGATGCAAAGTCAGTGTATGGCAAGTCAATTAATCTTTCTGTACCTCAATTCATCCCTCCATAAAATGTCATGCACATCTCCCAGGGTGTTACGAAGCTCAACAGACGTTTATTAAGCAGCCTGAGAATCTCTTATGGAAGGAACATAGCTGCCATATAGCACGGTGTACCTCTGCCTCATACTTGAGATCTTCAGGATATTTTAAGGTGATCAGGACAGGCTGGAGAGTTGGGCAGGGAGAAACTCTAGGAAATTCTACAAAGTCAAGTGTAGGGTCCTGTACCTGGGGAGGAATAATCCAGTACAGGTTGGGGGCTGACCTGCTGGAAAGCAGCTGTGCAGAGAGAGACCTGGGAGTCCTGGTTTTAGTCTGGAGAAGAGACAGCGGAGGGGGGATCTCATCAATGCTTATAAATACTTAAAGGGAGAGTGCCAGGAGGAGGGGGCCAGTCTTTTTTCAGTGGTGCCCAGTGACGGGACAAGAGGAAATGGGCACAAACTTGAATATAGGAAGTTCCATCTGAACACGAGGAGGCACTTCTTTCCTTTGAGGGTGGCAGAGCACTGGAACAGGCTGCCCAGAGAGGTGGTGGAGTCTCTGACTCTGGAGACATTCCAAACCCACCTGGACGCCATCCTGTGCAACCTGCTGTAGGTGGACCTGCTCTGTCAGGGTGGTTGGACTAGATGATCTCCAGAGTTCTCTTCCAACCCCTAACCTTCTGTGGTTCTATGATTTATACAAAAAAGGAGAAAGACTTTTTAATGAAGCCTGTAGTGACAGGACAACCAATGATTTTAAACAGAAAGGGGGTAGATTTAGATTGGATAGAAGGAAGAAATTCTTTGCCAAAGGTGGTGAGACACTGGTACAGGTCACCCACAGGAGCTGTGGATGCCTCACCATTAGTAGTGTTCAAGGTCAGATTGGATGGGGCTTTGAGTAACCTGATCTAGTGAAAGATGTTCCTGCCCATGGCAGGGGGGTTGGACTAAATGATACTCGAATGTCCCTTCTGACCCAAACCATTCTGTGACTCTGTGATTTAGTTTCAGGCCTCACTCTCCGAAACTGAAAGCTACGCAAGGTCATTCATACGTAAGTAACTGAATTATGGATTGCCACCACTGATTAGACGTGCAGCCATACTGACACTAAGGATTTCTGTCCTCTGGATGTTACTGCATTTTAATTGTTAGGCTTGTGATGAGGAGAGAGGCACTCGGCTCAGACTCATGGTAAGGAGGCAGAGACTAGTGCAGCTCTGTCCTGCCTATTCCTGCTCAGTGCAACAAACTGTAAGAATTTTATTCTGCACAATAACTGGAGTTTCTAGGAAACTTTGCTTTTCCAAGGCAACTGCTTCTAACACAACAGGTTGTGTAAAATACTTTGTACCTGCATTAAGTCAGCAGTCTTTTTTGCTCATTTTAGAGCTTTTCCCCAGCTGTACCTTGCAGATCTGTTTCACAACCTGAAATTGTCTTGGCATTACCCCAGTTATTTCATTGGATGTGATGTTTCTTGCACTCAGAGGACCCGAGAAAGCCTACATGTAGCTTTGAAAGACAGGAAGCAAGAAAATGATATAATGGGCTGCCCATTGTAATACTAGTGGTCAAAGCAGTTGAAGATGACATATCTGGCAGCCCTGGATTAATTTTTCTTTTTTTCTTGTGCATTTAGCTTGGAGCCAAAAAAGGGTTCCCATGTAATCTGGGAATTACAAGAAGTTTTGTAGCTTAGTTTTGATGTGGCATATACTTTTACCTTTTTTGTATTTGACATATATGTGTTACAGAGAACCTAAGCCAGGTTCATGGTCTTCAAAATAAGATTAAATTGGGAGTATATCAGTCCTATTTTTCTTTTCTCCCAGAGTACTTTGTCTGTCATTTTATGTCAGGCCGTTGGTTAATTTTATTCCTTCTCTAGGGTGTCTTACTAAAGCACTATTCTGTATCTGGCTATTTGAATCCCAAGCCCTAGGCCTGCTTTTTGGAAGCAGAATGTATTGCTTTAGTATACACTCCGTTTGACAGTTATTTCCTTCCTAGGTGCTAGTAAAACATCTGTTAGGCCACCATATGGTTCCTTAACTTCTGCTGAAGTGTTAATGCAGGTATGGATTTCAGATGTATAATCAGAGCCTCCAAGTTTGTGAGCACAGTTGTTGTTAAAAGAGGGGAAAATGTCATTTGGGTGGGAACCTGCTTCAGTAAAAAACCTCTTGAATTTCGGGGGTGGATGGGGTGGGGGCTGTTTGTTTGCTTGTTTTTAATTAGTATCAATATTTTGAATAAATAAAAATAAATCAATGTTCTGCTTTCTGTTTAGACAGCAAAATAGTTAAATGGATTTCATTAAAAGGTATATATTCTAGGGCTTTTTATATAGCTGGGCTTAGAAGTTCAATTTTTCTATCTTGGGAAATAACTATATTCTTTGTGTGACTTTTCTACAAAGGAAAACCAGAACAAATTGTTTCATTAAGGAGTTGTTGTTTCTAATCATCTTTTATTAGAAATGCTTAATAAAATCTGAATTATAAGAAACCTATAGAAAGAAATAAAGAATAACTTTTCCTCAAGAACTCTAGACTTCTTTTTGGAGTAATTCCTATAAAGTTATTGCCTTTTCTGATATGTTGAACTATTCCATTCATTTGATCATTTTATATTATATAGCACAAGGTACTCTTGTAAGACAGAGTGGCTGCCTTCAGAAATTAACTTCCATTTGGGTGTAAGTTCACCACCCAACACCAGGTGCTGGATTGTCCACTTTGCATGGACTTGCTAGCTGGAACCTCTCCCTGAACAGCATAACCAGCCTTTTCCTTACAAAATTTCACTGAAGAAGGAGGAATCACCTCTCTTTTACTGAGCAGCATGGTAGATCAGGACGCAGTCCCAACATGGACTGTGGAAATCTCTGTCTCAGATCTTTCTTTTGCCCAAATAATAAACTTGCCTTTCTATCTCCTGCCTACTCAGTATCTCCTTCCTACTTCCAAGTGTTCATCCTTTCTGGATGCATGTTTAAGTGTCTTTGTAATGGCAGATGCTTCTCTTTAATGATCTATTGAGGTATCAAAGCATGCTTTCTCTTATTCAATAAATATTAAATGTGTCCATATGTGAGGAACACTTCCAAGAGAAATTGTGAGGCCCTGTGAAGAAATACCTCATAATTCGAGTTGCTAAGAACTGATACTTTTTTAAATTCAGCACTTTCATGAAGCTCAGCTTGGTACAGCCTCCCTCTATCTCTTTCCTTTGTGGCACCAATCACCGTTGCCTCACAGTAGCACATCAGCTCCCAGGCTTTGCCTTCCCTACAACAGCAAAGGTGTAAGCCTCTGTCACCTGGGCTCCCCTTTGAGCAATGCCAGACATCCACTTCACAACCTTTTCTTTCTCCACAGTTTGGCTGTCTCAAATGCTAAAAAAAAAAATCACCACTGTCTAGCTCTAGCCCTGCATGATGTGTCACCTGCTATTACTTGTTCCGCACAGAAGTGTTGTGTGGACTTAGAAACCTTTTCTGTGATGTTGTGTAGAGGGCACAGAGTAGGTGGAAGGTCACAGAATGTCCCTGTATTAGCCTCAGGGAGTGATCAAGTTGGTGGGGATCTCTGGAGGTAACCTGGTGCCCCCTCAGCAAGGGTTGCACAAGTCTGTCTTAAAACTGGCAGTGATGTTCTTTGGAAAAGTGAGAGATGCAAACTTGCATTTCTCCAAGAAAAATGTGATGGTTTTTTTTTTTTTTTTGTACCCAGGACTTTGACAGCTCCACTTTAACTACTTGTGTGCTGATTGAAAAAAAACAGTATCTTTTCTTGCTTCAGCTGCACTTTTTGCATGGCTTTGGTTATATTCTCAGGGAGTGTAAACTCAACTGACTTCTTTAGATGTGGCAGTAGTAAAAAAAATTGATTAATGGATCCTAGAGGCAAAGACTTAAAGTAGGGACTGATGTGGCTGGTTTGTTTGAGATTTGGGCAGTTCTGAGTAAAACACTCTGAGCAGATATAAGGTACTGTAAGACTCTGCTAAGGTATTCAAGACCAGGTATTCGATAAAAGCTGGGAAAGTTCCACTTTCTGGAATACCTGGAGGTGAATGGATTTCTTTAAGCTGTAACCTAAACTTGAATTTGGGACTACTCCTATGTTATTTGAGATAAATTTAATCCATCCTCAGGCTTTGTGTGGCCTTGACTGGAAGGGCTCTTCACAACAGCCATTAGTGCATGAGTTGGAGCAGAGTGGGAAGCAGGCTCCTGGATCTCTGCTAATAAAATAAAACATTGGACCTGTTCCTGTGAGTGAATTCATTTTCCCTACTCTCTCCAACAAACTGTCTTTAATCTAATAAGTTTCCTTCTGTCATTCACACTTCTTCTGAGTCACAGCATTGCAGGAAAGTTATTTAAAAATTAAAAACCACCATCATGCTGTGGAATGTAATGTGAGTCTTTGAAATTTGGTAGGGTATTTCAGTTTCAGGATTAAACCTAGCAGTCAAGTGGATGGGGAGAGATGATCATAGGTAACATAAAATGCACCATTTCTGTGTGCTGCTGAAACCTGGGAATATGTTTATCCTGCAGGGACTTTCATGTATAACTTGCTGACTTCAGGTAAAAATGTAGAGGGTAGAAATATTTATCTCAGCAATCCATTAATGACTTCTTGATTAAGGTATTCAGAAGGATCTTTATAAATAGCACCTTATCTCCTTGTTACGTATGCATCCAAGGTTTCCAAAAAGAGGATCTGTTCCAGGTAGTACATTCCTTTTAAGTGATGTCTTTTATTTTTTTTAAAATGAAAGCTGGGTGTTGCTGATATGCTGAGCTGAGAAAAAGGGATCCTTCCTGCAAAAAAAACCGTTTTGTTGAGTATACTGAAATGACCAAACTTGCACATGTGCTCACCTGGGCAAGGTGGCCCTCTGGGAGCTAGTAAGAGCCTTCCCCCTTGAGAAATTGGGCTAAGATGGAGCAAGGCAAATAGCGATGCGTCCCTGCACTTAGAAAATCCTCACATCACCCTTTGGGTGCATGTAGCTTGTTTTAAATGCTACATTGTGAAAGTTTTGATTTTCACTGCTCTTCCAGGAGCTTCATTGTAGCCCAAGGGATTATTGGTGACATTTCATTTCTTGCTTCCAAGTTTTACTTGCATTTTTCAAGAAAATTGCTCAGTTTGCTATAGAAAATGAAGTGTTAGAACGATTGAAGGTGAAATATGGGGTGCTGAAGCAGGAAGAGGACCAGTACCAAGTGCGGCTGAATTGAGGTGCCCAAACTCATGAGAAGAGAAGATGGGATGAGCAAGGATCTGAGTGCATGTTGAAAAGAAAGTTATCTGAGGTCAACACACTATTGTACCATGATTACAAGTCTGTAGAGCAGTGAGGTGAGTCTGAGTCATACTCCAAGGCACCACATCTCTGCTGATGTGGAGCACCTGCTTGGAAAGCCTTCCTGATGGCTTGCAGCTCTTCTCTCCTTCGCACAGTCCTCCTCTCCAAAAAGTTAGTGGAAACAGTCCTTTCTCATATAATGTACTCAGAAGGTGGAGTGGTATTATCCATCCTTAGGTGAAAAACATAGTGACTGGATTCAATTGGATAGTAAATTGCCATGGAATAAATTGGAGACAGTCCCATTTTTCTTTCAAAAAAAGCAAAACTCAGTCTTCTGCAAACCCAAGAGAAAGCTTAAGCCACAGGTCTATACAGGTATGCCTATTTCTGCCCTTTCCATATAACTGAATTATTATATTATTTTCTTTATGGTTCCCTAAATTCAAAGGCTCAGAGCAGCCTGGTGTGCTTAGGGTGGGCAGGTCTAAACTGTTTGGGAGCAGGAGGACAGGATTCAAACCCTTTTCGTAGAGGAGGGGGGAAATTGAATCTGAAGTTTCTATTTCTTAAATAAGCATGCAAAATGTTGTGTTATTTTATAAGTGCAGTTCTGCCTTAATCATAAATTTTTAAACTTTTTTTGAAATGTGCTTGACGGCGAGAACTGATCCTGTCAATATACAGTAGTACCAATCTGAGTATGTCTTAGTGGATGAAACTGTCAGAGAGATGGGCACAGAAATGGTGAGTCTTAATTAGGTTTAGGCATGTCTGAGAACTGAGCTGCTACAGTATTGTGGTAATGCTTTTACACCTAAGTTTTAATAAGTTTAAGAAACTTGACCTCCAACACCAGCTGAGTAGGTCTCTTCAGAACTGTAGGGCTGGAGGCAGTGCCTGTGAAGCCTACTCAGTTACTTTTTGGACCAAATCCAAAGTGATTTCTCCAAACTTTTTTTCTCCTCTTTGGACAAAAAAAGATTTTCTTTCTTATGCTTAAACTAAAGCAAGATGCGCAGATGCTCTGCATGCATAAATGTTGGGCATAAATTGTTTTTCTTTAGGTACTCAGTGATTTGACAGAAAATATTTGGAAATAAATGTTTCCTATAGCTGTTTTTTAAATGTTACAATCTTGTCACACATATATTATTTTAAAATTTACGCTGCAATGTCTTCTCTGAGCAGGCAGTCTGGAGGAGTCATGGTTCAAAACCCAAATAAATTATTGAGAGGTAAAAAACCCACACAAGTATTCAGCAAACACTTCCTTATTTTGCAGTAATTTCAAGCTTGCCATTCCCTTATCTTTTCTTTGGAAAAAAACCCCAAGCTTCCAGTGTGCAGTACCCCTCCTATTAATGCTTCTTCTGAAGTGAGGTTGCCTTCATGCCAGCTGGTACTGGGGCTTCACTGGTTCTAGATGTTTTTTCTCTGAAGAAAAAAAAAAAAAAAACATTGAATGAGGACATGGGCCCAAGAACAGCAAGATAAAAGGAAGGGCAGGAAAAAAAGTAGCAAGGAAATGACATGATTTTGGTGAAGGATTTGTGAAAGTTGCTTGTAATTGCTTGCCATCTCCTTCAAGTGTTCACACAGGTGCTTAGCTCAGGTGTTGACTTCCTGGCTGTCCCATCTCTGCTCCTGTGCTCCAACTTGCACAGCTCATCTCCTGCCAAATCAATTTGTCTTGATGGTTTCAGTTTTCCTTTACGTGTGACTGCCTTTTTAAGCTAAGTTAACCCAAAGGGACTCAAATTGGCAGTGGTGATGCTGTGGTGATGGAACTTAAAGCACTTTGTCTAATATTGTGAGCTAGTGGCAAGGTCCTTGGCCCTAAGTTTTAGGACACTTTTTGTCTAAAGAGGTACTGTGGCCTCTCAGGCATGTTTATCCCATCTAGTTGAGACAGCCCATGAAACGTGAACTTTCACGGTCCTCCCTCAATTACATGCTTCAAAACTCAGCACCTTCAGAGGGCTTCCAAGTAAATAATTGATGTGCATTAACCTTTGTAAATCTGTTTTAGAAATTCAAAGAAACTGCTGAAATGTTTCTGACACCTTCTAGAGCTCATCAGAGTTTGGTGGTGGTGTTGCTATGGCACCTATCAAGTAAAATTTTTGATGCCATTACTGTCTCAGTCTTTTAAAACTTACCTTATTCCACAATAGAGACCAGGATCCTGAATGTGTTTTTATAGTAGTACATGAAAAACTGTCAAACTTCCTAAGCATTTCTGAGTATAGAAAATGCAGTAATATCTATAAATGGCATTAGCGCCATTCTGTTGTATCTAGTGTCTTGTTTAAGTACAGTTGAGGAAGAAGATCATTACTCTTGTTTGCTCACATCTGTTCACTGTAAACTCCAAATAGAAGATCCTTTGATGCACAAAATAAATCTCTTCTGCCAGGTATCAGTCAGTGAGGGTTTAGTACAAATAAATTAATGCAAATAATGCTAACACATTCTGCAATGGTCTCACATTTGCTTTGCAGACTTGTAGCAGACAATCCTTTGTAAAACCTTGAAATATTCATGGTCTATTCACATTAAAATGCCTTACAGTTCTCTCTCTACCTGAAAGCAGAGTGCTTTGTTTCCTTTACTGTTGACTTAGCCACATACCTTCAGAATAAAAATAAAAGTGGAACTGAAACAATATGGCAAAATAACGGCCTCAGGCATGCCACCACTACAAACCATACATCTAAGCAGGCCCTTTTCCTTTGGTCAGATGTGAGTGTTTTGTGCTGTCACATTGGTGGGAAAAGCATTCTTAAAATATAAATATACATGTTTCTATTATTGCAACGATTTGAATTTGGGAGCTGGTTGTCAGGGCTAGCTTAATTTTCAGCTGCTGTATAAAATACTTTTTTTTTTAGCATTTCTTAAGGATGCATTAAAAACTTAGTGAGCTTTTTAAGCAGGGAAAACATTTTGAAACACTATCTTGAGTTGAATCCAATGTCCTTGGCTGGAAAGAGAGGAAGAGAGAGCTCTCAAGTTGTCATTAAAATATGAGCTTGTCTGTTTTTATGATGAATGAACAGCAAGGACGAGAAGGAAAAGCAGGAACCCCTGAGGTTACCGAGATGCTGCAGACATGGTACAAGGTTTGCCTGGGCTCAGGCTTTACTCCCTGGCTAAAATGATCATTTGTTCCAGTAGCATTTAGTTTCTAACTGCAAGATGAGAAGTGGAACAGCTCCTTTTCCCCAGCACTGGGCCCAGGCCACCAGTAAACCTGGGACTTGCTTCCACAACTGGCAACACATCTTGCCAACATCTGCAGCTGTGGTCTGGCTCAAATCCAGGTTTACCTTAAAAATTATCACAAGGTCATGCACAGAGATTGCTTCTATTTCACTCTGCGTGCAAGGTAGAGGCAGTCTGCAGGTGCAGATCAACTCTGCACCCATGTTCTCTGTACTTTTACTGTGGAGTTTCTTGAAATCGATTACATGGTGAAACAGGACACATTGGGCTGTTTTTTAAGACAGACCCCTAACAATCTAACAATCAGTTTCTTAAAGCCTGAAAAAAGGCACCGGGTGCCATTTAGAGTTATACAATCATAGCATGGTTTGGGTTGGAAAGGGCCTTTAAAGGTTATGTAGTCCAAACCCCCTGCAATGAGCAGGGACGTCTTCAACTAGATCGGGTTGCTCAGAGCCCCATCCAACCTGACCCTGAATGTTTTCAGGGATGGGGCATCTGCCACCTCTTTGGGCAACATATTCTCATGTTTCACCATTCTCATTGTAAAATTGTCTTCCTTCTATCTAGTCTAAACATCTAACTCCTTTTAGTTTAAAACCATTATCTATGTCCTTTCGCAATAGGCCCTGCTAAAAACTTTGTCCCCAGCTTTCCTATAGGGCCCCTTTCAGAAGGCTGTTATAATGTGTCCCCAGAGCCTTCTCTTCCCCAGGCTGAACAACCCCAGCTCTCTCAGCCTGTCCTCAGGTGCTCCAGCCCTCTGATCGTTTTTGTGGCCCTTCTCTGGACCCACTCCAACTGGTCTGTGTCTTTCCTGAGGGCTGAGATTTCTCTAATCTCATGTTAACTATACTCATTTTGCACTGTTTGCACAATGTCACAGCCATTTTAGACATTGGTGGGACTATAGTAACCTCCCATTTTCTTTAATCAGATTTTTTTTCAAACTCCCTCACTAAGCCTTAATACTTGTCCGATTTGGAAAGTGGAACTTGTCTTTAGTGACTTTAAAAAGCTTGCAGTTTTAGTGATGTTGAACATTACACATCACTGTGGGGTTGCAAAAGGATTCTGCTGTGGCTAAAACTTCTGTGTTTCTGAAAATGGAATTCTGTTTATCTGAAGAAAGCCAGAAAAGGAAAACATGCAATTAAAAACATAAAATTCATCTGCTTAGGTAGCCGATATGCTAAAAATAGCCTCTGCAAAGACAGATTAGTGTGTAAGGGTACAGGAATGTATTGGTTAAGTAGGATGGAGGAAGGTAAAAGGAGAATGCAACGTGTCAAATATCTCCGCAGTTTATTACCTGGTTATTCTTGGTGCTTATTAAAGGTTTCCTCAAGAAGCTTTGCTTCAGGGCGAGGTCATGTCACAGTGACCAGTACAGTAATAAGCCCATTGAGTACTCTTAAATGACTTGTGTGAAGGGAAGCGAGCTTTTTTTTTCCAAGTGGTGTTTTCTTAAACAAAATACCAAAGTAATAGGGCGAACTGATTGAATTTAGCCAACTGTTATGTCACTATAGCAACCATACATGATGGCTCTGCACTGGAAATATCTGTTTTTCAAGCATTAAAATGCTCTTTCTTTTCCTTTGGGCAAAAAAATGTGGCAGATCCACTAGCATTTAAAGGAAGACCTAGCTTTGTTTTGGTTTAAGTATTCTGATGGGAGAAAAGATATGAACGCTTTGTGCACTACATTGGCAGAGTTTCCTATTTAGCCATATGTTATCTTCAGCAGGAGCATAGGGAAAGCAGAACAATTGCACACTGCCTAACCAGAAAAAAAAAAAAAAGACTTGACAGTTATTACTATTTTTTATTTACTTATTTTTAACCTTTGATGTTTAGGGATCATGGACCTAAACCAGTGATCAATTAGGTTGGACTCTTTCTACTGATTTACTGTCTTTTCTCGGGTTAGGTCAAAAAGATACAACTAAGCTATTCTTTTCATGATCTGATAAATAAATGGAATAAAAAAATTACTGATATATAAAATGTGTCTCTTGTTAGAATGTGCTGCAGAGGTATCAACAGTCAGAAAATGACCCAGTAGACTAATCAATTGGAAGTGTCTTACCCAATTTGATGTCTTCAGTTGAGGAAACTGCCCCTAAAATTGGGCAACAGTAAACTGTTGGCCTGGCATCAGTATAAGACAGTTCCACGTGCCTGTTTATTGTCTATTTTTATATGAAAAATGCAATTCTCACTGATGGCAGCAAACTGTGCTTTCTTACAGTCTTTTAATAAGTTTGGTCAAGATGACGAAAAATGATTTTAACACACAACAATAACCACTCTTAATCAGCTGTATTTGTCTTCTGGGGAGCAAACCTTTAGCAATTACTTTTGGAAACAAGAATGAATCATTTATAGCTAAAAGGTCTATTTGTATGTATATTGTACTATAGTAAGAGAGGACAACCTCTCCTTTTTTCTCCTCTAAGTAGGTTGTCACTGGGCTTTCTGAGCAGCATTCATGAAGAACAAAGTAAGAGAATAACTTTGTAGTGAAGACAGGGAAAAGGCTGTTCAGAGAATCAGAGTGGGGCTATCAGGGGTGCTGTGGACTCCCCCAGGGATGCAGAAATTTATCGCCAACCCTGAGCAAGCCAGAGCAGTGCTGAGGGCAGGGGGAAAGCACGGCTCTGCGGCCATAATGCAAAACCTTTTCTCAACAAGCTTTGCCCCAGAGCAATGTCATGCTAATGCTCTCGTCCTGCAACAAGTTTGGTGGTGCTGGAGGTACAGAGGGGAGCTCTGCTTTATGCCACACCATGTAGACAATGCCTGTGTGACCATGGACAAGTGGTTAGCCAGACCAGTAAAGACGGCTGCTGATCCTCATTTGGAATTACAAGTGCTCTGTCCTTTTGGGAAATGGACCATGGGAGAGACAGTTAGGGGTTCCAAGTCCAAGCATGTCTGAAAAATATTGTTTCTTTCCTTTAGTATCTTCATTAATAAAACATTAATACTAATAACAGGCTCCATCAGTGGGTCACAGAGAAAAGGCAGTCCCTGAAGCTTTGTATCTTCTTTCAAAATGCTGCTTCTGTCTCTGAATGATGGATTAGCTGCTGAACAGCTCTGTCAGTGCTACCTAGCAGTGAACTGATGATACCGCTTTCCCACAATTAATTCAAGCGTTGCAGCAAGGCTGACCTACCTAATTAACGTGAAATAGCATTCAAATTACTGGAACTATATTAGCTGTCTCTTTATTGTTTTTAATTTACTGACAGCAAAATCACTGAAAACACAGATCTTGACCCGATAGCTTAAAGAGCGCAATGATTTTGAAGTTGCAAGTTGCAGTATGGCTGCCTTTGGTCAGCTGTGGCTCTTGTAGTCATACTGAGTCAAAGCCAGCCTGTTTTAGCTCCCCTTCAGTGGCATTTTTGCTTCCCTGAAGGTGTGGCATCAAGTGTTATTAAAAGCCAAATAGTCTAACATCTCATAAAAGCTGTGTATTTCCTTGGATTCTATTCTTTTGCTCCTGATTTCTCACCAAGGAGACTATGGGATAGTGCTTGGAGGTGCAACTGTATAGAAAATAACAAATGGGAATGGAGGAGATGGTGATGGATTAGTATAGACCCTACATTCATAAGACTTGTGATTTTAAGCTTTTCATCATTCCTGGAAGAGTGTAACAGGGTTTTGTGTGGTGGGTTTTTGTTTTTTGGTTTTTTTGCTGTTGAGGTTTGAGTACTGTGGACTATGCTGTAATGACTATGCTAGAGATGACGGCTCCAGTTGTTTTGCATAGTTGGAGGCATGCACGGGGAGGAACGCTGCTTTCCCTCCTCCATTTGCCACATGCATGCACCCCTAACTACATAGTGCTCACCACCAGGATGTTTCTCCTGTGCAAAACACAGTATTCAGAAGAGATTTTGTGCTAATTGTTTAAATGACATCAGTCATTGATGATAGCATGCTGGCACCTATGAAACAAGGTGAGAGACACCCTCTGAGCAAATAGCTATATGCAATTTCCCAGTCAGCCATTTATGTGGATTTCACTGTGAATTTCTGGTAATTTGTATTTTCACTCACAAAACAAAAACACAGAAGACATTATAATTTAATAAATGCATTTCACAAAATGTGTGAATCAATGGGAAATTTTAGTAAGGCAAGTGAAGTTGCTGAATGAAAAGAGGTGGCTGTTTTGCAGAGAAGATGGGGAGGGGGATTGCTTTTGACTGTAGCTTTTCATTCTATCCCCAAAGTCTTCTAGCTACTTTCCAAATTGCTGCAGCAAAATGATCAATCCAATTAATTGCTAACTGCCTATAAATCCCTAATGTTTAAAGGAACCAATAGTTTCCCATTTTATGTCTGTTTCCACAGTGTACCAAACACTATGATACCAATCTGTAAAGACAGTTCAAAAAGGACAAATGCCAGTGGGAGAAAACCATGTAATACACAAGCAATTGCTGTATATCACACCATTTGCTACTTGCTGTATGCCATTCCTGGAGAAAAACCAAAGGTATTGGTCTCTTTGGGCTTTCCAACTGTCCCTCAGCCATCCCTTATTCATTGGTAATCTAGAGTAGTAGAGATTTCTCTCACTGACTCTTTTTCTATGTGTCCATAAAACCTACAAAACTGGTTTTTCCCTTGTTTTTCAGAGATCTCCTTTACTCCAGATATAAAAATGTTACTGTGGCAATGTGAGAATTAGTTTTTCTACAAGAAGCTTCAATAACATCTTAGGACAATATTAAAATATTACAAAGTGTTACCTTACGAACATTGAATTTTTGAGTATATTCTAACAGTAGTTCCAGTGAATCTTGTCTCGACTTTCCAGGAGACTTGAGTCATATTGCTAAGAAATACTTATTTTTAAGTAGCAGAGCTGATACTTTTTTGCTGTGATTCTATCTAACCATCAGTTAGGCAAATCTTTTTTTTTTAAAACAAACCAACAAACCCATAACATTTTTATCTTATGCAGAAATGAAATTTGCCTAGAAGGCTTCAAAAGTATTTTTAATCAGTAAAGTAATTTTTGTATGCCCACACAATTGATTTGATGCCTTTCCGTATTCAAGGGAGATATTTTAAGCTGGTGTTTATTTCTTGTTTGATGTTTGGGTTATGGCTTTTTTCCCTTTCTTTCTTTTTTAAGATTCATCATGCAGAATGATAAAGTAGATGCCCAGAAGGAGAGCTTTTGTCTCTGTTTTTTCCGTCTTATTTTTACTGGACTAATCACTGCATGTGTAAGGCTGATTTGCTTGTTTGCTGTCAGGCCTTGAACAATGAAATCATCTTGAAAGAGTATTTCCCTTCAAAATATGATGCAACAGAAAGGCCTACCCTGAACAGTAAACAGTATTTAGGTTGTTAGCACAATGATAGTGACCACAGCAGTCTATAATCAGCATGCTTTAGCCCTGGAGTTGGATTTTTCAAAGTTAGCTGCCGGTTACTCCCTTTGAGATGTCCTCTGGAGATGCCCACGCATCCTAGCGGGGATGACTGCAACTCTGAGGAGCATGCAGGAGCCTCGTGGGCACGGGGGTTTCTCTTCTCCTCTGTTTGTTTGCTTTACAGCAAACACTGAAATGGCTTTGACTGTTATGTGATTTATTTCCCCCCACACACACCTTTTGGTTTCATGACCTTATGCCTGACTTTGAGAAAATCAGAACTGGAAGACTGCTCATGCAGTGGCAGCGTATGAATGTTGTTTTATTCGTACTTGTTATCAATAAATGCCTACAAGGATTTTAGCCATTAGGGAAGCAAGAACCACTGTTCCCTGTGTGTTCCTTTGAACGTTCCCTGTTGAAGGCTCTGGTCAGCTATTTGGTTTTTTTCTTTCCCCAAATGCTGCTGTGCTATAAGTAACACAAAGGTGCCTTGTATTGTAGTGCCTGCTGCAGTGCTCAAAAACTTACAATTATAAGACTTGCAAAAGACTGGTTAGCAAATGCACGGCAAAACTTCCCTGCTCATTTCAAGGGCTGCCCACCCTCCACCTGCTCGGTGTGTGCATGGGGCTGCCAAAGCTATACTGAGCAGCCCCTCCAGGCCCTCTTTGTGGGTCTGTCTAAACGAGAGTTGGATTTGGAAGGCCAGGGGTGGCACAGAGCCCCTGGCAGCTGTCATCACCCCCATGTTGGGAAGCATGCATGGGGAAGGTCCTGCTAGCCTGCAACACAGCTGTCTGGCACAAGCAGAGTGTCTCATCTTAACTCGCCTCAAGAGCCTCAAAATAGTACTCAGCATGCCTACTATGGTCTCCATTTCACGTCAGGCTTGTTTTACTAGTCTGCAAGCACACTGCAGCTCATTTCAGCCAGGCTTTACGATGGGTGGTGAAAAGCCACCATCTGCGATGGTTCCTGTTTGGTTCAGGAGAGCTCAAGGTGGGCTCTTCTCCATGTGTTCATCAGAGGGCTCTGCACGTTTCTCTGCTGATTTTGGATGCTCTTAGCAGTGGGGCTGTGACAGCAGGCATCTCTTCTCCCCAGCTTGAGCAGTTTCCTCTTCAGACAGCTTTTTCTTGGCTGCAGCAAGCAAGTTGCCTGAAAGGACCAAAAGCCACCAACTTTGCATAAGCTTTATGCAGTGGGTGGCCATAGCTGGAGATAATTACCAAACAAAAATCCACTAGGGTTTTTGCTATCTGCTTCCATGATTAAAGCAATTAGATAGAAACGTGAATTATTTGAAAACCTTGTTTCAGCGCAGCAAAGTTGCATTATTGGAAAGGCATTGGTTCCCCATGCAGGAGCAAGCATCCATGGAAACAACCCTTGGAAAGGTGTCTCCTTCCCAACACCAGCCACCATGGTGGGACCTCATGCCAGCTGCACCAGGCTGCAGATAACCCCTTGAGCCAGCTGAAGGGAGGTGTGCACCTGGCATGTCCCCTCCTCAAGCAACACCAGCAGGATCTAAAAATCAGTTTGGTGGGATTGCATCTTCCACATTCCTGGGGATTAGGCAGTAAAATGAGACACACTTTTGGGCAGTGATCAGGGAGAAACACAGCATGTCTGACCTCCTCAAGAGTATTTTTTTGCGCAATATTAAATTTCCAAGTCTTTTTCTCTGCGTGTCATATTTCTCCACCCACTCTCCCTTGCTTAGAGGTGTTTAAAAATGCTTGGAATGGAAACACATATGAAAAATATTTAATCACAGCAACAGCCCTGTGTGGAGCATTCTGTTTAGCAAAAAGTCTGTATAATCTGCATGTCAGCAACCACTTGGAGACGTTACACGGGCTGTTATCTCTAATCACCCAAAGATGTTTTATAACTCTAAGAACAACATTGACAGCCTTCCCTGGACCAACACAGCATAGTCTTCACCACTTACACCATCTCTTGCAAGAGCAAGAGGAACATGGCTGTGCCTGACGCTAAGATCTGGTAGATGTTGGTTCTAATGGCAATCAGCATGGAGCTGTTTTCACAATTGTTTAAAAATCATATTCAGAGTGTCTAAGAAAACTGGAGCAGGAATCAGTGTGATCCAATTTAGAATGCATAGCAACATTGGTGTACTAATTATAATTTTGCCACAAGCAATTGTCACAGTCATAAAACTGCCAGTCTGTTTGGTGGTGGGCAGCTTTCTATTTCACAGACATCTGGCAGAATCAGCAGAGGACGATTAGCTTGCCAGACTGCCGGCTGTGTGCAAGAACAAAAAAATCTCATTGTTGAGGTAGGCTGGAGAAACCAATGAATTCTGCAACAGAGATGGTGGGCTTAAGCGCTGCAAAATGGAATATCATTTGGCATTTAACAAACAAGGCTGCGAATGCGTCATGTCGGTTCTTACAAAGCTTGTTGTTGCTCTCAAGCTATTCTGTACCCTTCAGAACACAAATAGTTCTGATATTTTTATACCTAAAAAATAGCAGAGGTGCTTTTGTAAGCAGGGAGGGTAAGCTAGCTTTGCCATGAGTTTCCTGTATCGGAGAGCACACTGTTGCACTTTTAGGACAAGAACTGAGGGCCAATACATAATTTGCACTCTCCTGCATCCCAGTGATAGAGATATACCTCTGATAAGTCATGTACTTACCTGAAATCAGTTGGACATTTTCCAATGCCATAGACTGGTATTAAGAAAATGCCATTTTGAAACAGGCACAACATGAGTGTCGTTCTTTCTTTGCAGAGCTTTCCAGCCTGATTTCAGTATTTCATTTCAATAACGTGGCAGACTATTTCAACTTTAGGGGATGACATACAAAATGGAAAATTATCTTGAGCCTCTCATATGGTCTCAAAGTGTTTAGATTTATAAAGAAAAGAGATAACATTTTTTTCTTTTATTTTCCTTTTTCCCCATTTTAAAATCTGTACATTTGCCAGTAAGACGTTATCGTCAGGTGCAATATGGGCAAGGTCCTCCCTTTCCTGCTTACTGCTGCTGCATGAAGAGCTGTGGAAAGCCTCCCCAGCAGGCAGCACTGCTGTCATCTCGTTATTTACCTCTGCAGGAAATGGGTTCTGCCTCTCAGGGTGGCAGGAAGACCTGAAGTATGCCATAACCATTCTTTTCCCTAGATGCATGATGTAGTTTTCTTCTAAATTTTTACAATTCTTGTAAAATTCGTAACAGTTCACATGAAGAAGTTCCAATTGATTTTAGTAGACAAAAGTTATCTGGGCAATGAGTGTTTTATCTTACCACATTGTTCACCTTGCCTCAGTGAAGATTGGGTTCTTTTAATTTTGTTGCTTATTGTATGCACAATGTTTATGGAAAGAAATCTTTTCATTTCAGTGGCTGAATGGTGGTTGTTCTTCAACTCTCTGTATCAAGTGGGTCAAACACTTACCCTCAAAGTGAAACAGGATTTAATGGCATTTACCTACCTATACATTGATCCTACAGAGGGAGGCAACTGGGTTCTTTCCTGGAGATATTTTGAGGCTACACTATCCATGGTCAGATGCTTAGTTTGGGGGAAATCAAAGGACAATTAAATAAATCAGAAAATTGTTATAGGACAGGCTAGACATGTTTTCTTCTTAGGAAGTTAAGAGAACAGCACAGACTTGTCGTGGCTTTTTTCATTGCTGTGCATTTTTAAACTAGCCAGAGAAGGACTTTAGTTTGAGGTTTTTTTGGCATGGAAACATGATGTTCTAAATTTCCATGAATTTAAATGCCTCTTCTCTGCTTTCCTCTGATAGTATACGTGATTTTAGCATATTATAAAGCTGTGGCTATTAATAAAGCAGCACACAAAAGAACTCTCAAAATTCATTGATGTGTGAGAAAGAACATATCTTTGGAAAACCATGTTTAAAATTTTTTATATAAATGGTGGTAGTGGATTGCAGTGGTTACTTACCACTTACTTAAAATGTGTACCCTGCCAAAATATCAGCTAGATTCAAATAACAGTTAAAAAGCAATTTTCATATATAGATAACTAATCCAAATAAGAATAGTATTTCTTCTTCTATAGTTACAGAAATTAACTTAACCTCTGATATTTTAACGACTCTATGATTTTAATATTCTATAGGTAACCCAGATAATATACATTAAATCCTCCCGTGAAAATAGCAACAAATGTTGTGTATCCCAGAAGAAACATTGGGGCACTCTTCCATCTCCCCTTCCCCACTCCATCTTTTGTGTTGGTTCCTAGATAAAAAGTGAAGAAGGAACGAGGCTTTCTGTGTCGGCATTGTGAATTGCAGCACTGCTACAAAAAAACTCTTGTCCTTTAAACGGCTGCTGCGAGTAGAGGACGGAAGTAGGGCTTGCTTTGAGCTAGGAACGGACAGCGAGAGCAGAAAATAATGACAGAGGGCACAGATACTCTGCTGAAGGCAGCGCTTGTCCTGCCCATATGCCCTCTAACAGTCAACAAATAATTTGGTGTGGAAAACACTGGCTACTCTTTCTGTATTGTTTTCTCAGTGTAAGAGAGAACATGTAAAGAATAATGTGATGTGGGGGAAGGGAGGAAAGATCTTTGCAAAGCAGTTTTCAGCCTGCTGTCGTTGAGGGGGAAAGGGAAAATGTTTTGGGAAAGTGCTACTATAGATGAATAGGTACATTCAGAAAGACCGGAGCCTCTCTGCAAGATGCACCTCCTTTTCCTGCAGCCTTGCTCATCTTTGGTGTATGTTGGCTCCTAGCAAGCCTCCTTCTATGATGCAGGAATATAATTGCAAAATCTTTCCGTCACTTTTGAAAAGACTGACCCAAAGTTTCTGACCCTGCAGAAGCAGCACACTGAAAAAGGAAACAGCGTTTATAGAGAGAGGCAGTGCCTTTTCCTTAGACTTGTTGATAAAGGTGGAGTGGGGGAAATATGAGAGCTTTTGTTTCAGAGTAACTTTATCAGGTTCTTAAGGCATGGTGCCTGCAAGCTGGTCTTGTTTTATCCAGCCACCGTTACCTTCTTTTCCCTGCAAACCTTGATTCTCTTTTATCCTTAGGCCATCATGCTGCAAATCTACTGCTACTTACTAAAAAGATCACATCATGTAGAGGAAAAAAAAAAACTGAAGTCACACTCACTTTGGACTTTCAATTAATGCTCTATCACCTTCTGTTCCTCTTTTCTGTCTCTTGCTTTTTGTGGAGCAAATTTGAAAAGGGCCATGGTCGTGGCAGAGATGAAACCCAGCTAAGCAGGATGTCAGCAGTGCATTAGGTCCTTAGCGTGCTTCTGGACCAATTCTCTTGTCGTGTTACCTGATGTTTTTAACTAGCCTTATTTGCTGAGATGGTTTTTAATCACACATATGAAGAGATATATTACTGCAGGCTTGTCTTAGTTAATGATGTTAATCGCAAAAATACTGTGTTAAATCATTTTTTAAAGGTTATCTCAAAGTAAAATGTCCTCCACAGGTTCTCATCCAGGAATGGTGAGAATAAGATGTCAAAATTATATTCTTTATATGACTTCAGATATTGTCTTTGGAGAAAAATGCATTTGCCCTTCAGCAGCAGGGAGAAAGAGAATTCACTGATATTTCCTTTTATTTTGTAAATACTGTTGAAGGAGGGAAATGATGGCCGCTTTCAGCTGTTCAGTCCTCAGTCTTGGCATTTGCATTAGGAAAGTTGAAAACAGTAACATGCCTTGATTTATGGCATGGAGAACAAAGCACTAAAATATATGGTTGCTGTTATTGCAGTGAAATTATTGATGTTAACTGACATGAGATCACAGGAATTTCAGAACAGCACTGCCAAGGTAAGACACTGAGAAATCTAGGTAGGCCGATGCTGGGAAAGTATATTTGGGACCACTCAGTCACTCCTAGAGTGGTTTGATTATGATCATTCAGGAAAAATAACCAGACACCATTAGAAGAAAATTGAAGATACTGTCATGCACAAAACCTGTTAATAAGAGTGTTGAAGCCATTATATAAAAATATATAACCCTTTCTTATTTGAAGTGGATTTCTATAACTGGATTTCTATGACCATTTTTAAGGAAAGCACCACTGGGTAGCCTTTACTTTGAGTTAATAACTTCCTGGGGAAATGAGGCGCTTATCTGTGAAACTTAGAGCCATGAGCTACTGGGACAAAGAGCTTAGCTGGATTCAGTCAAGAAGCAAAAGCATACAATTTGGCCCTTTACCGACAGCTATCATAACACCTTATATAACTTAGTTAACTCGTTATCTAGAAATTTTAAGCAAGCTTTGTAAAGAGGGCAAGAAAATAATGGAAGCTATGGAAAGTTTATCCTCTTTCTCTTAATAGCAAAACTTCTACGTATACGCCAAAAACTTTAGATTAAATAACCTCTGGGGAAAAAAGCTCTGGTCCTGTGTTACTGCTCTACTGGGACACAAAGGGGGTGGTTTTGGGGAGGTCCATGGTGTTTCTCTTCAATCCTGCCTATGTGTTTATGCAGTCTTTGTGAAGTTCACTGCCCCACTGGCTGTATGAATTTGCCATTTGTGTGAGTTAAAAGTTTTATAGATTAGATGTTTTTGTGAGATTATTTTCTGGTTTTCAGTGGTTTGAAAACAGCTGAACGAGGGCACAAGGGAAGTAATCTTAATGAATTTTTGAGGAAGTGTTTAACCATGAACTTCATTGCCATGAAGTACCAGGACCATGAGAGTCTAGTTAGCTTCAATGAAGAAATACTGTGTAAGATTCAGACCTTTGTAGAGAGGTACAGTGACATTTGCAGAAGAGTTCTCAACCCAGGGACAGATATCTGTAAAATACTTAGCTCTTTCATTCTACAGATTTTTTTTTAAAAATGTAGATGCACTGTAAAAGTATTTTTTTTATATTCATACCTCATATGAAATATTTAACTGCATAAACAAGTCCTTCCTTTGTGGCATGGTATTACATTGCCCTGTTTCAGGATAGATGTGTCTCAGATGCAAATGAACATTGCAAATGGTTTGTCTATCAGATTTTAATTTTTTTTTTCAAACATGAAGAGAAACTCCTAACCTGGAAAGAGTCTATTTTCAGTAAAATATTCCCAAAACTAGTGGTGCTGATTAAACTAACCTATGAGTAATGGATCTTGCCCTGTGGTAGACACGATAATTTGTGCTAGTGATAATGAAAATAATTTTTTGACAATTCATTTTTCTTGAGAATACAATGTAACATAATTTTTCTATTTTTTATTGGTGGTGTCTTAATCAGTCATTTTTTAACCTGCTTCGTCATCAAAAGCTTGAAAAATCCAGGAGTTCTGGATAGTCAGTCTTCTAAGGTTTGTAACTCAGCAATTTTTCTTCACTGATTTTTTCATAACTCTTTCACTTCATGTCATTTTAAACTGAACCCCTGGAAAATTCCTTAGAAATAGAGGTTTTTGTAGGTTGCTTAGTTTCTTTAGCTTGCTTTTTTTTTTTTTTTTAAATTCACTTCATGTAAAGGAACTTTGTATTCAAGATAATATTAATTAATGCTAATAAAGTTTTAGAGCTGAAAGGTAGGTATACACAAGGTAGGGAACAACTTTTAGTGCTTTGTACTGCTAAAACAACATTATAATTCCATCTCTTTCTGAAACACGAAGGCTGGGGTCACAGTGCAAGTTGTATGCCTGTCTCCCAATGCATTGGCTCCCAATGCAATGGATGTTTCCTTGTCCTGCCAGCGCTGCCTTTCTGGAAAGTCTGCTTCCTGGAGACTCTTGAGATAATCTCTCATCTGCTGGATAATCCCCTCTCTTCTCTGGAAAAGGAATGAGCCTTGGAAGCCATTAGCTAGGTCTTTGGTACCCTTGTGAACTCAGCTCTTTTCAGTTGTCCTACAAATGCAGGGAGCAAATGATTTGCAGTGCCACTTAATGGAGCCGGGTAAACTTTCAGTAGTGTACAGGTTATTAACAATAGTGAGCTTTTATTTTTCCTTGTTTGTAGATGAAATCAAAGTGGGGTTTTTTTGCTTATTTAAAAATTATGTAATCAAATTTGAATACACATTTTAATACAATGGAGCACTTGCTACTTACTCTCCTGCTGTCTTCAGCTACTAACTTGTTAATTAAATGGGCATTCCGGATACCTGAAATATTTAGATTGAGAGATAAGCATAGGCTTAAGATCACTACCTGAGCTCTTACGGTAAAATTTTTACTTACTTTTTCCCAGTGGTTGTTGTAAACAAAAATCATTAACTCCAAAACAGATTTCAGAGGAATTTTGAAAGGCCATAAATACCACCAAGGAAATCTGCCGCCGTTGTCTTGAAAGGATGCTACAGCATTAAGAATTGTAAACGCACCCTACTAAACAAAGATACTACTCAGCGTTTATTTGTATTCTTTTTTCATGTGTGCTCCTCAGCATGTTACAGCTGTCATGGACAGAAACTTCTTAGATATCACCAGAGAGACTTCTTGGGTATTGCAGCAGCAGCAAAGAGTCGTGGTAGCAACTAAACCAGGCAGCAAAGGAAACGCTGGCCGGAGCGCTGTCTGTAAACGTGCATCCATTATGATGCCTAGTCCTATGGCACATGGGATTACCAAGCCTTGCTAAGTTTAAAGTACAGTAATCCTCTTCCGTGCAGTAACACGTGTAGATTCTTTCTAACAGCTTAGATGGTAATTAGCAGGGGATTTCGGATTCATTGACTGCATACAAATATAGCACAGGGGAGGGAAAGACCTAGGCAGCAGTTCTCAAACCAGGGGTCACTAATGCAATAAGGGCTGTAGCATTTATGGGGGTGGGGATGAGCCAGCAGAATTTTGAGGAGGGGTGAGTGTCACTAGCATTTGGGATTGCCAACACAGCGATGGAGTCTCAATCAGAAACAGATAAAGGCTGTCTTGGCTGGGAGAAGTTCCTGTTTAGATTTGTGTTTTCTCCAACGCTTTGTAACCATAGATGTAAATCCTTCAAGGCTGACACTCCAGCTGCCTGTATCAGTGGTTACTGTTCTGTTTCTGAAGTATTAGGAGAATTGTAGCTGTTGAGCCAGTGTTATTAACTTAGTGTATTTTGATGCGCCTTACGAGAACGGGTCTGGGATGAAGTGAGAAAGAACGAAGTGAGTGGAGCTGTCTCCACCTGACCTTGTTTTACCTGCAGAGACATTACCACTGCAGTTAACTGAAAGAAATTGAAAGATCTTATCAGTTTTAATATTCAGCAGATAGATGCAGTAACCAAATGAATCTTACTGCTCTTTCTGCTTACAAGTTTTCTGCATTTTAGCTATTCAACTAGTAATAATGAAATATCACATCATCCTTCTGGTCTCACTGCCAGCTAGCAAAGCTGAGCAAACACAGAAGAATTTGCAGGTTTAGCATTTAAGGGAGTAATGAAAATCCTTTTAACTTTATTTCAGTTGTTGGAAGGAATATTATTTTTGTAAGAACAAGATCCAGATTCATATCAGCTCCAAATACAAACTCAGGTCCTAGAAATATAAGCTGAATTCACACCTTTATGTGACTTAGAATCTGTGAGTTCAGCTATTCATTTATGTATCAGCTGTTGCATGCTCACTTTCTTGTCAGAAGAGCAAGGGGCTGGAGTATACGGCCCTACGTAAGTGCTGGTTTTGAACAGCGGTTTGAATTTTTTAAAAAATACTGTGAGAATTTATCTGAATTGCCCTTTTTAAATTGTTATTTTTTAAGCAACAATAAGGACTTTATTTTGACTCTTACTTTGATTTGTAGTGAGCTTATAGGTTTGTTTACCAAGATGGGCTTTGGCAAGTGGGTTTTTTTAAACATTTAATAAATGATTTAATAAATAAGCATTTATTAAATGTATGGGAAATTCCCTATTTCTTCTCTGTCCTGTCCACAAGATACCAACCAAGTAACAAAAAAAATTGTTATATTAAATATATTGAATATTTTACAATTAAACGTTCATCCTGTTTTTCAACACTTTTGTTTTTTAACGAATGTTCCACAACTCATTTTGTTCAATACTTGCATTAGTTTCTCCCTCTCCCTCCCTTTCAAAGCACTGAATAAACAATCCTCCTGCTTGAGGCTGCTCCTTGATGAACTCTGAAGTCTCAGTTTTTAATGTTTTTATGAAAATATCTTCCCCTGTGCTGTTAGGTGGCTTCACTTGCTTTCAGTAGCGGCACTGAAAAAGTGCACCAAGAGGTATTTCAATAGATTTAAGACTGGAAGCAAAAGGGGAGATGACTAAGTCTATGCAAACACTTGTTTTTCTGGTTCAGCTGCCAAGATGAAGATGTTCTGCACTTCAGAAAAGCACACATTGAAACTTTACTTTTAAGTCAAAATGGCAAGACCTGTGCTGTCAGCAAAGGCAGTGGGTCAGTGATTGGACACCCCCTCAAATAGGAAAGTGCTGGATTTTGACTCATCCTTTCCTCCAGGAGATCGGATCATTGGCGCTGTGAGGGCTGGGGTTTGGGTTGGGGCTCTGGGCACGGGTTGCAGTGGCAGGGCAGCAGCTTCCCCTTGTAGGTGCTGAGCTCAGCCTGACTTTGAGCCCCAGGGCTGCAGGTTGACCTGCTCAGGTAGATGTGAAGGTGCCTCCACCTCCAGGGTTTTGGCTGCGTAAGGCCCATGAGCAGTTTTCTCCTCTCTTCCTAAAGCAGATGTAAACACTGTGCAGATGTAAACACATGCGGAGTTGTGCATAAAAGCACGTTTCAAGTTGGACTATTTTCCTGTTAAAGCTACCTTGCGTACAACAAAGGTGCAACATTAAATACTTTGTTTTGCAAGGAAAGACATCAAATCTCTATCTCTTTAGTCAAAAGATGCATCCAAGAATGGGTCTGCCCCCAGTTTTGTCAGCCTCAATCTACTATTTTTTCATTTAGTTTTCATTCTGCCCAAAATTACTCTGTATTTTTAAGACCCAGCTTCACAGATAGTTTCAAAACATCTGAAGTGACATTTTTAGATCATGAACTAGTTGCGAAATATTTGACCTACTTCTGTAGATGAACCCATAAATTTGAAAGGAAAATAAATGTTGTCTTCAATGAATCTTAATACTATCTATTTCGGAAGACATCATTTCTGTTTACTGTTTATCTGAGAACTTCGTCAAATCTGTATTGAATATTAATGTGAGAGAAAATCACAGAAAGACACTTCCTTTTCTCAAACTTTTCAGCAAAAAAGATTTGAGTGCAAGGTGTAACTATTATTTTGATACCTCTTGTATGCTGTTACATTGTCACTTTGCATTTCTATCTGTGCCACCACTCACCATCTACATAGTGCTGTAACTTCCTTGGGACTTATTTCTAGGCACCAGAAGGCATACTAGGCCATTGCACTGAAAAGACATACTAGTATTATCTCATCCCCTATGAAATTCCTAACACCCTTAATATTTGTTCTCAGTGCCTAAGAATCTTAGTAGGTCATCAAAAATGTTCACTTCCATCCTGACTGCCATGGTTCTCCTGGGATCGCTTCTTTGTCTGTTTTAATCACGATTAGGCATTCGTTGTTTCTCACTGCTTTGTCTTCAATTGATGTTCTTAATTAATGCATCCAAGCTAGTAAGCAAATAGAGGGGAACAGGGCAAACTGTGGGGTAGTAATTTCTTTTGTAGCTGTGCTATTCTATTGTTTTGAGTTCCACGTTAACTATGGTTCGTGTAATCTTTTTTCTTACTCCGTATGACTCACAGGCTAAACAGAGCAGATGGGGGAGTGATTTCAGACAGTGACCTCATTTCTGCACATACCACTTCCCAAAAGAGATAGCAATCAACTTGTGCCTTACAAAAAGGAAAAGGTTTGAGGTTTTTTTTTTCCTTTTTACTGTGTTATAGACATGAATAATTTTGAAAAGATAAAAGGGCAAAGGGGAAGAGTCTAAGCTTCCAACACCACCAGTGTGTTCTGCCCTTCAGAGCTGGCATAAAGAGCACTGTCAAACCTTTTGGTCCAGCTACCTTGAAATCTCCTTTCACACTATACTTTTAGTTCTTCTTTATGTGTGAAGTATCCAAAATAACATTTTATTAGTGAAATAATTTTAAACTAAAACACATTGCATTTCTTTATAAGAGAGTTTCCACTCATCTGTGTGTCTGAAGTTAATCGGGTATCGAATTGATTGCAGTGTTTTGATCTTAGCTGCAGTCTCTTTTGCTTCAGACAAATACACTTATTAATGATTGCAAATTGCTATGAAAAAGTAGGAGTTCTCAAAAAAAAAATCGGTGTCTGCAGTGAATAACTGTGCCTGTTTTCTTCTGTGGTCTTTATTGTGATGACTAGTCCAAGAGAAAACACATCTGGCTGAAACCTGTAGGATAAAAATTTCCATAATGCTGGAAACGTCTGACAGTTTTGGTTTTCTGTAAATGCTACCCAATACACACATACAGAGCAATGCTCAGTCTTGAAATCGTAAAGTGAAATATAAGACTGTAAGAGAAAGACAAAAATACCATTTCTGTAGCGCCTTGGGTTTGATATTTACCTTTGCTTTAGTAGTATTTGCATCATTAAGCAGACAGCGCTCCAGTCTTACTTTGGTGTTAAGCTGACTGTCGGGAACATCTCCTTAAAGCTCACAACACTTGTATTTTCTTCAAATCTCCAACCCAATGAGTCAAGTTTTTACAAAAGAACCTTCCTTTTCAAAAGAGGTGTATTACTATACTCAGATGAAATCTTTAAGGTTTAGAGTAAGGATATGCTGAAGCTTAAGAAAGGATGTAAACAAGTGCCTGTATTTTTAAGCATATTTAAAATGTTAATCTATATTAAACTAGTCTTTTGAATTTTGGAAGAGGTACAACATCATGAATCTAAAGTGTCATCAACATGAATAAGCTGTAACAGAAAGGAGCTAATTATTTTAATTTATTTAAAGTTAATTTCTCTCCATACAGTTACTTAAGGATACAAATGTCAGTGAATATTACACTTAATTTGCTTAAAGAGCAGGTAGCATGGTAGAACCGGTGATTTGCTGCATTATAATCACAAATATTTACACAAACATTTTTCAGATAATATTGGTTTATGTTTTAGAGAAAAAATTCTAGAAATTATAAAATTATAGGAAGGATGACATCAGTGATAGTAGATCGCCTCCTGTGAGTCTACAGGGAATATTTATCAGAAGGAGTAATTACTATGAGACACTAACAGGAGAGTGGGGAGTTCTGGATTTCTGGTGAAATAATTGCCTGATTTGATAACACATGAACGTGTGTTATGTCCTGTGAGTTGACATTGCTTTTTTTTAAGGGTAACTTTTCTCAATATTTGGAGCTTTATTGTTAGCAGTGATCTCTGCCAAAATTCAAACATAAGGGGGGACTTCTGAGGAGGTAGATTTTCTGGGTCTGTTCAGTTTGTTTTAGAAAAAAATGACTTGCTAATTTCAGTGAGAAATTAGCATTCCTTTTACCACTGAAGGTATTTCTCTCCATTTGATATCTTTGTGTTGTTTGCTGTAGGAAGAATTTGTGGGTGGATGGCAAGACTTAATCCTGACCAAGGCAAAGAGAGACATGCTGCGCACTGACAACCAGCTCTCCACTTCTAACCAGTGCAGGGGGAAAAGCACAGCCAAGGTGAACTCAAGGCTTAAATACACTTTCTTACTTTACTTTCTTGTAAATGACCCCAAATAGCAGAGAAGGCTGGTGATTTGTGGCTTTTTCCTCTGTCCTGCCCTTCAAACACCACACTCAGCCTTCAAGCCAGTGCCCCAGATGAGAGGAGAGCAATTCCAGACCCTGCTGTGGGAGACCGGCACTGCCTGAGGCTGTGTAGCCAGGTGCTCACTGAACTTGCCAGTCATCCTCAGCACTTCCCAGCTCAGTCTTTCCCAATCCCTGATGAGGTTTGACTTGTATTGGAGGTGGAGTTTCCTACCCTCATATTCTTTCCTTTGGTGTACTTTAATGTAGTTGCTGTTCACCCTAGAAAATGCAAGAAAAATAAGGTGACAGCGGTTTCAACATTATACAACAAAGGAAACCAAAGGTGATACGTGATTTTATATACTTCTCAGAATGTGTGTGATATATTGGGGTTTGCAATCTGTAAGAAATATTTTCCTTTGTAAGAGGTGAATTTCTATTCATGGGACACTGGAAAATTGTGAAGTTATGAGCAGAGTAGCTGTAGTCATACACATAGTTCTGCAAGTAACTTTATAAACGAGTATCATGCAAACAGATTTTTCCATTACTTCAGAATTGTTTGAACTCCTTTAAATGGTTGAAAGCTATTTGTTGTGGTGGGGGAGATGAAAAGCACTTTTGTAGGGTAGTTAGGAAAAATTTCCATTACATCTGTTACGTAAATACTGTGAAATCAAATTAGAACAAAGACTTTCCAATAAGGAGGGTGAGGGGAATGTTAGGAATTTCCTTTTCTCACAAAGCAGGTAAAATGCTTCATCAAGGATCTTCTCCACCAGTGAAACTCACCCTGATTAGTTTAATTGTGCGAAGATTAGTCTTTGCTTCATTTCTCTAAATGACAGTAATGACGGTACTGCCAGACTATAGAAGAGGTGCTAAGCATCTCATAGGAAGTCCTTCTAAACCTTTGGTATAAGCCCAGAATAGTGTAGCTTTTTTCTTGAAAATTAATGTTTCAGTAAGTTAAATAGAGATACTACTCACACTCTAACATGTAAATACTTCTCTCGTGGACCCATATTTTGTTTGATGTTAAAAAGGGTTTAAATTTTGTAAACAGAAAAGACCATTTTATGACTGCTGCTGTGTCAGAAACAGCTGTTGTACAAGCACTGACCAGCTAATGTACCTCACAAACACTGTGTCTAATGCAAAGGTTGTATACATGACTGTGTCTGTTGGCATAAGCACGGAGCTAAGTAGCCAGTTAGGGTCAACATTTGCATATGTAACGAGAAGATTACTAGCAACAGATTAAAGAGAGGTTAAAGAGAGGTTTTATTCACCAGTGAGGATTCATATATAGAAGCATCCGCAGTTTTTCACCACAAAGCCAAGACGAATGTGGAAGATGCTGAGGCTGTCCACTGGGAAATGGGAAATCCTGTGCCTGGGTCTCATCCTGTGATGATGTCAGATCTGACAGGTGTGGGTATTGTCAAAAGGTGGTAAGCTGTCACCTGGACTGCTTTGCTCACTCGTCTAGTTGTCAGCTCCAGCTCTCGCAGAAACACAATCTCATCTCTAACCTTTTTCCACTGTTTTTCTCTACTGTAGTGTGGTTCTCAATGGCTCTATATACTGAAAGACTGTTATGGACAGAGATTACTTTTAAACACTTTTGCTGCTTCCTGATGAACTAGCTCTGAGGCAGGGTGTTTCTCCTTGCTCACTGCCTCTCTACAAGTTAAAAAAATACTCGGAAGGGAACTGGGTGTCTGCTCGCTAGTAGAAGACTGAATGGAGCTTTTGGCTGTTTCCTCCTCGTGGTCCTGCTTACATGTACTCACCCATGGGCACACAGAGGGAAAGGCAGCCATTAGGTGTGAAAGAGGCGTATTTGCACACATGCCTGCATTCAAGGATTTGTACTTGTTCAGCATTTGTACTTATTTAGTATTTGTACTATTTAGCAAGTGTTTGCAGTTGCTAAAATATTTGTACTTGCTTATGCCAATAACGGAAGGTCAAATCCTGCCTTTGGAAAGCTCTGGGGGTCAGAGTACGACGAGGCAGCCGGCTCCCCACCTGCTCTGCACTCGCTCCCTTGCACCTGCCTTATAGCCCTTGTTTTCCTGGTTTTGTAGAACCTCTTTCTGATCCACTGCTTAGAGTTTTATAAACATACACACGTGCATAGTGGTAATGACCAGATATTCCTTAAGGTTAAGCATCAAAACTGATCCTACAAAACAAAAGAGAGAGTAGTATGACAAATAAAAATTACACTAGAGAAAAATTCCATTTTAGGGTCCCCAGGGCTTAAAATATGAGGATTGTCTGAAATATTAGCTGTAATGAAGGGAATAATAATTTTTTTCTGATTACTGAAATGTTTTCATAACTTCCAGCTACAAGGCACGGATTCACAGCGCTTTTGAATAGAAAAATAGCCTTTTGCATCACAAAGTCCCTTCTTTGGGCATAGGGGATTAACAAGCTTTTTGTGAGTAATAAATCTCTTTCATGCAATATGTGGATTCATAACAGCTTACATTATAATTAGAGAGTAATTTAGATTCATTGACTGTATACAATTATGGTTTTCCCTTGTCTGATTTCTCTGACCTACGCTTTCGGTTGTACCTTACAATGCACCTCCTACATTTAGCATCATTATAATTCCTACTGACTACTGATGTATTTTCCATGGTATTTAAGAGATTTCTCAAGGGAATGCTGCAAATCCTCTAAGTAAAAAATATCACGGTGCAATAAATAGCCTTTTTTTAATGGCATCCATTATTTCCCCAAGATGTAATGTCTCAGGGGGCCTGAGTCCAGCAGAGACTCTGATTAGTCCTAAGTCCTTTATAAACCTGCCTCCTCTTGTTACGTATCACTCCTCCTCTCACAGGCATTTGAGATTGTTCCTCACTCAGCACAGCAGCTCCGCACAAAGCTCCTTCCATCTGGTTTTCTCTTGAAGTCCTGGGAGAGTTTCCTGATAGATGATAGTGTGTTCAGCCCGTGGACATTAGTGGGTTTAATTATTGCCACTAGTGTGTTAGCTTTCAGAAAAGTTGAGGTTAACACTTATCTTTGGCTGTGATAATACTTCTTTTTATTGTAATCGGTTCTTCTGACCTTGTGTTATTTCTATCGAGTCTCAGATTAATGATACAATCTACTTTTGTGTTCTGTTATTGCCTGGGCACACAAGTAGGAGCTATGACAAGTATTGCTCTAGAAAACTGCTAAGCAGTAGCCAACTCTTCTTAGCCTGGCTAGGAGGAATAAACACTCCAATTGCATGGGGAATCTTAGGAGTCATTTATGAGCAGACAGTTTAAAGGAGCTCCAAAAAGTTGGAAATCGTTGAGGTAATAAAGATATAAAATCCAACTCCAGTTTTTGGTATCATCCAAAGAACATCATAGCTGCAATATAAGTAAGTTATATGTCACACATGTATTGGTGGATACAGAATAACAAGAGAACTCCAGTCACAACGAGAAAGAAAAACAGAACTGAGGATGTTAACACATCGTTCAGTGCTGTTCTATGACTCATTTTCCACCCCATGATACTTAATCACAATGAAATGCCACTGAAAAAAGTGGGATGATAGCTGACTTTCAGCTGTTTTTCAGGTACTTTTAGTGGAAGCAAAACTTAAATATTTCATAAAAATAAAAAATATATACCTAAGTTTCTTCAGAGAGACTGCTAAAGTTGTACATAAAATCGAACAATGGTTTTAGGCTTCAAAGTCTCAGTCTCCTGTGAAATACTTTTGCACATCTGACAAAATTCTTGAGTGTCAAGTACAAACTGTCTTCTTTCTGGATTCCTTCTCAAAACGTCATTCTGTGTGTTCACAGTAGATCAAAAGAATGGGGATCTTCAGTGGAGATAAAGGTGAAGTGAGGTGAATGTTTAATGTCCCTGCAATCATCAGTCAATATAAAGTCAAAATTATTTATAAAAGGCAGAATCCTATCACTGAAGACTGGTGTAAAATTCCCTTAGACTGTGAGGCCAAAAGGGAGTACAAGAGCATTTTTTCCATTCCTCAGAGAAAACAGGAATTCTGATTACAGAGGAGCTTTCTCTGCACTCGAGGTATAAAGTTTCTTCAGCTTCACAGACAGGAAGAGAATTTGTGTATTTATCATCACGTGCATTACCACTACAAGAAATTATCATGGAACTGGCCCAGAAACATACCTTATTTCATTTTTAAAGCAACAGCTGATGAATTGGATAGGAAGTGTATCAATAGTGCTTTCAAAGCTATTTGGAAGAGTATAAAGAAGAGGGAATATCCCTTCTGCTTCTTTGAGAAATGATAGCAAGGTAAAAGTGTCGGGGGAACAATTTAAGCTTTTTAAGTTAAGAGCTGAATTGGTATTCCAATGGTATTTCTACACTTCAAAGAGTTTTGATCTTATTGACTGTCACCGCACTTCCAGGATTGTCTTTTTCATATATTTAATCCTTTAGGTAGATGGGTAACTTGGCAAATAACAAGAGATGGTTTAAATCAATATTCTGACACGTGCACTTATATTAAATAAAATACTTGGTAGATAACATAGGTACCAGAGGATAAACTGGAAACAGATAGTAAAGAATCAAGGTAGAAGTCTTACAAATGTTTAAGGTTATGCTTGTTTCTACACATGAGCAGTGTCACTGCTGACAGTAGGAACATTTTCAGTGACTAAGGCAGTATGTGTTTGCAAAACTAAGACCTTATCTACTTTCCATGGTCTCAGGAAAGTAGGGAAAACAAATATCCCTTCAGAAACTCTGAAAAGGAAGCACGTCATGAGAAGAAATCTGAAAACAGATCCATCTAGACAGCATTTTTTTTTCTTTAATTGGTAGAATTGTTCAGTGTTGGAAACCACCATTTTGCTTCCAAAATGCTAAGTCCGTTGATTGCTTTGAAAAATAAAGCAAGCTAAATGAATAAGTGTACAGAACTCCAGACTTTGAATTATTTACTATACCCAGATAGAAAATCCCCAGGAGGGACTGGAACAGTTGTTATCTGAAGGTTCAGTTCACTCAGTTAATAAGAGCTTCTGGTGATTTGGTAGATATTTGGAGGAAAATAGATCTGGCGACAAGCCTGAAGACATTTTTCTAGCTTTGGGCCGCAAGAAATGTGGCACGTGTATTTACAAAGGAGGGAGGGAAAGGGAGACTGTTTAAAAAAAAAAAAGATGAACACTCCATTTTCAGCATCTCTCAGCTTGAGATATAGTGAAGCACATAATGTCCCTGTAGCTACAGCAGGCTTCCTCATAAATACTGGTGACATGCTGAATCCTTTAAGAAAAGGAATGGAAGTCATTAGACTTCTCATTAATGGCATAGCTCTTGGGTAAGAGTCCTAACGACTGCTGAAGCATGAAAAGACACCCTGGCAACTGCTGATCTGCCAAAAGATTTCTTCCTCCCCTGCTATTTCCATTGGATCTTTTCTCTATAAACACTGAGGAGCTTGAAATGTAAGATGTGAACCATGATGTGAAAGACGCAAGACCTAAGTATATATATTAGGCAAAGGCCTTATAAAAGCAGGAGCTTCTTTACCGATACCTTTCCATTCTCATGGTGCTTTAGTCTTAAGTATATGTGTGGGCCTGCAGAAACTGTACAGTATGAAAACCAGAATGCTTTAAAAATTGTTTTTATGATCTTTGATTTAAATCATTTTTTCTGATGTCTGTGACAGATGGTTAAAACTGAGATAACACCACAACTGTGTAAGGCATAAGTAAATGTAGATCTAAAATGACTGAAAGTGCTTGCAAAGATTAATTACTGTAGAGGGATATGCATGCCATAGCTGGCACAGTCCCTCTATATCATACGTAAGTATATTTGATTATATAAGTTCAAAAATAGCTTTTGTGCAGTGACTCAGATGCCTTTTTATTTTTGATATGCATTAACTTTCATAAATTCCTTTGATGTAAACCAAACTCCACATTCTCTGCATCATCAGTATGACTTCTTTGGATATTTTGTTGTAAAATGTAAGAAAGAGAACAGGCTGCCCCAGCTGCAATTTGACAAACTGGATCATTTTTATGTGCTTACTTATAAACAACATCCATGCCCCAGCAGGATGAAAAACTAGTACGTTTTAGCAAGAAACAGGGGCACCATTCTCCCACCTTCTGCATCAGAAAAGCAGGTAGGTTGCCTAGGAGAAGGGTGCAGGTACAAAATATTCTATGTTAATGAAGGGTATGAATTTGTAATAAATCAGATGTTCTAGGATCACTATTTAGTCATGTTCTGTCTCCCATATGTAATGCAACTTATTCATTAGGAAGGACGGACTGGCAGATAAATTTTCATTTATGACAGGGTAACAGCATGGACATTGGAAATAATTTTAGAATAGATTCTGGGAAAGCAAAAGAAATACTATTGGTTACTGATTAATAGCTTCCTATTTGGAAGGAAAATATCTATTTTGAAGATGCCAGGTATGGAAAGACAAAGAACAGTTTGAAGCGTTAAAGGGCATAAAATCTTTGGGACTAGCCAGGATGTTAACTATGACAAGCAAATCCCTTGCTTGCAGTTTCTGTATTAGGTTTTGCCCCTGCATGGTCAGCTTTTTATTTCCCTCACCTCTAGGAAACGGGCCAGAGGGTGGCTCTATCTAAATTACAGTGAAAGAACCTCGTAGAGATGAAAATGAACTGCTTCTGTTTGGCCAGGGCTCCTTTGCCTTGTCAACAGCATTAGCCAGGTGGAGAATGAGCGTCTGACATTTCTGGGCCTCTGCTCTTGGGTGAGGAAGGGGAAAAGGAGGTTGTTCTACTCTATCAGTTGCAGGTCTAATGCATGAGAGAAAATGGGTCTATTGTCCAAGATCTGGCCTAGTGGTACAGTTTTTGAGATATGCAAACAGCTGCTGTTGCCCCAGATTCTGCGCAGTCAGACGCTGTTCTGGTCAGGATTTCAAAGCAGGTAAGGTCAGTGCCCTTACAGGGGGAAGCCAGAACTTGAATAAGCAGCACCTTTTTTTTTTTTTTTTTTTTTTTTTTTTTTTTTTTTTTTCTTTCTTCTGCCATTGTTATAAAATGCAAGAGTCAGAGTCAGCAATATTTTTGGAGCAGGATGAGGAAAAAGTAGTAGAATTATAGAGGTTGTAGAAAGACCCCTTTCCAGTCAGTTTTCAGCATAGTACATGTATGCCTGCATGGGAAGTTTCTTCTCTTCTTCCTATACACATGATACTTTTCATGTTACTTGGCTTCCTGAAAGCGAAAAAAATATCTGTAGCTTTATGTATAAGAAATCAACACAATCTCTTTTTCTTCCATTTGAAAGATTAATTACTGGTTTTGATGAACACGTGATTAAAATTGCCAATAAAATTATTGCAATAATAAATAATAATAAATAATAATAAAACTGATCTGCTTCATACAAAATTCCCGATGTTATACTAATAGGCTTTATTTACCTTGAAGAATGCACATTCTCTTGCACACAATTGCCCACACTCTTCTTTTTCCTTGGTTTTTTCTTTGCTTGCTAACATAGTGCAGAAAGAATCGAATGTTTCCTCCTTTTGCAAGCTTGTGATTAAAGACCCTTACCGTGGCTATTTAAGCATGCCATTACTTTAACATAAACATGGTTGCCAAACAAGGATACAGGATGCACATTAATTATAATTCTATTTTGTTATTGAAGTAAAAGTGTTGTTGACTCAGGGAGCAGAGGTCTATTTAGTGTCCCTCTACCAACTGTACAGTATATGTCCTAAGCATAGTTTGTTATCAGGTGCAAGGTAAGTCCTACCAGAATCACAGAATAGTTGAGTCTGAAACATACCTCCAAAGGCCATCTAGCCCAACACCCCTGCTCAAAGCAGGGTCATCAAGAGCAGGTTTCTTAGGACCATGTACACTTGGATTTTTGATATCTCCAGAGACAGAGACTTCACAGCAACCCTTAGGCAACCCCTTCTTGTGTTCAACCATCCTTACAATAAAAAAAGTTATTTTTTTCTTCTGTTTAAACAGAACTTTCTCTATTTCACTTTGTGCCCATTGACTCTTGTCCTATCAATGGGCACCACTGAGAAGAGTCTGGGTCTTCTTTAGCTCCCCATCAGGTATTTTTACATACTGATAAGATCCCCCCTGAGCCTTTTTTTTTCCAGGCCAGATAGACCCATCTCTCTCAGCCTCTCCTTGTATGTTAGGTATTTCCAGTCACCTTTATATAGCCCTTTGCTGGACTCACTCCAATATGTCAATGTCTGTCTTCTACTGGGGAGTTCAGAACTAAGCCTGAAGTTGACCCTGTGTCACGTGCACCACATAGATAACTTCCTAGATTTTGTGTTCCTTTAAATCTATCAGACAAGCTTTCTCCCCGACTGTCAGAGTGAGCTTTCCTGAGGAGCAAGCAGCTCTTTCTTTCCCAGTGGGATCTCGTATTGATACTGCTGACTGGACTCTGAATCAGAATGCCTGAAGCAAAATGCTGCCTTTGACAACAGCTACAAAAATGGCAGGTCTTCTGGTCTGGAAGAATGGGAGATGTAATAGCAAAAGATTGGTCTGAAAAACAATGGGGGAAAATTTGAAATGTTGCCTTAAATCATTGCTCATCAGAAGTCAGACTTAAGGAAAATAAATAGAATGCAGTGGACTAGACAGAACAGATAATTTTGATATCTCAGAATCATTTTACTGAACAGTGATGATGGAAGTGAGTCATTTTGCTCACTATGACTCAAAGACGTTTAATATAAAATCAAGGTCTGTAATCTCTCTGCCTAGTGTAAATTATGTTTGAATGGCAATAGGAAGACAAATGCTATTTATAAAGATGAGTGAAATCAGTTAGTATGCTGATTGGATAGTAAAAAAAAAAATCAAAGATGGAGATTAATCTCTGCAAATTTACACAGCTTAGAAGAAATATCTTTCAGTCTAGTGCCATTGAATACCATGTACCAATAGCATGAGCTATAGACATCATAGGTCTCTTTACCTTCTGGCTTGTACCTGCAAGAGAAATGTACATGTCTGGAAGATACATGTTAGCCTGCTACTAAACTAGAAAAGTAGTTTTTACTCATTTTCCATTGGGTGATTTAAAGGATTCAGCTAAACTCCTTGCACGTGGATGTGCCCACTGATTTACATTGGAATTTTCAAGGAGAAAAAAAAAATATTGTGCAGTGGAATTGTCTTTTCCCAGTAAAGTGAGGGAAAAAAAAGATCTACGGTGAGACTTGATTTCTTTTTACTGCTGTGCTAGAGGTAATGTATGCCATTACTCTGAGGCTATTTCTAGGACCGCAATTAGATTCTTGCACCTTGATTTTGACATTGCATTTAGACCTTTTCAGTATGAGCTTAAAGGAATTGTGCCTAGATACAGTGTCTCATTTACTCATTACTGTCACTGCTGTTTTTTCCCAAAGTAAAGTGTTAAGACAGACAGACATATTCATTACAGACTGAGGGAACACGGTGAGCAGAAAGGACTATCTGCCTGTTGCTCTAAGCCTTTGGCTGGATTTTCAGTACAACACTTTCCTCCCAAATGCTTCAGGTTTTCCCAAAATGCTCTGGTTTTAGCTGTCTGAAACTTTCCATCTCAGCGAGCTCTTTAAGAGAAGCAAATTTTCTCTAATTACTTGCTTTGACCCCGGCCTTTCTTTTCCTTTGTTTAGAACGATAATTTTTTTCAGCAAACAGCAACCCAGTGATCCAAAATGTAGCAAGCTGGTACCAAATTCTGCTTCCCTATGAGAATGAACAGGAAGAAAATATGGTGGCATTTTCTTGCTCTCATTTCTCCCACACCGAGGTGTCCCATGTGACACCAAATCACCTTCTATGTGTGGGCAACACCATCCATGTTCATCAGCTTGGGATATGGTCCAGAGCAGATGAATTAGCATTAATCTTCAAATGACGTATATTAAATTTGTAAATTTACAACTTTAAGGTAGTTAATGAAATATCAAAATTTATTCTTGAACCTCTGTATGTGAAATGATGAAAAAACCCAAATTAAATCCATTTGGGCTCATCACTTCTTCCTTCCCCTATTGGCATAAAAGGTATACCAGATCATGCTGAAGACCTTGCCTCTAGCTGTGAACATCTAAGGATCGGAGTAAAATAATTGTGCTACTTTCACCAAACACTCCTTGTCTCCAGTAGTATCTTTCAGGAGCTTTTTTCTCCTCCTCTCCTATGTGACTAATCATATTTACCTACATAAACGCAGAAACAATACTTTTGTCCTTTTGTTGTACTTCATTACAGAGTGAAATGGACTGAATATGGTTCAGTCTCTAAGGATTAGCAACCTAAATGAGCATACATTATGCTGGAGTCAAAAACCTTTCCACTGTATAAGCAATACAATTATTGCTTTCTGAAAAAATGTGATTGAATTGCTAAACCTTAAAAGTCAAGTCTTTAAATCTGATTTTATCTGTTTTTTGTCATTGCTGTTCATTCATCCATACCATTGAAGGTGGTGGGATTTTTTTTTTCTTTTTCTTTTTTTTTTTTTTTTTTTAAACTTTTCTGCAAGGATTTGATAGAGGTGCTGTAACAGCATGGTCTTAAAACATACCAGGTCTTGACACTTCTCATAAAGAGGATTCTGTAGTCCCTGCACAGTTTTCCCAAAAGGACTGCTTGTAGATGAATTCTATTGCTCTCTAGCTTAAGTGGGAATAAAGTGGTAAATTTTGGCTGCAAAGATTTATACAGGTGTTTTTTAATTTAGAATAATTCAGTTCACATGTTTGTACTCTGGTATTAACCATTCTATTTCAAGTGAAATAATTTAAATAAAAGTCACTAGATGTTACATTTTAAGCAAGTGTAGTTATTAAATCAGGTACATGCTATACAAATTTTTGGATAAAATCCCATGAGAGGTATCCCTTATTTTAATGTAGAGAAATACTTGGTAAAAATTGTGACAGTAAATGAGGTTTGGCTATTAAAGCACTTCTGTCTTTATTAAAAGTCTATACTTTTCTAGAGACTGAGTATCATGCAGTATATAATAATCTTTAACAAAGAAAATGGGGTTTTTTTTTCTGTAATACGCAGAATGACTTGTTATGTTAGACTCAGGACTGGAAAAATGTACTAGTTTTACTATATAGAATAATTTACCACTAGAATCACCATATACTGCAAAAAGTGTCAGCTCTGCCAAGATGGTATCATTAAACCTCTGTTCAAATTCCTGGAAAATCTCACAGGAGTCTGGGAAGTCTGCAAGGGTGCCTAAAATATAGTCATAAAATACAGCACCAGTGAAGTGAGAATGCGATGTCCTAACTGTGGAGGTGCCATATTCTGTTTGACCCTATAACTGTGGTCCGGCTCCTGGTGTTCCACATGCTTTGTGTCTATGTCATCACTTCATTTCCCGGTTCGATCAGCAAGGATTAAATTACTGCTATCTGACCACAGTTCAAAATCCGTGGTGAGAGTTAATAGAAAAGTGAATTAGATTGATGGGCAAGTGTTCCCAATCGAACTGCAACTAATCTGTTGATTTTCCTTAGCAGACAGAAGCAGGAGAGGAAGCCAAGCCTGTACCATCAGTGTGCTATCAAGTCATATCTGTGCTAGGGCAGGTCCAGTCCCACGGCCATCCCTTTCACAGTGTCCCTGCGTTCACGTGAGGGACAACACCCCAGTCCCCTGGGCTGCAGAAGCCGGTCTGATGTGGGATGCAGTCAGAACAGTGGGTTCCGTGACCTGCACCAGCCTCAGCCGAATTGGTCAGATGCGGGGCTGCTCAGAGGAACCCAGAACAGCCCTGACTGCATGGTTCACTTTGCCTCATGTTCCCTTTTCCACTTCTACATAATTACACCCAAACTTGTTTTACACTTTCCCCCACTAACCCTGGGTTTGCCAGTTTTACACCCTTATTTGTTAATTGCGGCTTGATGAGAACCCCTGCTAAGCCAGCACCCTCTTTCACTGTACTTTGATGTTACTCACCCAAGGGGAGTTTCTGATACTTCCCTTTCCCTTTGGTAGTTTACCCCACTCTTCACTATTGCGTTATTAGTTTCGGACCACTTTAGGTTTTGCCAAGCACTTATCTTCTTCGATTTTGTACAATGTCCAGCCGACTCACATTTTTTCCTTGATAGTTTGACCTCTGGTCAAGGCTCCCCATCTGCCTGTGTATCTGAAATGAGTGGTCTCATTTTGATTATGGATAATTACTTGTGTACAATTCCATGACTGGGGCTCAGCTTAACAAAAATTGGTCTTATCACCTGCCTGTTTGGCCACCCTCGTATGTTGCAGCTCTATTGGTGATAGTGACTGCAGACTGGCAGCCTGGGCAAGGTGAAGAAAATGTTGATCCCATACCTGAAGAAGGGCTCATGTAGGTGTCCCATCACTAGCAGATGGTAGGCATTTCTCCTTTGGCTTGATCTGGAAATGGATAGATACCTTCCAGCATATGGCCCATGGTTGCGTTCCTTGCTGTCTTCTCATTCTCTTCGTATGCGCACACGCATATGCACACGTACACACTTGACTGTTAAAGACTACCTAATAATAAATCCGAGCAATTAGGAAATGAGGGAATCAGTTACTGCTGCAATGGCGGAAGGGTCTGTTGCATTTCAGAAATTTCATAAACCTAAGATAGTGCAAATTTATCTTTTTTCCAGCTCTCTGTGCATCCTGTAGGAATGCTGGAATTACAGCAGTGAATTAAACCAAAGACCCACCTAGTTCATGGCTTTGTGTATCTAAGTTTCAAATAATAGGTGCTTCAGAGAAATGCACTGAGTGTCTTAAGATGTCTCTAAGCCTCGTATCCAAAGATGCTTCCTGTCTATGGATGACCACTTTTGCATGTTCCCAGCTGCTAAATTCCTTTTTTCTGCTTCTTCACATACTTCAGGAATGGGGAACACTGGAGCTGAGAGCACTATGCTGGAAACTGGCTAATGCATTACAATGTATGGAAAGGCCATTTTCTTCCTCTTTTTTTTGATTTGCATCTATGAACAGCACTTGGTGGTTTGGTATTTCAGTCAGTCTTTCCGTAGTACCTGTAGCAGGCCTCTAACCAGCTAAAATTTTCTCTAAATAATGTCATTGACATTTGTGATAATCTCTGTGTTTATTTTTGAACTTGTAGCTAGTTCACTAGTATCCCGAAGTTCGGTTTGTATTTTTCAGAGCAGTTTTATCCCAGATGTATGTATCAACTGAACTGACCCCAGCAACGGTGTTTCCCCTCTACTAGCTGGAAAGCTAGGAGATAAAATTAAACCCGACTGGAAAAGCTGATGTATTATTGTTTGGATGCCTTTGAGAAGCTGTGGTAGGATTGCAGCAGAATAAAAAAAAAAATTTCCCTGCTGTGGCCTGACCTATTTATAATCATTATTCTTGAACACTTTGAGCACTGATTATCGCTACTTTGCTGCTACAGGAATGCATGCATCTGAGAGAGGCAAGGTGAGGATATCTTAACAGTATACTGGCACAGTGTTTCTCTGCTGCCTGTCATGGAGGAAGTGAGTGTAACGGCAGAGCCTAACCCAATGTTTTGGTTCTCACTGGAGTCACGCTTTTCACCCGTGCCAGCTCATCAGCGATGTATCGTTAGGACAAGGAGAGAGCACTTTTTACGGGAGTGTTATATTCCCCAGGGCTGCGGCAACAGGTAAAGGCTTTTGTCCCTAAGGACTTGGTTTGTGACAAACCTTTGTGCAACTTTCTGAGAGTCTGAAGGAAGGAATAGTTCCAACAAAATCCTGTCTCTCATTAGCACAATGAAGAGCTGTTTGTACAAACATTTGATCTTGGGACTAGCGTTGACAAAGAGGATTAGAAAGTAAACCAAGCCTTCTCAGCAGGTGTCTCCAGACGTGACAGGCAAAGAAGAGGATATCCTTATTGAAGGAACAGTAAACACCCCGAAGGACACACTGAAGGCAACCTGGACTCATTTGGAAAAAACAGTTTTCTGGAGGGAACAGTTTTTCTCTTCACATAAATTTCCCATATCATTAGAAAGCTGGAAGTCTAACTTTACATTAAGAAGGTAATACTCCTCCATTTGACGAGATTTAGACATCCTGCTATAACCAGATACGGAATTTCATGTTGGGATAGCCACAAACACCCTGACGCTAGCAAGCTTTTGTGTTCCTTATAAGAGGGGAAAAAAAAAAAAAAAAGGACAAAAAAAAAGAAAATAGCTGGAGTGAGAGCTAATTAATTTTAAAAGGGAGCTAATTAATTTAAGGCTTAATTAAAAATTAACCTGCTTTAAGACCTACTGAGAAAATTACTGCAAACCGTGATTCAGCTTAATATGGGCATAGCTACATCACACACTCGCTTGATACAAACAGGTTTCAGGCTGGAGTAGGTGGGAGTCTTCCCCCTGGGCTGGTAGTGAATTCATGTTCTAGTGGGCTGGGTTACTTCACATCCTAAATCTGTAATTTTTCTTAATCTAAGTACTGCTAAAACAACCATGTATGCAATGTCCTCTCAGTAGTCATATACTTACCCTCATCCTGCGCATCACCCAAACTGTCAGTCTCATTAATATTTCACCCACTGGGAGGGACAGACTGATTCTCTTTATCTTGCTAATTAGACTCCTCACCTCAGAGTGTGGGAGAATCCAGGGGCAAACACAACTGTTGATGGTTTTTTTGTAATGTTGAAGAGATCCACGGGAGGGAACAGAGAAAAGACAAGGCGGTCTCCCGCATCCCATGTGTGTAACCTAACCACTGAACTGCTCTGAAATGGAAGGTCTTTCTGTGCCTATTTTTATAGTTAAAAATACCAAAAAAAAAAAAATACCCCTGAAGTGTTTTGATGATGTCCTAATAGGAGAGGGGTTTCAAAATAACAGAGGGATTTTTTTTAAAAATTCCTAATCTTTAAGGATTTGGGGAAGATTTCTCTAACTGAAGCAATCTGTACTTTCTTGCACACTGTTTATCAAGAACATAAACTTGGTTCTTTTCTGGAAAGAAAGAATGATGTGAACAGTTTAAGTCTTCAGGATCGACAGAGATTTCTACGTATCTCAAGGAATTTGGTTTAAAAATAGAAGTTCCCCAGTAATTTCTAGACATAAAGCCTAAAGCCGCACAAATGTAACAACAAATAATTGTTACCCAGGCAATCTTGTGCTTTTCAATAGCAGCTAGCTTTGGGTTGTTGCATTTTTTCCTTTGGAAATAACAAATTCACAATTACATGCAGTTCTAAAGAGATTGTGTGGGCAAATACTTTCAGCCAAAAAAAGTGGAAAAGAGAGTATTCAAAAATGTTAAAATGTTCTATAATCTGAACACTTGAAATATTTTTGACATTTTTTAAAAGCAATAGTTCATCTTCTCATGTTAAAATAATCTTTTTTAAACAAGTAACTGAAAAAGAGTGGGAGTTAAGAAAAAAGGTTAAGTAACCTTGAGACAAAACCAAACACTTGTCTTTCAACAAACTCTAAATTTTAACTTGACCTGGATTATTATTTCTTCCTTGCGTGGTTTTCATTTTCCCTGAAGCCTCTTTTTCTTCTCCTCTTCTCTGACCCGTGTCTCAGCTGAAATGGAGAAAAAGTTCTCTTGACAATCAAGCAGCTTGCTTTAGTATGGATACAAAATGAAGAAATCAGATGAGTAACTCCACGATCATTTTCCAAGTTCAGTCAATTGTGAGTTCTCTTCATGAGGGAAACGGAGAATGTCAGGCTGGAGCAGAAAAATATTTTGTTCCAGCTTTAAACTCCCTAAGACAGAGGCATCACTTTCAAGGAAGAAATTTCACAGGAAGTTCACTGCTTAAAATAACTCCTTTTCCCTTCCCTTCCTTTTCCTGATCTGACTGTGAAGGTCTGGGCCACGCCAGGTCCTGAAGGGAAAATAGGGAAGGTGTTGGTTTGTATGGCTCCTCAGGGTGTCCTCTGCCTGTCGCTGGACTACACTAACAGCTTCTGAAAATATTAGTCTGGTTGAATGCTCCACCACTAATTCAAAATTATGCTAAATTGAACTTGAAATACGCTTCCAGTTCTGCCATCCCCTCCCGCTCCTCTTCTCCTTGGCTTCAGCACTGCACTGCACTTTACTTTCCTTCTTTATGTTGGGTTGTGCCTGGGACTTAGTAAGTGGACTACAACGGTCTTCCAAAACGTTTCAGTGCTGGAAACTGTATCATTGGCTTCCAAAACGTTTTCTTCACAAAATGAACTCTAAGGGAGTAATGAGAAAAATAGTAAATTGTAGTAATATGTTGCATGCTTTATTTTTATTTAATGAATGCATAGTGAGCAATTATGCTTATTTAGATATTGTATCATATTTCAAAATTAATTTGCTTGTTCTTGCTTTTACACATTTGAATTATGTTTTAAAATTATTATATATGTTAGCGGTGTGTGGATGATTATATATATTGCTTGTCTAAATATCTACTAAAGTGGATTCAATTCATGCCCTAAGAATTTACATATTTATGCAGTCAGTAAATTAAAATATAGTGAATAAATAACTAATCTGAACTTTGCAACAAGTCTGATAGATAATTAATGCAAAGAACAACTTGAATTCAGTCTTTTTGATTAAGGAATAAAACACTGCCACAAAATAATTTATCACAGTGACACATAAAGAAGGAATTACAGGAAATAACAATCTATTGCCATTAGAATACCATAAACAGCAGCTTAACTCTATTGATTCTTCCCTCATCAGCGCTGATATTTTATTAAGTGACAGGACTGTGATGTTTGGAGATAAATATAGATATATGGATATATAGATATATAATCAGATGAGTTATTGAAGTATTGGCATGCATGTCTACTATATCTTTAAGTTTAGTTTAACTAACAATGATAATAATTAGCAGAGAAAATGTAGCAGCAGAACCTTCAGCTCTAATTAGTAGTCAGAGTAGGTACCTGGGGTTTCTGGCAGGCTTGACTTACTTGCATTACAGCCTGACCGGCCTATGTTCACTGTCAGTAAGTGATTAAGGACAATTTAGGTATGAGCCTCTGTGTTGCATGTGCTATGACTGCATTGCACAACCAGGGAGGATTGTTTTGGAAATAAATCTTGCAGCAGCTATAAACCCAGTTAAAATTAGATGGCTTACCTTACAAATTGTGATGGTTTTGGCTGAGGTAGAGTTAATGGGGCTATGTTTTGGATTTGTGCTGGAAACCGTCTTGGTAACACAGGGATGTTTTGGTTACTGCTGAGTAGTGCTTACAGAGCGTCAAGGCCTTTTCTGCTTCTCGCCCCACCCCACCAGCGAGCAGGCTGGGGGTGCACAAGAAGCTGGGGGGAGACACAGCCAGGACAGCTGACCCCAACTGACCAAAGGGATATTCCATACCATATGACATCAAGCTGGCGGAACAATAAGGAAGGAGGGAGATGTTCGGATTTACGGCGTCTGTCTTCCCATGCGACCGTTTTGCATGATGGAGCCCTGCTTTCCTGGATATGGCTGAACACCTGCCTGCCGATGGGAAGGAATGAATGAATTCCTTGTTTTGCATTACTTGCATGCGCAGATTTTGCTTTACCTATTAAATTGTCTTTATCTCAACCCACGATTTTTCTCTCTTCTACTCTTCTGCTTCTCTCCACAATCCCACCGAGGAAGGGTGAGTGAGCAGCTGGGTGGTGCCTAGTGGCTGGCTGGGGCTCAACCGACACATAAATGTATTTCATAAAGACGCAATATCAGATTTTAAAATGTTTGTGATCTACAGATTATCAAAAAAAAAAGGTGGATGGAATTCAGTCTACAGCACAGAAAAAATATGGTTTATAAGGTAAAATGGCAAGATAGCTGTTGTCACATGAGTGGGGACTGATGAACTTTAGAAGGCCTCAGAAGCACTTCCAGATCCATTAAGGTGAAAAGCGGTCATGGTACAGAAGATTAAATATATACATACACACAGAAGAAACTCTGGTTTTGTTGTTGTTTGAGTTGAGAATCTAGTCAATTATAGCTCAGGCATTTAAATTTCGATTCCATGAAAAAACAACTAGGATGAATTATTACAGTCTCAAACTCTTATATGCATCCAGAAGACAAGAAAAAGATGAGTATCAGCCAACTGCATTCATATTAGCAAGTCAGATCAAACCAATCTGATTCCTTTCTATAACAGTTTGTGTCCTATTCTATATCTTAAGTCTAGTAAGGCTCTTAACCAAGTCTCCTATGATGTTCTTATATGGAAGGTAAAGAAATATGATCTGCAGTGAGGAACTATTTGGATAACTGTACCTAAAGACTAGGTATCATTGGGTTCACTATCAAATTGGAATGAAACATCTAGTCAAATTCAGCAGATGTGTCACAGCTGAGGTCTTCTATGTTCAGTTTTTTACTAATAATGTGGAAAATGGTATGAAAAGCATTAAATTTACCAACAATCCGAATCTGGGAAGTTAGAGTGCATTTTATAATTCAAAATTATATTTGCAGGTGTTTTGAACAAAAATCTTTTACATAAAAAAAAAAGGTAGGAATAATCAGTTTCATAAGAACAGATGTGAAGCAACTGGGTAGATAGTAACTCTGGGAGTTACTGTGGATTGCAAGACAAATGAATTTTTTAATGCCATGTGGGTGCACAGAAGATCATTGTACTCGAATGTGATTGCCAGACCAGTGAAGTAATTCTTCAGTAATGTTTCGCATTGGTGAGACCTCACCCTGTTTGATGTTTCAGGAAGCACCTCAGTATGATGTAAACCAAATGGAGTGCACTAAGAAAAGCAGCAATTGTTTGTCTAGGTATCTAGAAACTATTATTTATGAGAAAAAAGAGCTGCAGCTGTTTAAGAAAAGGAAGAAGAATCCGAGGGGGATGTAACGACAGGCTTCCAATATGAAAAAGGTGTTGCAAAGAAAAGGGAATAATCTATTATTCATGTTCAAAAATGGGTAGAGACCAGATGTAATATCTTTAAGTTGCAGCAAGATCCATGTTAAATGTGAGAACTGTTCACTTGTTAAGTGAGGCAGTGAAAAAGACTGTCCAGTAAGCCTGCAGGGTGTCCATCACTGAAGGTTTGTGAGAGCAGGTAATGAGGGCATTAGGGATGGCTGATCCTTTCTCAGGGATTACGGATGAACTAAATGACCTCTCGAAGGCTCTGCCATCTTTGTAAAGGCCCTTTATTTCTTTTTTTATGAGCCTTTGAGGATTATTAGGTTTGTTTTTCCAAAGCAAGGAGTATGTTCATCATGTAAGTTAGCATTTCCAGTTTATGGTTTCGTTTTAGGGAGAGAGGTGTTAGCTGAGGTCCTGACAGTATCTTGTATCTGTTGTTACAAAAGTTTATGATGATTTGACATCTTCTCTTCCATTCATATCAACTCTAGGAGGTAGAGACACTGGAGCATTAATTATGGCATCTTTCATTAGAAATCTTTAAACAGTATCATCTCCATGGGAAATTTCAGATTTTTTTTGAACTTTTGATTGAATTCAGTTCTGTACTAAACTATTAATCAACAATGCTTGTCTTCCATAAACATTTATATGTATCTAGATCTATATTTAAAATTAAAACTACAGTAGACATAGCATGTCTTGGTTCTCTGACTGCTTTTTGCAGAAGCAGTCCAATATTGCAGCCTGCAACATAAAACAGTAAGAGTGCATCTGATTTTTAGGTATTCTCAGTGTCAACAGTCAATAGGGTACTTTTGTAGTTGGACTAAAGTTAGTTTCCTATAAGCCAAAGACAAAATAGCCCCTAAATAAAGATATCTGGATCAAAAATTTCAGTAAAATATGAACTATTATATCATCTGATGTAAGGCTAATCAAATTTTAGACCAAGGCTCAGCTGTTCATATATTGTTGTACTCCAAATTTCTCTCTTTCTGCTAAAAATCTTGCCACTCCATTTATTTATTTTTTTTGTGATTCTTTGGTGTCTTTCATATAACAGACAATACTCAGAAAAAAGAATTCAAGCTATAAACAAGAAAAACCTAACTCAGTGTTCTTAAGGTGCAGCATTTAGTACTAACTCTCCGATGTGATTAAATAGAAGCCAAAGGGTAATTACTTGACTTTATCTTATAAAAATAAAGTTCTGCACGGTATTACAGCTGGCAATAAATGTCCTCTTGTTATTGTTTAGTGTTTATGTACCATTAAAGACAATGTCCTACAGATTACAATCAAGATTACTGATTAAAAGGAAGAAAGGGGCATGGGGGGAAAGGGTGAAAGAACTATTATATCTCAGAAGCAGTCATAAAAAATCTCACCCAACAATTTCAAGTAGTAGATATAATTTTGCTTTTCTATTATAGCATAAAGTGTTCTAGCTATACAAAGCAGCTCTGAGGTGCTCTTGTACAATGACAGATAATTATCACTATTGGATCACAGGGCCAAGCTGATATCCAAGGATTCTGAGGGTGCTTGAATTTGCAGCTACTAGTGCTGAGTCATGGAAAATAGTTACAGGGAGATAAATATATACTCAGAGTGTTTTGACAGGCAGGTGCTTCTGGTACAATCCTCTCTGTGCTCCCTGTATTTTCTTCAGCTAGTTTGATTGCCTGTTGGCTTCCTTTCTCCCAAATCCCTGGCTAATCTCTCCTATATAGACTCTTTTGCCACCCTTATAACTGTAGCATCCAAGCAGCTGCCAGTGGCGCATTAAGCTATGCAGTAAGATGTCACATGTGTCTCATGGTCTCTTTCATCCACCTTCCAGGGGAAAGTGTATGTGTGGACAACAGGGTGTCACCAATAGGGGATTTTTTTTTATAACATTCAAGAAATCTTGGCAGAAGAAGCACGCCTTGCTTTTGGGGTGGAAGTGGGAATGGTCCCATAGGCTGATGAATTGGTGCAGATAGTTTCCTAAAGATTGATGGCCACTGTCCCCCCTGAGAAGTGACAAAGATAATTAAGGCTGAAATATTGTCCACCGGGATGAAACAGAATGTCTCTCCAGACAAGGATGGCTGGAGTGTTTCTTTCTGGCTTTCTGTGAACCACGGTAAATCCATTAGCATTTCTATGCCAAGAATGCCAACTGACCAAAGGTATTTGTGCTGTGCCCATACAGAAGCCCAGCCCGGGTCCGTGATATGTGCTGGCCACAGCCAGGCATTCAAAAGTGAAAATTTAAGCTCCCAAACTGAGTGCAACAGCAACAAGGTTACTCTCCAGCTTTAAATGGTGGTTTTAATTTTTTGCTTCAAAGTGAGTTTTTTTAAGGCCACCCAGGTACACTGTAGTCATGTATTTCAGTTGGCTTTTACAATTGCAATACTAAGAAAAATATTTCTTAGAAAACAGAAGGAGGAAACATTGCATAACCATTGAATGCAAGGAACTTAGACTATTGTGAGAACAGCTACCATTCCATGAAAACATTACAAGTAATTATGTACCTCAACGTATTTCTCTGTAAGTCAATGTCTACGTACTTTGAAGGTGTAGAGTGAAGCAAAGGAGTATTCCTACCTCAGGCTGCAGTTCCAGACCTCATCCTGTATCTCACAATCACTTGCCACATTTGGAGATTTCCTACCTGTGCAAAAGAGCCCTCTCAGGGCTTTCTTCATTATTCTGGGTCTGTGGCTACTTTCAGGAATTAAGAGGTTTAAGTGATGGAAGAGAATGTGGATCTATCCACCACTACACCTAAGGAGAGAGAGCATGGAAGACTTGTAGCAGTCTTAGGGCTGAAGTAGTAGCTTATTTGTGATTAATACCCTGCAAAGGTTCCACACAGATCACTAGCTGACAGCCTGCTACTTGAAAGAAAAAATCAATAAAAATAGATACCTTTGTTATCTCTGTGGATTAGCACCTGTCATGATTAAGCTTATAGCCTAACACCTTAGCAGACACTGAAATTGTTTTTATTATATTTATTTCTGTCGTCCATGGTGAGTCAAGCTTACACTTTAGGTAGGACAACCTTCTCTCATAGCTTTGTGGAATTTAATTTTAAATTTTTAGACACAAGGAAATTGACCCCATGAAGAACTACACTAAGGTGTGTTCTTTGATGTTTAAAAGTGAAGAGCTACCACTTGTACCATCATGCATAGGTGATAAAGCTACACCATCACGCAGTCAATGATCTGGTTTTATTTAACTTTTTAAATAAGCAATGACACTTCTGAAGTACAGGTCAAGGTTCAACAATACTTGGTGACTTCAACAGACTTCTGAGAAGAGCAATTGCACAATTTCTTTTTTCCATATATCATTCTCTCTAAGCAAATGAGGAAGAAGAGTTTTTTATAACTATGATTCTCTTAGAGATATATTTTACTCATGAGGATTTCTGGAAGAAACCTTCTCTTCAGTGAAAAATAGTTATGAGTTATTAACATACTCCAATTCACTTTCAAGTAGTTTTGCATTCATCTTTAGGATTACTGTTAATGACTAGAAGTGCAAAATTTACTGGGTAGCAATACAAAGCTGCTGCCTCCAGAAAAAGCTTTCCTGAATATGAAGTGTTTCTCTGCTACAGTTGACACAAATATATGCAGTCCTTAATAGAAGAGCTTCTCAAGATATAGAAGCGAACAAAGATTTGAGTTTGTCCTTATCTACAAGAGTTGAATACAGCTGCCACATTTAATTCATAATTCCTAACAAAGATGATTGAACTACAGTTCATCTGCATTGAACTTGTTTTCCACCTCTTTCAGTTTCTCAGTTTAATATGATTGTGTTGAAGATCCCAGTTTCTTGCAATAGAAAGTTTAACACACCTGATGAAAACAGAGTATTATGAAGGATTTGGGTCATGCAAAGACAGGGAGGTAAGATAAGTCACAGGGCTGACTTCTCCAAAAGATCAAATACATTATTTCACTGTCTAAGACTAAAGTAACCACACACACACACACAAAAGAGGATTAAAGACACCTGGAGATAAAATTAAATCATTCTTGTTCAAAAATTGAGTGCAACAGTGACAAGGTTACTCTGCAGAATTCCTATCCACAATAAGATAGCAAGAATGCCAAAAGCAAAACTAATTCAGAAGGCAAGTACAGGTGACAAACCAATAATAATGTTTGGCCAAGTCAGAGAAACAGTAATTGTCTATCAAGTAGTGCTTCTCCATGTCCAGAAGTAAGGCATTTGTAATACTTTATTCTAAAATTATTGTTGTTAAAAAACGCTTAAAATAAACATGAGCCTAAGTGAAGGCACTTTTATATCTGGCAATCTGAAGAGTGATATCTTATACCTTTGTCTAGGTTTTGTGATATTGCATTAATTCTTGATCTGTGTCAAAATCTAATATAAAATATTTTCTAATTTTTCATGTGCATGTTAACTTCCCTGTGTCAATCAAGCTGTTTTGGTTTTCCAAATATTGGAAATTCCCATATTGTAGTTCTCTAATGTTTTCAGAGCAGATGAGCACCATAAAATTAGAGGCTGCTTTAAGCTTTACTTTGGAGTTGGACTTTTTAATGTTGAGCACAGTCAATCTACTGAGGTCATTCATGGTGAAATGAAAACAGGATATATCAATGGTCATCATAGGTAGTTCCATTCTTACATGTGGGATACCTTAAGGACGTTTTTTGTTTAAAATAGCAGTGCTATTTCTAGGTTTCACTAGAAGGTAGCTAACATATTTACACAGATTTTTACACTTACAGGACACAAATACTGTTCCACAATTCAATGTAACTAGATAAAATTCGACATACAACATTAGCTTAGGAAGAATGTCTTTTAACAAAAAACCTAAAGAAATCAAACTGTTTCCCTATGCACATTTTAAAAAGAAATAGTTTTCCTGAAGCAGGAACGTTTTACAAGAAACTCATCTTCAGCTTCCCTTTTCACCATTTTAATTAGAATGACTCAGAATGAAATCTGCTGAAATGAACTAATTAAGCATGTTAACACCTTTGCTTCCATATGTCCAATTGAAGGTCTTCTTGCCCTTGCCTTTGCTGGTCAGGAGGTTCTTTATTATACTTTGCAACTATGAAAGGTTTTCTATTTTTTGAAGGCTTTATAGATGCTATTGTCAGTTACCCACATGTATTTAACAAAATATAAATTGATTTTTTTGTCCTTTTTTCCAACTAAAATTCTCTTTTTTATTAATCAGCAGGTCAATATTTTGAATGGGCTGAGACTACTACTTCTCTTCTGCATTCCCCACTCGCCTATTGTTGGTTAGTCTTTAGGCTTTGAAGGATACAAGACAGAGTTGACCAGCTGGGCTTGTATTTCTGATCTACCAATCTGCACCTACCCTTTCTGTTCAGCTAAATGTTACCAGAACCCATCTACACTTAAACCAGCATTATGTTTTCTCCAGGTTATCCAGTCAGGTGTTAGCTGCTTCCAAATATTTATAAGCTTTAAAAGAAGGGCATGTAAAGTACTAAGGTGATGTAGTTTGTCATGTCAAAGTGTAAAACACTTTCATAATGGAGGTCTTAACCCAGAGGGCTTCACTGACTAGGGCTTCACTGGCTATTGCATAGCATCCTCTTACAGGAATAGTTTAAGTAGAAAAGTAATACTGAGAAAATACTTATTTCCGAGCCTTTAATTTCTCTGTTCATGTTTTTAGCCCAGTTTCCTATTGGCTATGAACTTTCTTTCCTTCTACTAGTCAGTTCCTCCTCTTGTTGCCTCATGAACTCTTCCCATCAACCTAGACTGTATAATTTAATCTAGGTATCCTTTTCTAAACCTGCTCACGTTTCCACCTATTGACACATGGCCCAAAGTTCCAAGATATTATTCACAGTTGTTACTTCAAATACCTCTCTCCTAAACCCAGTTTGGATGCCCTTAGCTTTTGCACCTTTCCTTCACATCACTGGAATTCCTTTCCTTCTACAAAGAAGAGTGCACAAATCATCCGTTCTGTTTTCTCCTTTGACTTGCCTTTCATCTGCTGCTCGTGTAACTGAGCACTGTCATGAAACTCTATTCTTTTCAGGGGTCTTCAGCTTCTATTAATATGGGATTCACTTCTGAAGTTTGTGTTATAAAGTGCCGGGAAGATGCTTTCTGTCATCTTTACACAACACTCTGTCACAAGCTGCCCTTATCTAGAGCGACCACATGGGTTGAGGATTTTGGCAGTTAATGAGTTACATCATGCTTTGCAGGGCTTCCAGCTTCCAAAAGTTTTCCAGAACTACCACCTAACCAGGGCTTTCCTAAATTGGGATGAACGAGAAGGGATTTTTTGTGAAATGTTTTGCCTGAGATGCAGTGAACAACCAGAAGTCTGCATGAAAATTAATGGAAGCAATAGAGCTTCAAGTGGTAGAATTTCTGTCCTTGCCCTAGCTTCCCAGCTTTCTTCCTCTTTAGAACATACACTGCATGAGTCACTAGACATGCTAATGACTACAGGATTTACCCTACAGGGAAGATACTTTGCTCTTTTATGGTGCTATGACTTGAACACTACAGAGAGGACATTTTTGTTGTATTCTATATAAAAAAAATTACATTTTAAATATATTTTAAAAGGTATTACAAAGCTGGTCACAATACCACATTTTAATATGTCTCATTGTTTTGAATTCTTGTATTTTAGCAATAATTTAAAATCTGCTAACAAATTTATCTTTTTAAAAATTAGCTGATTAAGCTTAGTACAGTGAATTTCATTCTACCCTTCCTAACATACACCTCTCAAGACAAACTTGTCCACAGGTTTCCATTTTTCATATTTGCTTTGCCTAAAACTTTACATTTTTAATACATCACTTTACTTTGAAGGTACCTGTAACTCAAAGGGTTTCAATTCTCAGGTCCTGCTTCTAAGATTAATTTCCCAAACAAATACAACTTGACTTAAATTTATACAGTGAGAGTCTCCACTAATCTTCAGAGCATCTAATCTTAGCCAGAACCCTGCAATATGACACTTAAGAAGAAAAAAGAATGATTTGGCTTGTGAATGACAAGTATTACTAGAAATAAGGAAGAGGAATAGATCACTGCAGAGATTAAGGGACGTCCATTCCAAGCCTCAAAGCTATTTTACAGATGAACTCTAATTATTTTCCTAACCCTCACATTTATCAGTAGTGTTTCCAATAATATGAAGAAAATGGAAGATGAATTTAAGCACATTTCCTTTGCTGTAAAATGGAAAGAATGCACGTTGCTAGTTACGTCTTTCATCTCTAACAAAAGGCCAAGAGAGTACTCACCTTTTTTGTTGATATTTTGCTTCAGAAAATTCAATAATGTCTTTAATTTCACTCTTGATCAAAAGCTCATATTATAGCTAATTCTTCCATTAGAAAAGTGTTCAAACCAGAAAAGGAATTGTAGCCAAATAAACAATGTTTGCTATTTACAGTGTTCAGAAGATGCACTTTAAGATAACAATTTGGATAAAGCCCTTGAGCAGAATTTGAGTCAGCTGCATGGTTTAATATTTAAGACCTGACATCCTACTACCTCTACTCATGTAATCTGAAGAAGTTTATAATTCTCTTTGGGCAGGTATAAAAAAATAAGTTTATGGTCAAATAACAGTTAGACAACCAGTGCAGTTCCTATTCACTTTCCTGGGATTTCATGGAGGTCCGCTACAGGCCAGCCAGCCAGCCAGACTGTGTGGATAAGACTCTCCATAAACAGACAGGAGCAGCCTCATGGTTACAAGCCCTGGTCTTCATGGGGGACTTCAACCACCCTGATATCTGTTGGAGGGATAACACAGTAGAGAATAAGCAATGCAGGAGGTTCCTGGACTGCGTTGAGGATAATTTCCTTCTCCAAGTGATAGAGGAGCCAAGGAGGAGAGATGTCATGCTGGACCTTGTTCTCACCAGCAAGAAGGGGCTAGTGGGGAATGTGAAGCTCAAGGGTAGCATTGGCTGCAGTGACAGTGAGATGGTGGAGTTCAAGATTCTTAGGGAGGCAAGGAGGGCGCACAGCAAGCTCACTATCCTGGACTAAAGTGGACTAAGGGAGAGCAGGCTTTGGGATCTGCTTGGTAGAGTACCATGGGATAAAGCCCTGGAGGGAAGAAGGGCCCAAGAATGCTGGCTAATATTCAAGCACCACCTCCTCCAAGCTCAAGAGTGATCCGTTCCAATTAAGAGAAAGTCAGGCAAAAAAGCCAGGAGGCCTGCATGGATGAACAAGGAACTCCTGGACAATCTCAAACAGAAAAAAGAAGCCTACAGAGGGTGAAAGCAAGGACAGGTAGCCTGGGAGGAATACAGAGAAATTGTCCCAGCAGCCAGGGATCGGGTTAGGAAAGATGAAGCCCAGACAGAGGTAAATCTGGCCAGGGACATCAAACTCAATGAGAAAAGCTTCTATAGGTGTGTCAGTGGCAAAAGGTAGACTAGGGAAAATGTGACCCACTCAGGAAGGAAACGGGAGACATGGTCACCTGGGACATTGATAAGGCTGAGGTACTCAATTACTTTTTTTGCCTCAGTCTTCACCACTAAGGGCTCTAACCACACTGCCCAAGTCACAGAAAGCAAAGGCAGGGACTGGGAAAATGAGGAACCACCCACTGTAGGAGAAGATGAAGTTTGAGACCCACTGAGGAACCTGAAGGTGCAAAAGTCCATGAGCCCTGATGAGATTCGTCTGCGAGTCCTGAGGAAACTGGCATATGAAGTTGCCAAGCCACTATCCATCATATTTGAGAAGTCGTGGCAGTCTGGGGAAGTTCCCACTGACTGGCAAAGGGGAAGAAAGGAAGACCTGGGGAACTACAGGCCAGTCAGTCTCACCTCTGTGCCCAGCAAGATCATGGAGCACATAACCTCCTGGAAACTCTGCTAAGGCACACGGAAAATAAGGAGGTAATTTGCGACAGCTGGCAAAGCTTCATTAAGGGCAATGAATGTCGCATTCAGCAACATGGACAGTGGGATTGAGTGCAGCCTGAGCACTCAATCTGATGACACCAAGCTGTGTGGCGTGGTCTACACACTGCAGGGGAGGGATGCCATCCAGAAGGACCTGGACAGGCTTGAGAGTGGGCTTGTGAAATTCTCTTGAAGTTCAACCAGGTCAAGTACAAGATCCTGCAAGCAGGTCAGGTCAATGCCATGTACAGAAACAGGCTGGGACAAGAATGGCTCACGAGCAGCCCTGAGGAGAGGGACTTTGGGGTGTTGGTTGATGAGAAGCTCAACATAAGCTGACAATGCATACTTGCAGCCCAGGCCAACTGCATCCTGGGCTACATGAAAAGAAGTGTGGCCAGCAGGTCAAGGGAGGTGATTCTGCCCCTCTACTCTGCTCTGGTGAGACCCCACCTGGAGTACTGTGTCCAGCTCTGGAGCCCCCAACATAAGAAGGACATGGACCTGTTGGATAGAGTCCAGAGAATGGCCATGGAGATGATCAGAGGGCTNCATACTTGCAGCCCAGGCCAACTGCATCCTGGGCTACATGAAAAGAAGTGTGGCCAGCAGGTCAAGGGAGGTGATTCTGCCCCTCTACTCTGCTCTGGTGAGACCCCACCTGGAGTACTGTGTCCAGCTCTGGAGCCCCCAACATAAGAAGGACATGGACCTGTTGGATAGAGTCCAGAGAATGGCCATGGAGATGATCAGAGGGCTGGAGCACCTCTGCTACGAAGACAGGCTGAGAGAGTTGGGGTTGTTTAGCCTGGAGAAGAGAAAGCTCCAGGGAGACCTTATTGTGGCCTTCCAGTACTTAAAGGGGTGTGTCGTGGTTTGGTTCAGATTGGCCCAGGCAGGTAGAGTGACAGATGTTCCCCGGAGAGAGAGAAGAGAGACTAGTTCAGTAGAAACTAAACTACTTCAATGAAATATAAAGTAAAAATAATGAAATCTATACAAAACCATATCAAGCTCCCAGGATGACAATCACGTCACCAGCAGGCACTGGGGAAGTCCCAGAGTGGACTCAGTGATGGATAGGAACTGGATTCAGGATCTGGATTCAGGATTGGAATCAAAGACAGACAAACAGACAGAGTCCTCCTCAGACACCGGCACTGAAGAAAGAGGCTGACCCTTTGATCCCTCAGCTTTTATACTGAGCATGAGGCAGACGGGATGGAATACCCTGTTGGTCAGTTTTGGGTCCCCTGTCCTGTCCACTCCTTCACACAGGTGGGACCCCTCTACGCTTTTCCACTTCCAGTGCTCCAGAGGGGCAAATAACAAAGTTGGCTGCCCTTGGTTGTTATAGCAATGAGTATAAGGAAGAGCCTTGCTGCCTTTGGATCAGCTATAAACATGAATCTTACCACTCTGAGAGCAAACAGTTTTTCTGCACAACATGCTGTTAATTTCAGCAGTTGGAAGAGACCTAGTTAGAAAGAAAATTTACTGGACAAAATTGGTCCTGTTTTACCTCAAACCAGGACAGGGGCATATAGGAAGATGGGGAGGGACTCTTTATCAGGGAGTGTAGCTATAGGAAGAGGGGTAATGTTTTTAAACTGGCAGAGGACAGATTTAGATTAGATATCAGGAAGAAATTTTTCGCTACAAGAATGGTGAGACACTGTAACAGGTTTCCCAGAGAACTTGTGGATGCCCCATCCCTGGAAGTGTTCCAGGCCAGGCTCGATGGGGCTTTGAGCAACCTGGTCTAGTGGGAGGTGTCCCTGCCCATGGCGGGGGGAATTGGAACTAGATGATCTTTAAGGTCCCTTCCAACTCCAACCATTCTGTAATTCTATAATGAGCACTGATGTCTCAAGGTTTTGTTGCCCACAGAAGAAATCACAAATGAGATTCTAGATTTCATGCTCCATTTGAAAAACTGTGGAACAGTCTGTGAGAAATCCTAGCAGCTCATGCTTAGATCATGTAAATTAGTCCAGCATGGATGGGCTAAAATGTCTGAAATTGTAAGGTGATGTTTTCAGAATCTAGCTTAAAATTTTAATGGGCAGAACCAAAATCCTGGCTCCAAAACTCCTAACCTTAAGCAGTAGAGATTCAAACTGTTCTGGGATTTATTATAGATAAAATTGAAAACAGCAAGGAAAACNAATTTCAGCAGTTGGAAGAGACCTAGTTAGAAAGAAAATTTACTGGACAAAATTGGTCCTGTTTTACCTCAAACCAGGACAGGGGCATATAGGAAGATGGGGAGGGACTCTTTATCAGGGAGTGTAGCTATAGGAAGAGGGGTAATGTTTTTAAACTGGCAGAGGACAGATTTAGATTAGATATCAGGAAGAAATTTTTCGCTACAAGAATGGTGAGACACTGTAACAGGTTTCCCAGAGAACTTGTGGATGCCCCATCCCTGGAAGTGTTCCAGGCCAGGCTCGATGGGGCTTTGAGCAACCTGGTCTAGTGGGAGGTGTCCCTGCCCATGGCGGGGGGAATTGGAACTAGATGATCTTTAAGGTCCCTTCCAACTCCAACCATTCTGTAATTCTATAATGAGCACTGATGTCTCAAGGTTTTGTTGCCCACAGAAGAAATCACAAATGAGATTCTAGATTTCATGCTCCATTTGAAAAACTGTGGAACAGTCTGTGAGAAATCCTAGCAGCTCATGCTTAGATCATGTAAATTAGTCCAGCATGGATGGGCTAAAATGTCTGAAATTGTAAGGTGATGTTTTCAGAATCTAGCTTAAAATTTTAATGGGCAGAACCAAAATCCTGGCTCCAAAACTCCTAACCTTAAGCAGTAGAGATTCAAACTGTTCTGGGATTTATTATAGATAAAATTGAAAACAGCAAGGAAAACTTCACTGAGTTTGAAGGACCATTGGCAGTGAGATTCTTTGTGATGCACAAGGGAAGCTTTTGGAAATTATTGCTCATCACTAGAACTCACCTGAACCATTCCAGAGGTAACACTGAACTACGTCAGCTGCTGGTTTTGTTAAACCATTTTAAGAAATGGACCGAGCAGCATGCTTTCCACAGAAACATGGCTTTTAACCACATTCATGTGAGTTCTCATCAGAAAACTTCTCAAATTTTTAGCTGGAAAACATTAATTACACTATTTTAAATTAGTTCCCTCTACTTTTCACTATTTTCCCTGTTGCCAGAATTCTTAAACAGGTCTCTACGGAAGGACACACGCAAAAAATTCAGGCGTACTAGCCAAATATATATCCACCTCACAGTAAGGACAAAAAAATAAGCATTTAAGTCAAGGTACAGATTTAAGGCAGGCAGCCTTGCTCCTGTTGCTGTGGTTGCTCCTACTGCTGCTTTCACCAGAGCCAGCAGCACCAACTGGCATCAGAGGCAGCAGGAGTCAGTGAAAGAAGATCTGCAATTCTGGGAAAGGAGTGCCCAAAAGGTACACGACTGTTTCTTCAGCGGGTTCTCAAACCTGGGCATATTGCACAGCTGCCAGCCAGTGCTGTGTGTGAATAAGATTCTTAACGGTAGAAGCAGAAAGAGTCAGAACCGTGCGATATTTTAAAAAGGAAACAAGTGAGTAATTAAGTATATACTTAGCTTTAAATACACAAATAGCTTTGATTATTTTTTTTAAAAGTGAGTAATCTAATCACAAGTGTGTTTGCAATAGTACATTTTTTTAAAATAGAAAGAGATTAAGTATTACCACTACTTTTGAACAGCGTCATGGTATTTATACTCACCTTTTAAAATAGAAACTCTCTGAGATTTAACAGGTGTTAATAGTTAAATATATAATTAATCTTCAAGTGATGCATGGAACAATACCATCAAGTAGGAAAAGAAACTTGAAATCAAAGGGCAAATTCCACAATATACACTGGACCGATTTAAGTCTAATTTTTCCAGTTCACAGAAACTGAATAACTGTGAAACTAGAAAGGGTAGGGAAGATTTTTACTTCTCAATAAGCAGTTTGCTTGCAACTAAGGATTTAAAAACAAGTTGAAAAAAGTGAACTTTCTGAATAATTTCTGACATCACCTCTCCAAATCAACTTTTGAACGATGCCATTTAATGTTTCTGTTAATGACATGAAAGAAAACCCAAAAAGTCATTAGTAAAGGAGTGGGATTTCATAATAAGGACAGATCAGCAATACAAAGCAATACAGGTAACTTGGTTTATAGATATGGTAAACCACTATGTGCTTCTAAAGGGAACAGATGCAAGATACCTAGTTTTACATGTAAAGCCAAGGTGCAGGCAATCATTTACGACAGGAGATTCTATCCGGGGAGCAATTACTCCAAATAAGGTATTATGATCATGTTGATAGCTAACTACCATTCCAATGAGAAACTTGGGATAATGTTGTCCTTCAGGATGTAATTATTATGCTACTTAAGTGAAGATTACTAAAATATGTTTTGTAACTTGTGTGTCCGTATTTCAAAAAGGATCTCGAGAAACTAAGCTGGGTTTGGAAAAGAGCCAAAGCACCATTAAAGAGTTGGAAACTATAGCTTACAGGTAGAGGTTCAAGGATCTCAATCAATTTAGCTTATCAAACAGAAGATTAAGGAGTAATGGCTAGATGGACACACTCAAAGAGTTGCAGTCAATGGCTCAATATCCAAGTGGAAACCCGTGACAACTGGTGTTCCTCAGGGGTCAGTACTGGCATTGGCACTACTTAATATACTTGTAGGTGACATGGTCAGTGGGATTGAGTGCACCTTTAGGAAGTTTGATGATGACACCAAACTGTGTGGCATAGTCGGCATGCTGGAGGGGAGGGATGCCATCCAGAGGGACCTGGACAGGCTTGAGAGGTGGGCCCATGTCAACCTCAGATAGTTCAACCAGGCCAAATGCAAGATCCTGCATGTGGGTTGTGGCAATCCCAAGCACAAATACAGGCTGGGCAGAGGGTGGATTGAGAGCAGCCCTGAATCATAGAATCATAGAATCACGTAGGTTGGAAGAGACCTTTGAGATCATCAAGTTCAACCATCAACCTAACACTGCCAAAACCACCATTAAACCATGTCCCTCAGCACCACGTCTATCCATCTTTTAAATACCTCCAGGGATGGTGATTCCATCACTTCCCTGGGCAGCCTATTCCAGTGCTTGATAACCTTTCAGTGAAAAAATTTTTCATAACATCCAATCTAAACCTCCCCAGGTGCAATCTGAGTCCATTTCCTCTTGTCCTATTGCCTGTTACCTGGGAGAAGAGACCTCTCTACCACCTCTTTTCAGGTGGTTGTACAGAGCGATAGTTTCCCCTCAGCCTCCTTTTCTCCATGCTAAACAACCCCAGTTCCCTCAGCTGCTCCTCATAAGACTTGTGCTCCAGACCCCTCACCAGCTTCATTGCCCTTCTCTGGACACGCTCCAGAACCTCAATGTCTTTCTTGTAGTGAGGGGCCCAAAACCGAACACAGTATCTGAGGTGGGACCTCACCAGTGCTGAGTACAGGGGGATGATCACTTCCCCAGTCCTGCTGGCCACACTGTTCCTGATACAGACCAGGACGCTCTTGGCCACCTGGGCACACTGCTGGCTCATATTCAGCTAGTTGTCGACCAACACCGCCCGGTCCTTTTCTGCCAGGCAGCTTTCCAGCCACTCCTCCCCAAGCCTGTAGCGCTGCATGGGCTTGTTGTGACCCAAGCGCAGGACCCAGCACTTGGCCTTGTTGAACCTCATACTGTTGGCCTCGGCCCATCGATTCAACCTGTCCATATCCCTCTGTAGGGCCTTCCTACCCCCAAGCAGGTCAACACTCCCACCTAACTTGGTGACATCTGCAAACTTACTGAGGGTGCACTCAATCCCCCTCATCCAGGTCATTGATAAAGATGTTAAACAGTACTGGCCCCAATACTGAGCCCCAGGGAACACCACTTGTGACTGGTTGCCGACTGGAGCCCCCAAAATAAGGACATAGACCTGTTGGAGCAGGTCCAGAGGAGGGCCGCAAAGATGGTCAGAGGGTTGGAGCACCTCTGCTATTAAGACAGGCTGAGAGAGTTGGGGTTGTTCAGTTTGGAAAAGAGAAGGTTCCGGGAAGACCTTGTAGCAGCCTTCCAGTATCTGAAAGAGGCCTACAAGAAAGCTGGAAAAGGACTTTTTACAAGGACGTGCAGTGATAGGAAAAGGGGTAATGTCTTCAAACTGGAAGAAGACAGATTTAGATTAGATATCGGGAAGAAATTTTTCACTCTGAGGGTGGTAAGACACTAGAACAGGTTGCCCAGAGAAGTTGCGGATGCCCCATCCCTGGAAGTGTTCGAGACCAGGCTGAATGGGGCTTTGAGCAACCTGGTCTAGCGGGAGGTATCCCTGCCCAGGGCAGGGGGAATTGGAACTAAATGATCTTTAAGGTCCTTTCCAACCTAAACCATTCTACGATTCTATGAGTTTTATCAATCTGGAAGTGCCACAAATCAGACACAGGATAATTCTGTCTAGAAAACAAAGAGTAATAATACCAAATACCTGGAAGTGAACTTAAACATAACAATATAGAAATTTATGCCACAATGCTGATACTGAACTACTGTGCCAGTTTGAATGCGCTGGGTTTTATTTACTGGGACTTGTAACCGAGACCTGTGATAGACACTCTACAAACAAGTAGTTCTAAAATCAACATGAGGAGCTTTTCTGGCAGGTACTTAACTTCAGCTTCAAGCATTAATTAATGAACACAAATCATGGAACTTAGTGAATCAGGAATTTGGAGATTAACTAAATTCTCNGGAGCACCTCTGCTATTAAGACAGGCTGAGAGAGTTGGGGTTGTTCAGTTTGGAAAAGAGAAGGTTCCGGGAAGACCTTGTAGCAGCCTTCCAGTATCTGAAAGAGGCCTACAAGAAAGCTGGAAAAGGACTTTTTACAAGGACGTGCAGTGATAGGAAAAGGGGTAATGTCTTCAAACTGGAAGAAGACAGATTTAGATTAGATATCGGGAAGAAATTTTTCACTCTGAGGGTGGTAAGACACTAGAACAGGTTGCCCAGAGAAGTTGCGGATGCCCCATCCCTGGAAGTGTTCGAGACCAGGCTGAATGGGGCTTTGAGCAACCTGGTCTAGCGGGAGGTATCCCTGCCCAGGGCAGGGGGAATTGGAACTAAATGATCTTTAAGGTCCTTTCCAACCTAAACCATTCTACGATTCTATGAGTTTTATCAATCTGGAAGTGCCACAAATCAGACACAGGATAATTCTGTCTAGAAAACAAAGAGTAATAATACCAAATACCTGGAAGTGAACTTAAACATAACAATATAGAAATTTATGCCACAATGCTGATACTGAACTACTGTGCCAGTTTGAATGCGCTGGGTTTTATTTACTGGGACTTGTAACCGAGACCTGTGATAGACACTCTACAAACAAGTAGTTCTAAAATCAACATGAGGAGCTTTTCTGGCAGGTACTTAACTTCAGCTTCAAGCATTAATTAATGAACACAAATCATGGAACTTAGTGAATCAGGAATTTGGAGATTAACTAAATTCTCTCATCTGGCCTGAAAATCAGTGAAAACTGTCATCTTCATTGCTCATGAGTTGAATCACTCAAATTAAATAATAAAATACAGAGAGATGTGGCAAAAAAGGTGAAATGTGAATTGAAAAAAGGCCTGCTTGAAAGAAAATTCAATTTCCTTTTTGATAAATATAGCACACTAGTTGAATTCTGATTCTTCAGAGGAATGATTCAAGGGTGGTTTTGATAAAAAATTTACCAAGAAGTGTTTCACGTCTCTATTTGGATAGAAGACTAGATAGGACTTTTTGGATAGAAATTCTTCTTGGTTTTAGCGAAAATTGATTACTGAAAGTTAAATGAAATTACCACATCAGTCTATAAGCTTGAAATAAAATTTCTCTGCCTTATTTATAAATCATTAAAGAGAAAAAAATCAGTTAGACTACCCTTACTGTTATTTTGTGAATGCTTTTTTTTTTTAGATTAATTTTATTTGCAATCAAGCTGCCTTCTTTAAACTACTGTATTTTAGAATGGAAGTATTCTTGGTATAGATATAAACCAATGTGCCAAAAAATATTTTAGACATATGGACTTTTACTCTTGATTTCTTCTGTTGTAATTCCATTATTCTTTCTCTATTTATTGAATTCCTTCTCCATTTATAAAATGGTAAGTGAAGTAAAGCAAATGGGCTGACCTTTAAAATGGAAATTCTGTAGTGGTTAGTTTCATGCTTGTGTGCATTCCTGTGTTGCTTTATTTTGTTGCAGCTAACTGCAAACAATTAAAAATACTTGTTGGGAAAAAAGAAAATTACATGTGTTATTATAAAAAGTCTTAAGTTAAACACTTTTCTCCTCTGACACTTTCTGGAAGTCAAAAATTAACACATCAGTTCTGTGTCCATATAGTCAAAATTGTCTCTAGAGAAATTCCCAGGTGTTGATCATGTAGTAGTACAGACAAACATATAATATCTAGAATTTGTCTCCCTGATACATGAGAGATCATGTGTCCACAGAAGCAGTTCCGTATTTAAAATGCCTGGAAATCTAAAAATTATTGAGCTCGGAAACATCCTGGAGCTTCATCTTCATTGTGATGGACTTCTTCCTAGCAAAGAACTGACAGAGAAAATACAAACTTTCAGAGAGTAACTGAGATTAGATTTTTAAAACCACACGTGTAACTTAATTGTGTGGAAATCTCTTGTCCACAGAGATTAACTGGCAGGACTTCAAACACTAATTCTTCAGCCTTCCACCTTTTTCAGAAAGTTATAGCAAGATCTTTTCTAATTTCACTCCTCTCAGAAGAGCAGCAGAATACTCCAACTGGCCTAATTGGCTTATATTGTAAAGGTCAGCTCCTGGAAAATCCCATGATACTGCAGTAAAATTAATATTGCAGTTCTAATATATAGAAACATAATGAAGAATTTCAAATACTGCTTATGAATTAATACTTATGAGTAAATAATTTAATTTAAAAATCAATTTGTATCTAGAAGCTGGCCAAAAAATGTGCAAATCAGACAGAAATTATATATTTTGCTGTCAGTCTGTGGTAGGAGAAGTCAGCTTCTACTGAAGCAAAAAGGAACCAACAACCTGAACTTGTATGAGAGCATTACAGGCTAACTCAACCATAACAGACCTCATATGAAGTAATTAGTATAACAAACACAGCAACAAAGAAATGCATTATCACCAAGCAAAACAAATGAAATAGAAGAAATAGACAGCTCTTGGCAAATAATGTAGTTAATACCCATGAGATCAATGTTGAATAGGACCAATTTCTTCATTTTACTTTTCTTCCCATAAAGACCAATGGCAAAATGCTGTTGGTCATAATAATACTGACTATATAGGATATCATCTAACATACCGTTCCCCATTACTCTTACCATTTCTAGTCAAAGATGGCTTTAATCCTGTATCTGAATACTGGCATCTAGAAACTCAATAGAAAGCCATATATATTCATTAGTGACATGACCAGGTAAGGTTATCTCTAAAGCTTGGATTGTACTTAAGTGCTTAACTTGGATTTGCCCCAAGTATTTTGACTCACTTAAGTCCTATGTGAAGACCTAGAGTAGACTTAACATATAAATGTTCATAACAGAAGGCGAAGGCAATTGCTTTTACCACTGTCATCTAAGGGATTTAGAGCTGACATATCACAGCTATCCCACCTATGACCTTCCTGGCGAGTTTCCTCTTCCATAAATGTCCACATTTTTACTGCCTCCAATATCTTCTTTTGCATGGATGCAGAAGAGGTCAGAGATTTTTTTATCCGGGAAGAATAATTTTTTTCAGAGCGCTCTCTGTCCATGCTCTCTCCCAAAACACAGTGGTGGTGTCCACTTCTCCAGGAATAAGGCTACCTCAGTATGAAACTATCCCTGTTACATTTACATCATTAAAAGATGTCTTGCAGACACAAAGGTGGTACGCAGAATACCATAAGGTTGTATCTGTCAGAGAAATAAGGTGAAGGAATTCCACTCCCAGAAAACCAAGAATATGAAAAGAGGTCAATCTTGCACTTTCTTTTTTTTTCCAGTGCAGATAACATTCTTTAATATGAGCACACAAAGTGAGTGAATGTGCATGTATGTTAGCATTTAAATAACTTCAGTGTGCCAGAAAATTCCACCTCTCCGTTTCTTGCCTTAAAGCATGTCTGGTTCCTGGCACTTTCCACATGCTGGTGCTACTGCAAGAGTTGGTAGACAAGGGGTATATCAAATTAAGCATCTGAATAACTAATAAACTCTCTTTTTTTAGAGCCTGGAACCTTTTTTCTACCCAGGTAATATGTCATGCCTGTATTACTTTTATGGTAGACATTCTTTCTAAGCAGTTCTTCCATTATTCCTATTTTTATTAGATAACAATTTCTTTTACCTACATTCTTTCAAATCTATTCCTACTGTTCAAAGCCCCAAATAATCTATGAAAAGCTAAAAATAAATTCAAGTATGTTCTGCTATCAGCATGAGATATATTAATATGACATTTTGATCTAGTAAGTTTACAAGCTAATAAATGTTCAATATGATAGTTCACATTTATTGCACATTTATTTTCCAGTTTAGGTTTTAGTATCATGTAAATTTTAAATTTTTTTTATTAACTATCATCAACCCTCCTGGGCAGTAAGTACTTTGGAAGACATCCTTACATGATTTGTACTAATTCATAATTTTTCAAAGTGAGAAAGCACTTCTAAAATGTGTGCATGTACAGATGTACTAACAGAAAAAGTTGAGGTGTACTGGACAGTTATATTACCAAAGATCAATTCTGTAGCTTCCCCATGCTCTTTCATTACTAGCTATCTTTATTTCTGTTTTTAATATGTTTTTGTAAATAGTGAGCCATTAAAGTTTTATTTTCTTTCATTGCATAGTTAATTTTTCCCATCTAGTCACTGCTGAATATTCTAATGGTAAAACTGAGAATGGTAACTTCGCATTTGATTGTAGAGGAAATGCAGTGCGTAAAGGCAGTTGTACACTTTGGGTTTCCCCTGCAGAGGAGCCAGGATCTAATTTACTCTGCTGTTCTATTGTGGCTTCTTTGGTTTTTTTTCAAAATTAGCAAGAATGCTAATGGTGCTTTTCAATGGTATCTTTGTATTTAGATTATAAAGTTAGAAGAATCTTCCCTATGAGATACAATTAGCTGAAACATTTCTACAAAGTCATAAAACTTACTTCCGGTGCTTGATCTAAAAAAAAAAAAAAAAAAAAAAAAAATGCCCAGAGGAAATTACATGCCTTTTTGTAGCTATTTACAGAATCAGAGAACACTACTAGCCCCTGAATGATTTAAACTGCTGGTTTTAACCTATTGGTTTTCTGCACCTGGTGAATAGGCATCACCCACCTATCTTGAATAGAGGGGTCCCAATAAACTACATAAATGAGTTTTGATGACTCTTCTAAATTATCCCTGATTGCCCTTGCTTCTATTTGTACGGATCTACTACATTTGTTTTCAAACACAGTGTACTAGGGTACAGTAGCCTTCAGCTACTGGCTGAATGGCAAAACTGTTCCAGGGAAGACACCTTTTTGACATTAGCAGTGTGAATTTCTCAAAAATACAAGCCAACCATAAGGCTACATCTTTGCTACACAAACACAAAGACACTTTTAACATATGCTCTCCCTCTGTGTTTATCAAATACCACTTAAATGAATTATTGAATAATTCTTGCCTGTTTATTTTCATACATTGCAAAGACCATTATGATGATTTAGCACGCATCTTTCAGTAGAACAAGGAATTGCAGAAATATCACCCAGGATGATTTGCTAAATAATTTTACAATAGGACTCCCACTTTTATTCTCTATGCTGCTGTTATAAAAAAAATTGTGCAAGGTCATTGGTGTTAGCAATCATGTCTTTCACAGGAGTAAAAAATAAACCTGCCTGTGAGGAATCGTACTCATGACATTGTTTCTCTTTCTCTCTGTATTGCCTTTCTTCATTTCAATGGGACCTTTTTTTTTTTTTTTTGTGAATAGAATATTTTTGACATACACAAATTCAAGCACTATTATCTGTATCCCAGCCATGCATAACTGTTTTCCACCTTTGCTGCTCCAGCACGTGCAGTGGAATGAATGAGCCAGGGTTTGACAGAGACTGAGGTCCGGGTGAGAGCCAGCTGGTAGAACTGAAAATGAAAAAGACTAGAATACAGCCTGAAGTTGAAGAAGGACACTGGAAGAATTGGTATGAGTTATAACTTTACCTTTTCTGAGGACACAAACTCTTTCTTTATAAAGCAGCTAAATAGGTCAGGAGTTATAAATTTAATATCAAAGTGCTCTGTTTCAGAGGAAGGTATGGCCTTTGGTGAGGGACTCCATGCATCTGTATATAATTTTAGGGTTTTACATTGCTTTAGTACTGCAGAATTTAGTACTGAGGGATTAGAAAGCCATCTACAGTATAAGTCAATGGAGTATGAGATATTTTGCAAGATTTCAAAGCCGAAACCATAATTTTCTTCTCTTTCAGTATCGGGTTACTGCTAGAAAGGCCAGTTCAAGACTTTTCTTGGCTCCGGTGGCGTTCATACGGGTATGGAGGAGCAGACCTTGCAGTCTTGACATGGCAGTGGATCAGTTATTGCCAGTAAAAAGAACTGTAATTCTTCCTCTCTGGCCAGTTCAGCACCTTCTGGCAGCTCCCTGGAGCAAACAGCCTCATGTGGGGTCAAATTGGCACCTTCCTGCTGTGGAGGTGGCAGCTCCAGTCACCTGCTGAGTTCCTCTGGAGTGAGATGTTCTGCACTGCAGCAGGATCCAGCCCTGGCCATAGGCATGAGATTGTGGAGGCTCAAAAGTACATATTAAGGATTATAGATAAGTTGCTTAGATGAGAAGAGGAATTAAATTTAATGTTAAGTTAGCTAAGCAACAAGAAATTCTACTTACAAGCTAGGACTCTGGAATATTAGCCATTGTCTAAACATGTGGTGAAAAGACTGTCCTATTTTATTTTGTAGAGTATGTGCATGTGTCTGAAATGACATAAGAAATATGTATTTATTAACTTCCTACTTTCACTTTATTTTGCCTGTTTGTTCACAGCACAAAAGTCAATAACATCCATAGAAATTGTTTTAACAGTGTTAAAAGTTTAAGGTTTAGCACTTCAAAGGGCATTTATTCCCTTCTTTTGACACAGCCTCTTGATACAAGGATATGCATTCTTGTCTAAGAGAAAATAGAGCTGACAAAGCATCAATGAAGCCAGCTAGGAAATGGCAAGTTGATGAACCGCATTTTAAACACAATGAGCTTCTCAGAGGGCAATATTTAAAACTGCAAGTACTTAATTGAGAGCATATGCTCCAAGGCAGAGGCCAAAACCATAATTCTATAAATGTTTATCTGCATGTTCCACCTTATTCTTATGAATAACTTTGTTGGTTGTCACTGCATTGAGAACCTACATCTGTAACATGCTGAGCACTGGGTGCTTAGAGCTTCAAGCTCACAGAGAAATGAATGGGAGTTAATGGGACCTTACAGGTTGTATTCCATTTGTACCAGCCTAGAAGCGAGACTTGTATGTGCTTCAGTGTATAAAGAAAACATTCCTTTATCATACCAAAAAATGTCCTTATCGTTTTCCTAAGGATATGAAGACAGCACCTCAGCTTAGGGCAATAAGGTTACTTTTAAAATCTTACACAACTTTTCTCCCTGTCCTACTGCCTCCTGCCTAACTGTCCTGCTCTTGAGCATACCCCTGTGTACAGTTTTCACCTTCACCATCACACAGATTACTGAAACATTTGAAGATGTAGAGAGTTCCCTCTTCAACTATGTGAACCCCCGTGGGAAAACCTTTCCAGAGAAGGATAAATATGGCCATATATACCACTTTCTGTTTCCTTTACACTTGATTAATGTGATGCCTGTAAGAACATATGCAAGCATTAATTCTGCTTAACTTTTATTGCACTGCTAGCATGTCCTTAACTTTAAAACTAATTGCCCTTGTTCTTGTGTTTAGATGTATTTTATAAAGCGTAGTTGTCCATGAGTCTTGCTGCAACCTTTTCAGACACATGGACAATGTAACATTTTCAGAGCGATCAGCTGGTTGAAATTTTACCCACTCGCTTACCCAGACCAAACTCTTGTTCAATATAGAGAAAATTCTCAGATGTAAAAGTTTTTGACATCTTTCCATACGATGCATTTTGTAAATGCTCTTTCTAAGTGAATTCTGGATCTTTTCACCTATATTTAGAAGCTGCAATGGATGCCCTGAACCCAGTTAACAAATTCTCGACAATAATATTAATAACATGTCTGATATCAAAAGCCTCTTCTATTAGCTGAATGAATAAGCTGGCTTTAAGCCTGCAGTCCTTCCACTTTGGTATACAGCTAGTTGCAGAGCTAGCCTTGGCTGGCTTCAACCTCATTCTTTCCTTGCCCTCTTCTATATGTCTGTGTGAATCTCCTGTCTCTAGTATCGTTCTCACTTTATTAGCTCTCTGAAAGATACTCTCTGTTCTGTACTTGAAAAGTACTTTGGCACAGGAGAACTGCTCATCCTCAGCCTGGTTCCTAGGCATTAAAACAATATGAATATTAAACAATGACTTTTCTTAAAAGCCAACTACTGTATTGGGGGGCACTCTTTATTTGCAGAAAGCTGTTTTAATTACATGGCATGCAGAGGAATGAAATCTGCAATATATAGTCCATATTATGTTCACAGAAATGTTATAAAATAAGCAGGCACAGCATCACAAGAAATTGAGAACATATTTCTCAGGACTCATGCTACCTTTAAGTGGCACTTGTTATCTTATCTTATGGTGTGTAATTCCAGGAGGATGAGAATGTATGTCTTTCTACTGTCTGCTGACAGGAGGAGATAATTCATCATCCAGTAAAGCTCTTTCCATCCTAGGTCTTGGCCTAATTCCAGATTGTCCTAGGTCCAGAATACACTGGCTTTAGCTAGATCAGCTTGTAATTGGCCTTTGGCTAACTCCTCTATGAGCCCAGTCTGATACTGGGTTGTAACTATTCAAAGCTGGTTTATTTGGTGCTGGTTAGATTAGTTTGTTTTCATGGAAGAGGAAAAGAATCATTCATTTTCTGAGGACATTTCAGGCTGGATTGATTTTTTTAAAAAAGTAAATCAAATTATTAGACCTTGTATAGGGGGAAAAAAGGTGATAAATAGGAGACCACCTTACCATCTCTTTTGACCTTAAACTGTATGAATTTCACCCCTGAATGAAACTCTGGCTACTTCAAATAAGCACCACCTGCCTCTGTCAGTGAAAGTGAGAATATGGTTGCTGGTCTTGGCTTCAAAGTCACCCAGGGGATTCAGAACAGCTCATCTATGACGAACAGTTTAAAGACAGCCTGTTGATGGTTCCACTAGTCCGCTACTTTCTATTAAATAATACTGGATGATAATCAGACTGCAGGGAGAAACCAAATTACCTGGAAGGAGTAACGCCATACCCATCTGTCAAAGAAATATTGATAATAGCTTTTAGTAATCTCTAGAATTTGCTCCTTCCTTTATTTTAAGGCTGCAAATTTATCCATTTAAATATGCATGAAAATCAATACCAAAAAAATCTTTATGTTTGAATAGGCCTATTTAGCTGCTTTGGCAGAACAAGAGTATAATCTCAAGTACTTTCTCTAAAAGAGTATTTAAAGATGAAGAAGTGGGACTTTCACCGTTTCCTTCAGGAGTCTGTTCCAGAGACTAATAGAAACCCAGTACAGATGAAATAACAGGTCACTTCGGTAACTTTAAGTAAACTATAAGGCATTTTATCTCACCTCTTTCCATGTAAAACTTCTTCCCTGCCTTTCCCAGGCCTGTTTTCCACAGAACTTGTGGAACTTGTAGAAAATGAAATATGATACAATTTAAACAATGGCACTTTTTTACATAAGAATTCCTTCTTCAAAACTATAACTATTGGTCTTTTTGAAGACAAAAGCATATATTAACACTTCTTATTCTTAACCTTGCAGAAGCAATGTATCAGTGCAAGATAGAACTGGCTTATATATAGCTTAAAGAGCAATGTTATTAAGTATTAAGTCTCACTCCTGAGTCTTTCTATCCATCAGTGATGCAGAGAGAACGTGGTTTTCAACCCCAGCTTGAGTTTTCAAGGAGGGCAGTTTAAAAAACTTTAAATAAATAAATGGAGGAAGTATTGAGAAGAAAATAACACAGCACCCTACAATGCCAGTGGTAGTAATGTCTTTTGCCATTTTACCTGTGCTTAGAATATCCTGTCCCTTTTGTTGACCTCTGGTCATCCCAGTGGCTTTTGGATCCTCTTGACCACAGCAGTACATTTAATTATCAAATACTACATGATGCGATTCCTTTATGAACAAGTTCAAAATGGCACTTTTTCTTTCCTTCAGCTTCCCTCCATGGTAGTCAATTATACCAGCTTTAGGGCTTCTCTGTGCCACTGAAGCAGCCCAGAGAAGCTATATAGCAGAAGGTCTTCTCCAAGGTATAACTAATCACCAAATTGCTCACTAAGTTGTATTGCGGCACTTTTCGTAAGTTGGGGAATCTGATTGCTTGTCATTGGCCAAACTCTTTTTCCTTACACCATGGTGTTGAACACTGTACAATTTGCTTGTCTTGCTTTTGCCAAGGGTTTCTGCCTTCAGAGAGGCTGTGTTGTGTATGCATGGTGATTTATTCAGAGGGGTTTGCTGTCCTTTACTGAATGCCATTTTAACATTAAAATAAAATTTAATGGGCATTAAAAAAGGTGCAAATTGGGGTTTTTATTTTTATTTACAAGCTTCTAGGAATGAAATGTTACCAGGTCAGATCAAAGCTTTTGGTGGTGGAGCTCTGTTGTGCAGGAATGATTTACACAAGAATGCTGTCAGATATAGTTTATTGCGGCCTCCAAACAACTTTATAAAATGTGCTGAGCTGCACAGCACTTTACAGGCACTTGCAGATTTCCAAGACTGTGCTAGCTTAGCTGAAGACTAATTACAGATTAGTTTGCTGATTATTAGAAAACAAAAGTGTCTGGATAGCTGGTAGACAGAATGCTGAAATGGAAGAAGCTCATAAAGATTTCCTCTTATAGGAGTTAAAAACCTTGTATCTCCCCCTCATATATTAAAAGTCCGGGGTTTTTTGTGAGTTCAGAAGGCTGCTTCAGCTGTTTGGAAGTAAGCGCACAAGAGCAGAAGTACACTGACTGAACTAACATTGGATGGCTTTTAGGAATGGGAAAGGATGCTGTCAGAATACTGTTCATGTGGACAAGGACAATGCCATTCAACAGCTGCTGGTCTTCTGGTGGTAAGCCAAGCATGTTGAATAAACTGTCCTCCTTGCTTTTGAGGGATAAACGTCACCACCACCACCCCAAATACCTGGCAGGAACTGCTGTGGTGAATGCAGAACAGAATCACTTGTTGTCAACACACACTTTTTTGCATCCTCACTAATAGAGAACTTTTGAAAGAAGCGTGTGTGATTCTTCAGAAGTCCTGTAACAACAGGAACTATATATGCATGCTTTAACAAGAAAGGACTTCTCTGGAATACTGCAGGTAGAATCTAGCTGATGAAATGCAAAAGTCTAGGCATTTCAAGAGATCTAAGAAGCCCTCACTTCTTAAATTGCTAATATTAACCCAAAACTTTTGGCATGGCCTTCCATACTAGGACCCTGTTTTGTTAACAGGTGTAGAGTTGTATCACTGCCTGAAAACTTTTTTCTGCTTGAGACAAAAATATGTTGGAATATGTTTTCATACATTTTTTAAAATATTGTAAGTAGCTTCTTCTTGTGTTGTCTTTGGTTTGTCTTTAACTACACACTCTCCATGGAAGATGATTCTTAATTATAATTACACCGTAACACATGTCAGTTTGGGGTACTTCACAGATCAGTGAAGGAAAATAGGAAATAACATTTCCTATAATCTGATGAGATATTTTATTATCTTACTCTGTGGCTACCTTCGTGGTAAAACTCCTATTGGCTTACATGGGAAGAGAAACAAGCCTGAAATACACATGCATGCTACATTCAGGGTCGGAAATGGCCTCAAGTTGCACCAGAGGAGGTTTATATTGGATGTCAGGAATAACTTCTTCACAGAAAGGGTTGTCAAGCATTAGAACAGGATGCCCACGGAAGTGGTTGAGTTGCCATCCTTGGGGGTATTTAAAAGATGTATAGATGGGGTGCTGAGGGACAAGGTTTAGTGGTGGACATGGCAGTGTTAGGTTGACAGTTGGACTTGATGATCTTAAAGGTCTTTTCCAACCTAAAAGATTTTATGATTCTGTAATTCATTGACGTTATCAGCTCTTTATTGTGCCTTAAAATAATTCCTTTCCCATACTTGACTGACATCTTTATTGATGTAAGTCTTAATTATCGGTCTTTCTGGCGTCTAAATCTGTCAGAAGTTCCTGTTAAAAGCTCTCCTCAGAAACACCCTAAATGTGAGATATCAGCATATCTCCCAGGCACAAAGTAGAAAATAATTGAGTCTGTTATAAAAATGTGGGTTTAATCTTGAATATTGTAACCATTTGACAGTTGTGCAGTGTTTACTACTTGATTTATAAGGATTCACATAAAAGAATGGTGAAAAATGGTTAACCAACCAAATTGTTGTCTCCTTTTCCCATAATGTAAACAAACAAACAAAAAACAGACCTCAGAAGAATGAACAATCCCATCTCTAAAGCTTTGAATGTCTTTCCTTCTTGCTTTAATGCTCAATTCCTCTCACTCTGGAACAGGCTTAATAAGGTGGTAGATAACTTTTTTCTCCCTACCCCCTTTTCTGTATAAATGACAAGATTATTGCACAGTAGTAGATCTGGACAAACTTAGCTATTGCTCTTTTATATCCAACCATTTAAGGAGAGGGAGGGAGTTGAGCTGTCACATCAGAAAGCCCCGTTGAATGTTCTTAGGACTCTTCTCTTCAGGACACTGATGCTTTTTGTGAAGGCCCTTGTTTTAAGAATCTTCCAGTGGCTGAAACAGCCTAAATGAGATGCAAATGATAACCTTACTGTTAAAATCTAAAACCAGAATATAGGAGTCCAGCTCTTGTTTCTGCTTCTCTTGCTACTCAATTTTCCACCTGCAAAATGGAAGTACTAAGTTTTCTTTTTCCCATCATGCTTATGCTGTATATGGTTAAATTATTATTTATGAAAAAGACTGCTTTCAACAGTCCTTTGTTTCAACAATGTTTGAATTGATAGCATCACTAGAAAAATGAAGCCCTGGTCCCAGTTTGAATTTCATTTGACTGTTGTAGGCTTTTTGATGTGCAGTGGGTCTGAGTAGAGAAGAAGTATCTTCCACTACTACCTGTTGTAAGAAAAGAGTAATCTTAGCTCACATGGTAGAGAATAGTGGTTTCTGTACAAACTAATCAAGGTAGTTTTCAACTGTCTCTGACTACTTGTGCTATTTGTGCTGCCTGTTCAGGATTTAATGTGGATATAAAATATCATTTTTATCTAAAAATACCTCACTTAAAATCTAAAGTGAGAGACAATTTTTTACATGATTACTAATCTTCTCATTGATATAAAGTTCTTATAAAGCTTTCACTGTTTCCCACTTTTCTGTCAAAAGGAGCAAAAATACCCCTATAGTTGTATTGCACTCCACTTTAGAATTACATGCTCATACTTAAAAAACATGACACTGTACGTTATTATAGTCCCATTTAATTAAGAAATTGAATGTACCTCCTTGATGCAGATGTTTACAAACTGATGCGCACTTTGCCATTCTCTCAAGGCTTTGGTATATCTCAATATCAGGAAAAGTATTTTCATTCTACTGAAGGAATTCTATAGGTTTATTGGTACGAACTAGTTTCCCCCCCTCTCCCCTTATGCTTATTTAGAACATTGTTGTTGATACCGTTGAAATACATCCAGATATCTGAAAATCACAGCAACTTGCTTGTTTCTAATACCAAAGATCTGGAGGAGTGGGAGGGAGGATGTAATTCTCAATCTTCTATTTTACATCTTCCAAATCAGAGACCATGCTGAGAAGCCTCTCAAGACAACTTCTGACTTACTTCATGATAGACGTTAAAAGTCACAGGTTTTGTGGAATTATGTGTTTGATAATACCTTTAACAATGTACTTGTTTTACTTCTAAATCATGAAAAAATATGTATTGACTGTAAACCCGTGCTAATCTTGACACTTTGTTTCTCTGTATTAAGTAGTTATCCTGAACTGACACTGTATTTGGATTACCTGCTATGCTTTTTCCAGTTTTTCTGGATGAGTAACCAGCGGCTCACCAGGCCGCCTTCTCATCCATCTTTAACTGACCGGTCAATAGTCAATATGGTTCTACAAGGTGAGCTGGCACCTACTTACCTTTTCCTTGGAGGGTACCTGTCATTTAGGACCCACTCATTGGGAACAACCGCTCTACTCCACGCCCTATTAATTCCTCCATGCTATCCATTAGGCCAGGGAAAGGAATTTGCTACAGTGTTTTTTATAGCAGGAAATTAGGTAATATGAAATGAGGTAACCCATACAATTCATCCACCTAGGACGCTACCGCCTTCAGTGCAACCCAATAAAATATGACAAACAGACCTAAAATGGACGTGGCAGATACTGACCCTTTTCAGTAAAAACCATTTATAGTATTAGGAAAGTAAAAATACTTTAAATAAAAGTTTGTAGGTAGATGTCNCAGAGTTTTTGGTTAAATGGTTCTGCCATTAATCAGATTAAGGGTAGAAGCCACCAAAGCTATTCTTTTGCTCAGGATGAAGATACTCTTACAGCCACCTTCAGAACGCCTTCTTGCTGTGCAGCAACAGCTGATGCTGGAAGGGAATGAGAAGAGCATGCATGTGATCTTCATCTTTGTAAATCTGACCTAGATGTGGTGAGGTTGAAAATGAAGAGAGAAACTGCCAGCTTCTACTGTGTAGAAGACGTATTATGACTCTGATAGAGAAACTTTCTTTACTGTACACTATGAGCAGGCCTCATCCTTCCCAGCTCTCATGGTGCCTTGGCGACGCCTGCGCTTGCCCAGGTGGAAACCTTAGTGCATTCCAACAGAAACTGTTCTCGACATGCATGAGTTGTTGCGACAGTAGGTGGAGTAAATGAGACAAGGGGGAACTGGGAGAATATCACTGCTGTGCTTTCCATGTTCCAGTTGTTCTGCTAATGCCCAGCCCCTGAGGAAATGAGAATAAAATATGACTAAAATGGGGTGCTCTGGCAGTATTGATGTAGACAGTGAAAGGTAAGTGTAGAGGCATGGAAGGTCAGAGTAGGAAAAGGGACGGAGAGGAATCTTTTTGTAATGCAACAGAGAATGAACCAAAGGATTTAGATATGAAAGGCGACGAGGTTATCTACAAAGCGACAGGCAAATATTATCACACCAGCACTGCTCAAGATTTTCAGTGTATCTGTGATGAATTCAGATGCCTCTTCCCCAGAAGTTAATGGAAGACATGGGTCTTAAAATCTCAACCATTGCTTAGTCATCATTTTGCCTGTGACAACAAACTGCAGGCAGCAAATTGTATGATCAATTATTTGGACTCACAGGGAAAAAGAAATCTTCTTATGGACACTGGCCATCCAGACCATCACACTTGTAAGCCTCGGTCGCAGAAAGGTGATTCACCAACAAATGAGGCCCACCTACAGCTGTAGTGACTCTTAAGGCTTCGTACGAAGACCAAATTGAGCGGTTCTGACCTTCTCTCCAGTAGAGGGCAGTGATAGACAAAAACTAATCGTATTCTCAAACTCTTAAAAATTTGTAACCTGGTAAATACCAGCATGTGGAAGAAGTCCATGAAAGCGTGCATATAGTTTAATGATGACGTAGTGACAGTTGATATGATGACCTCTTTCACCATCAGTCAAAGCAAAGGCTGCCTGCAAGAAGAATAGGATCAATGTGTGAGTATTGCATATAATAAGGACATTTGCCTTTGGAGTAATTTGATAAACTACAGATGTTTGAAGATATTAATACTGAACTATCTCACCTTCCCAGGCCATTTAAATGCTTCCTTTCCAATTCCTACTTTTCTGATCTGAAAACTATTTTGGAACATTTTTCTTCTAAGCTTTGCTTTCTTCATTTGTTTCTTGTTCACCTACATTTGTTACTGTCCTTACTGAAACACTCCGTTTCACAGCCTCTGCTCAGTTTTGTTTGTGCACACCATCTCTCATGCAGGCCTGTGAAGAATCTTTGCTCCCATCTTGGAAACGTCCCCTACAAATTGCATGTGTCCCAAGACACCCAGGAGTATGAGGACTATCAGTACAGACAAGTGTTATGCCTAAAATCAAAATAATTAGTGGCTCACAAAGACCATCTACATCGTTAGGTAAAGCAGCTCAAATTTCTTACTCCTCCAAGACCTACGTTCCTCCAGATCAGTTCAGGAAAGAATTTATAACAAGACTTCCCTCTCCTACCCTCTTGGCCCAGCCAGACTGAAGTCAGGCAAACAAGGAGCATCCAGAAAATTAATTCAACGGTTTAGATTCACAATAGGGAGTGTAAGTAAAGAAGCAAAATCTCCATGCTGACTTTTATCTTCAGGTCAGATAACGTTATGCAAAAATTTCTCCTCTTTCTTACTCTTCAGTCTTCAAAGGAAATTGGGTCTACTTCATTTTCTGGAAGTTTGTATGAAGCCTAAAAATATGTTACTGGTTTACATTACTATCTTGTTCTGCTAAGTAACGTAATCAACCCATTTGGTATAAATATTTTCACTGAACTATCACACATAACATGACTGAATCTGCTTTATAACTTCACAGGCCTACGGAAGGCAGGCTAAATCTTCACGTAATTACATAGGAAAGACTACATAAATTCTACTACAAGGTCTTTGCAGACCGTCGTATTTTAAACAGATTATGCTAGATTTGAAACTAGCTTGAAAAATGTAGTTCATGATGACAGGTCAAAAAATTCTTGCTAAGATACAAACTAACATACTGCATAGGATAGTACTGTATGTATAAACACAGAAAAAAACCAATGAACCCTGTACTATTTAGCTGATTTACCTGAGTTAGCTCAGATTCAGCATCTGTGTTTCAGCTGGAGAACTAAAAGGGTATGTGTACCTTTATTTTATATAACCAACCAAGCAAGTGATATGGCTTTGGGGTGCAATTTGTTTTTTTAATGATATCATACTGACTTGATTTATACAACTTAGTAACAACAAATTCGGCCTTTTTGATTTTATTGCAGGACTTTGGGGAAGTCTCAAAATATTTTATTGTGAACAGCTAAATCTTAACAAGATGGACAATCTTTTCAGTCATTTCCTCTCTACACCACCTACTATAACTAAAAAAAAACCACATCAATTTTTTTAAAATAGATTGACCAATTTTTTTTCCCCACTCAATTGGTTAATTGCTTGCTAATTAACATAATTATCAGTCATCAGAATTTCCTAGCCTACCTAGCCTGTAGACGTGACCTACATTTGTAATTAAAAATGTCAACATTTCCTCCTTTCCTCCTTGTTTCACCTGAGATATTACGTCGACATTGTCCACTACAAAGAAACAAATCAGTATGAACAGTATACCTGATATCCCCACCAAAACTTTAATTTTTGCCATTTAATAAACCTTTTCCTACTATTAACTTTTATTCCATACGTATTACCTGCTTTGCACCAAGAATAAAATACCAAGGGCATTTCTCACAAACTTTTCCTAGTTTGGGGCTTAAGGAAATCACGCCTTGAAAGTTGCTGGCACGACCCACTAGTAAACTTAGGACTGTGAGAAGAATTTCCTCGTTCTATTTCAGCTCTCTCGTGAACTGCATCTCAAAATCTCACTTATATGCACACACATGTGGCTATATATTCAAAAGATGGACATAATATTTACTATTTAGTGAACACTTCATTTGAATTTCTTACCCTTGTTCAAAACCTTTGAGTAGGTCACATACCGTGGTTGAAATTTGCGTGTACCTCACTGGTTGCGCGAGTATCATGGTGTGCGCAGGGTGGCCTGGATTAGCACAGCCTTTCACCGCGTTTTCAGTTTCAATGCTCGTAAATGTGTGTGTGTGTATATATTTATATATATATATTTACAGTTACGTTTATAATTCCCCCAAACGCCCAGCCCGCGCTCCG
>VZSF01001813.1:184435-575363 GCA_013398295.1 Chionis minor
GCCCCGACCGGCGGGGGACCGACCCCGCGTCCCGCCGCCCGCTGCGGGCTCCGCAACTACTTGTCGCCTGTTGTTCGGGCCGAGTTTCGTCCTGTGTCCCTCCTCGGCAGGACGAGAGCAGCAGGGTGAATTTTTGTCCCCCGCCCCCCCTCCGCCCGTCCGCATCCCCCAGCAGTGCGGGGATGCCGCGGCAGCCGGGGGGGGGGTCCCGCAGCCAGCGGTCCCGCCGAGCCGGGTGGCCTGTGCCACCGTCCCCGCTCCGCCGGGGACAGGCGGCGTTTAGCGAGGTCCCTTATGTAATTACGGCTTTTTTTTTTTTTTTTTTTTCCCCCCCCCCCCCTTTTTTTTTTTTTTCCTCCCCCCTCCCTCTTTCTTCTTGTCGTTGCTGTTACTAAACCCGGCTCAGGATGCCAAGCCAGGAAACTCTTACACCGTGCTTGCTGCTGAAGGAGGCTGATGGTTTTATTTGGTCTTGGAGGAAAAAAAAAAAATGACTGAGTAATTTGATATTTAACAGGGGGCACTTCCTGTTCCACACATGATCGATTTGGGGTAATCCCGTTTCATTCATGTGGGTTTCTACACCTGTCAGAGATATGTAAATACTCTGTTAGAGATGCGAAGCCGAGGAAAAGAGGAAAAATAGTAACAGGAGAACGGGCGAGAAACGTAGTGGACAGCATATGAAGTTAGTTATTAAGAAAAAAAATAAAAAGAGGAGTTGTTTAACCTTATAGCCTACTTACAAATAAAAGGTAGGTGTGCTTGTAGGCGTGCTGTATGCTCAGCCGGTTGTGTTGGATTGTATTTCAGTGTTAATGCACCTTTAAAAAGGCAACACTAATTTCGCCTGCTATGTGGGTCCAGCGTGTGCGCGTAAGGTATTCCTGCTCACTTAAAAGGTGTTGCAAGTTTGATTAGTGTCCAGTGACCCAAAGGATCCGAAAGTCTACAGGATAGGTACTTAAAGATAAATTTTCCGCTGATAGTAATGATTACAGGAAAATTAGAATTTTTTCACAGCAACAACACAGTTCTGTTGTCTTTGATATAGCTTACTTGTCTGTCTGATATTGTGTATTTCAGGACTGTTAAAATTAGATAGTGTAAATTAGTGGAAACGTATGCAAGCAAAGTACACTGTTTATTAGAGAGCTAATCAAGTAGCTTCAAAATAAAGGGTACAGTAGTGTACAGTTTTTATATATATATATGTACTCTTGCATTAAAGTTTTCTTTTTTTCCCTTCACCAGATCTGTATATGTTAAATATTCTTGTTTAATTCAAGGCTCACTCTGGTCTATCTCTTGTGGGATTAACACTTGCAAACACATCAACGTAACCTGTTTGTGTTAGACTTTGCAATGTTGTCCCTTCTGTAAAGGTGGTGCATCTCAGTGCAACCCTGGCTAGCGATGTTGCCACCTGGAAATACAAAAAGAACTGCGTGAATAATGAATGAAATAGTATAATAAATAAAGGCAATCCTGTACCAAGGAATGGTAGTAAGTAGCCTCCACGCAATTTTTTGTGTTGTAATTTTCACTCCGATCTCGTACCATCCGGTAGCTTGAGTTTTCACCCAAATTGTACTAGACAGGTGCAATACCCTCAGCCTGGCATTGCCGTTTTAAGAAGATCGAGCTAAAGGCACTTTAACATGAGATAGTTTATTCAGCCCTCCATCTCTGTAACCAAACTTAATTTTTACAGCCTCTGTTGTATTATCTCTCAAGATTTAAGAAGGCTATTTTTGTCAGGGGCACATAATTAATACTTGTTCTCCTCTTGTGCCAAATTTTGCACTTGTGCGCAAAGCTCATCCAAAGAAACCTGAAAAGGGGATCTCCATGGTAACGAGAGAGAGGATTTTCTCCCTCGCCATAGGTCAAGACTAGATGCCTACCCATTCCTTAACTTGAGGCAGCATTCATTGGCACCTTCCTCTTTGTGGTTATTTTGTCTGCTGGGGTGTGCTTTTACTGTTGTCTCATGCTGCCAGAGAGTTGCTCTTGAGAAGGATGCTGGATGCTGCGCGGGGTGAGCACAGCCTCCGGGTCCCTCCCCACCCACACCCTCCCTGCCGCTTGCGTCGTGCTTTGACCTTTCTATACCTGTACGATTTGACTATGATTTTTGACTCAAAGACCTGTTGTGGCTCTAATTAAGGAGGTGTAGGACCTCCTTAGTCCATTTCAGATGGAAGGGTTGTCATCTTTCTCTCTTTCTCTTTTATTTGTCCGTACTCTTTTTGGACAGAGTTTCCTCATGGTGTCCCAGAGGTTTTGTAGCAGTAAAAGCAGTCTACCTCTTCTTACCAGGTTAGGGTAATTAGGTTTAATTTTATTTTTTTGAGTTAGTATGTGACACCAGGATCACTGTTTGGAGATGTTGACGATAAAAAGAGTTTCTTTTGCCCTGACTCTGTCATCACAGAGCAGTAACACCGAGCACTGCTTTCTGGGGTAATTGTTGTGGTGGGTTGGGGTTTTTTTCTCTCTTCTTTGAAGAACTGTTTGCCTAGACTGTGTGTCTGTCCGAGCTAAGATGAGATGAATACGTTTTATTCCAGATGATCCTGTAGTCAGATACTTAAAACTTTCACTGAGGAATATAAGATATTTTCTATTTCCCTTCTCCTTCCTGTATTCAGTTTTCGTAGCTAAGATCTCATGAGAGGATACCAAATGGCTTTTCAAATCGTTCCCTTAGGCTGCTGGTGCACCAGGTCTCTCTGGGCATATTTCCAGTTCTTTTGCCTTTCCCCGTGACATAGCTTGGGATAATTTGAAAACATCTGCTAGAGCAACCATCTTAATATAAGACAGCAGTCATCATTTGTCACTGAGCAATATGTCACTTGTGACTCTGTAATTGGAAGGCAGATGCTAATGCTGACTTTGGCCTTCTTAGCTTGTCTTGTTGGCAGATTGTCTATGGAAACACTTTGCAGTGCTTTGAAATCACACAGTGTATTTCTACCTTTCTGTATCTCTGTGTTTCTGAAAGAATTGCCTGTGTCATTTGAAAATCTGCTCAAGAAACCATAATGATAGCAGCTAGTACATTCATAATCTGGTTTGCCAAGTAATCTTGTCTTTATGCATGTCTTCAGTGTCTTCTGCTAGATGAGAATCATTTTTGAATAGTTGCCTGTGAAGCTTGTCCTTTAACCTTTGCATGTGAGAAACTTCTGATCTCTTTCAACGTGATGCCCTGTCCCTGTATTGGTAGGATTTCAATGAATGTCCCTCATCCCAGTTGTTTCCCTCCCTTTGAAAGTTTTACCGTCACCTTCAACTAACTGAAGAGGTTCTTCGTCTTCTGATTTCTTATACTAGGGAAACTAGGAATTTGAGAAATGGATTTCTAACTGTGTGAAGGAAATGTACACTTCCAGATCCAGGTTTCGAACCTCAGTTGCTGTGGTTCAGATGACAGAAGTGTGTGGCATCAACCCATAGCCAAAGATCTCAGTGGTTACAGATGATGTCTCATATCTAGAAGGTACTTTTTTAAGCTTTGTGGGCTAATTCTGAATGTAGGTTGCAGCAGCTTGAGTTGACTTGCAATGGCTTACAGGTTTCAACTTAATAGCCTGATGTGCTCATGTGGTGCCTATGCTGGATCCAGTCAAGGATTCCTTGAGATTTTATGTCTTTTGGGGAAAGGGGAGATAAAGGGATGAGGGTCTCCAAAAATTTTGCCTAAGAATTGTGCTTGAAAGTAATTTCATGTTCTGGGCATAAATCCTCACTGAAGGTAGTTCAAGGGGCACACCGATAGCATGGTAGCTGAGCTGCTTTCTCAAATGAGAGAGATTGTCTTTTTCAACCAGCTTCCCGAGTGTAACTTCTGTTGCTAATTCTGTGCTTGTACGCACTTTCTTCCCATGTGTCTCTTTGGTTTTGTAGATGGAATGGGACAATGTATCTGTCTGATTTGAGGTCAATAACAGTAAGAGAATAACTAGCAGGTTCATCTTCATTGTGGTAACTTCAGTTTTAGCAGTGTGGATCCAACATTGAAAGTCAACATTGAGAATTAGTGTCTCACTGCAGTCCAGCGTTTTCGTCTTTTTATCAGAAAAAAAAAGAAAAAAATTAAAGAGAAATGGAGATAAAATCCAATTCTGGGGGTCTGGTAGTGGTCTCAACAGTATCTATTCATGCATAACTGGACAACAGGCAGTGTGCAGTTGCCTTTGTCCAGCAGAAGTACTGAGCATCAGCATCCTCCGTGGACACGTGGTGTCTCACAGATGTCCAAAGTAACCAAGAATCTCCACCTTATTTCCAACCTGCAGCTGAAAGAATTTCGGAATCCTTGCAGTATAGCATTCATCTACGATGAGCTTCGTTTTGTGGATTGTAGGAGAATGCAGCTTCTGGTTTTGTGGTGCCGGCACTGCATTGGTGGAAATGCTTCACAAGGATATCACAGGAGATTCCTTGTTCTCTTCAGTCTGTCTCTTCTGGTTATCTATTCATTGGGCCTAATGCTCAGGTGTGGTTTGGTCCTTTAAAGTTGTCAACAGCTCCGCATCTGGTTTATCTCCATAGTGTTGTAGGGTTTTGTTTTTCTTTTTTCGTGACTGTCTTTTAAAACATCACTAAATTCCATTATTGGATCCCATTTTGTAAGAACATCCCATAGAAGGTCATCCACCTAGCCGTGCCTTCTAACATCTTTTCTTTGCAGAGAAGTCCTTATTGTCAAATTCATATACCGTTTTGTAAACAATATTGATGAGTATCCAAATGTAGCTTTTTAGTGGCAAGGGGAAGGCAAAGTAGAACAAATAGGGGGAAAATCACCACAGCAAGGAATGAAAGAGGTAGAATTAGGAGAATTTATTGTTATTTTGTACAAACGAAGTATTGCAAGCGTTGTCATATCAAAACAATTTCGATTACAAATGAATGTTGATTCTGTAATTCTGTTCATGGAAGACGTTTGCAACCATAAAATATAACATTTGGGGAGATTATTCAAATGATTTTCTGAGGAAAATCCTCCCAAATACTTAGGTGGTATATGTCATTTAATAGCAACAGTGAAATAGTGCTAGCAATTACTAGATTAGTGGTACTTTGAAAAGTATGGTATGTATGTATGAAATGAAAGGCTGTAGAAGAAGAGATACAATGTCTATCTGGGAAGCACTGTAACTTAGTGAAAAAGGTGGATTTCTTGAAAAATGTAATGCTGTGAATAGCTACGTGATAAAATAAACTCAAGGAATTATAAACTGGAGAGGAAACCTTTTTCATTGGAGACAGGAACAATGTGGGATTTTTTTCTTTAAAATAAAAACAAAAAGGAAGAAAGAAAGTGCTGATATTGCACTCAGAAGAGGCTACTGAATGGTGTTCAAACCAGAAAAAAAAATTTATGTTTTTAATTCCTGAAATATTACAAACTTACTCATGTGAAAACTATGATTACCTCTTCCACTTTGTTTTGGTTTGGGTTGGTGGGTTTTTTTCATTAGTTCATAAAAACCACTTCAAAGATGTCTTTGTAGAACTGTTTCAGTGCCTGTGTAATGTCGTTTACAAAAATGAAGTGGTGTGGTATTAGAAGAACATTCATTTCCCCTTGGGTAGAAATGTGAGTTGATTTTGGGATGTAAAAGTGATATTTTTTCTTCTTTTTTCTTTTCCAACCTGCAAATCTATGTGGTGTTTCTTACCATGCTGTGATAGCATGTAGTCTGACTTCCAGAATACTTGTATGGTGTTTACATCTCTATAGCATGATATAAATTTACCCACTGGGAATCTTCATGCTGTGTTTTGCAAAGAGAGTTGTATAGCAGAATTATATATGAACAAAGGTATTTATGCATGAAAAGGATCGTTTGTTTGCTGTGTCATATGCTAATAATTTCTCAGTCAAGGGGCAAAACCAACAGCGTGAAGCCTGTGAGACCACTTGCACATCACAATTATTCTAATGAGCTCAATGAAAAGGACATTTACTATTCTATACATATGGTTAAGTTCTAGCATACTGTTTGTGTTGAAATGAAATGTATTTTCAGAAAAAAAGGAATATCTTTAGAAGTCAGGATCATGACAGATAGGAAAAAAGGAACAATAATTTGCACATTTCTAAAAACATATTTTAATAATTTTCAGTGGTTCATTTAGACAGAAGATGAGGAAACACCATTCCTATTTCACAATACATGTGTAAAAGGCCTTGCACAGTTAGCAAGGAGATCTTAAGTGCAGAAAGAGAAAAGCTAAGCACATGGAACTTCTGCAGCATTCAAGTACTTTGGTCATTTACAAAGCAGATATTATGTAAGGTACTTCTCAAATCAGTGCAGCATGCTGTAAAGTAATTAATCTTGTACGTTAAATTACCTTCCAGAGAATGTTTCTGACAGAACCAAATCAAAATGTGAGTTTATACTAGTTCTTGACTCCATCATTTGCTCTTTATGCTGACTGGTATTTTGCACGTGAACTTGCAGGAGCAGGTTGCCCACCCTGTAAAAAGCCGTATGAGGTTTTTAATGTTGAGCACCAATTGGTCAGGGCTGTATTAGAGGTTTTTTTCATGAGAAGAAATGCTGAAATGCAGTAGCAACACTTTTGTGTCTTACACTAGTAGAGCTCTTCTGAACACAAAAATATTTGCTAGGATTACATGAGGATCACAGATCCTACAGGACCTAGGAGAAATTAATTATATCATGTTTCTTTATTCTAAATTTCTGGTGCCTCCATGACAACAACACAGCAGAGCATGGCGAAAGAAAGATGAAGGTTTCTCTTGGTGCCCATTTCAGTTTATTTTGGAACAAAAAGGAAAAATTTTACATACAATGAGAAGAAAATTGGGGACTTCAGTTCTGTGTGTCCAATAATCAATTTTCTAGTGGACTTGGCGCATCTATACAAACTATAACTTCCTTTTTGTTATTCATCTGATCTGTAGTTTGCTTCCTGAACTGCTATAGGACCAAAAATAATTAGACCATTTTCCCAAGGATTTACAGTCTCTCTGAGAATAGAGAAACAAATATGTAGGAAAGCCCACAAATGTAAATCTGATTTGTTAAAAGATTCAATATTATTAATCTGTAATGGTGTCATGCTAAAGTTCATTTTCATGTTTAATACAGTACGTCATTTAGACCAAATCCTACCCATGTTCTGTGTGCAGCTCCCAGTGATCTCTGTGTGAGATGTGGCCTTGGTGCCAGAAACAATGCTTGAACCTGAGGCTATCGCAGAAAAGCCCGGTATTTTATTTGATTGCAAATTAGAGATGCCAATTAATAAATTGGATGTGGATTTTTACTTGGTTCAACTGTGATTCTTGTTTGTATGCTTGTTTTTATACAGAACTGGGATCATTAATTAATTATTTGTGCTATAATTAATTAATTATTTGATGAGTCTGCCAGATCTAGTTTAGCCTTTCTGGCTTCCTTCACCCTACAGGGCTTTAGCATATGGAGACCTTGCAGATTTAGACAGTGGTTTGAACAGTTGCTGAAAAAAGCAGTGTCCTGGTTTTGAGCATTCGGTTTTGTTTTTTATTGCTTTGTATTAAAAAATGAACATAATGTTGAGTCCGATATTGTGTGTACATGAGAGCCTTGTGTTATTGTAGAATATAAATTATTTCAGATGTATCTATTGATTTTGTTTTAACATTTAGTCTAACCATAGACTGCTGCTGTGCTCATCTTTCCTTCCAGATCCAGTTCGTGGCAGCTACTGCCCATTTTAGCAACGCGCTTGATAAATGTGGGGTGCCTCTTCAGGCTTACGTATGCTTTGAATTTAGGTTTAAGTCAGGATTGATCTTTTGATGGGGATTATTTTTTCCTCAACCACAGGGAAGAAAAAAGTGAGCAAGTGAGTTTCCCTTCAAACTCCCTTATTCTTGATATTAATCAAGAATATAGAGGAGGCTGAAGACAAGCTGAGGTTAGCAGCTCAGGCACATGGAACACCGTAGAGTTGTTCTTATCTTTTTGGTGGAAGCAATGAGGACCTCAAGGAGGAACCGTGAATTCTTTTCTGGAAGGTCTTGAAGGCAGTGAGCACCTGAGGGCTGAAACTGCCTCTAGTTCTTGCCATCAGGTGGCCTTGAGAACATGAATTTATAGACGTGCTATCTCAAATAAGTAGCGGATTCCACAAACCCAAAATCAGACGTATGGTGCACACTTGCTTAGCTGCATGCATGTGGTAGACCTGACTAGTCACACGTGCCATTCTCCAAAATCATTCACTCAGTGGGTGTATTATTAGACTGTTTTTATGCATAGTCATTGTGACTGTCCAGAATTTTTGCATACCAGCAGCACAGTTATACTGCACTCATGTTTTTGATTATAGTAAACACCCCTTACTCATGGTAAAGGAAATAGTATTTTTAAACAGTTTGATCTAGGCAGATGTGTGCCCTCTAAAGACTGTAAATAGCCAATATGTTATTTAGTATACCATGATGTATGGTTGAATAAATAAATAAAAGATGACTATAATAGAGCTGTACTGTAAAATCTAATATGATAAGCTTTTTCCACCATGAGCAGAGCTCAGTAGTTTATTACTACAATTTGGTATCACGCATACGATTCATTCTGTTTTACTGGATACAAACAAATTGCTTTACATTAGTGTAGTAAGTTATTACTCAAAGCTGAATGCATACTTTGTATGATACTGAAATACTTGAAATTTCACAGAATAAGGTATATCTATTTATATATTTTTTGGGGGGGAAAAAAGTAAATCTTTCAGCACATACTATTTAAACAATCATCAGCCAACATTAGTTCAGCAATCAAGAGAACAGTTCTTGATCCAATTGAATTTCAAGGGCAAATCATCCTGGAGCCAAACTGGGCCCTCCTGACATTAGATATTGGAACTTGCGTGTAACCCAAATGCTCAGTCACTTTCCAGGTTGTTCGTCTGTAATATGAATTTTTCTAAGGTAAGCTGCCTGCTGTGAGTTTTGCAGAAGAAAGAGTTAAGCCACAGTATTAAAAATAAAATGTTTAAATACATGGATCAGTATGTGTGCTGCACGTCTTATCTGTTTAAAATAGATAAATAAATAAAAAAATCATTTTGCTTCCTTCTTTGAATTTGCAGATTAGTCATGGATTGTTGCCCACAATTTTATGGAACCTAATCATGTAGTCCTTTCTTAATAGATTCCATTATTATCTTTACAATATACCAGCTAAAGTCAGTAAATTAATTCAGTGGAGTCTCTCCAGAGCTAAGTTTGTGTATGTGCTGGAAAATTAAGTGTGGCAAATGTAGTATTAACAGTTATTTTGTTAAGCAGTTTTTTAGAGTTTACATGGAGATATTTTAAGAAGTAGAATTAATTTTGTTGTATTTATTGCTAGGTCAAATACTTTTGGAAAGTAAGATGAAATTAGTCGTGCTTTATCAAATAACTACTTGTAACTAACTCTGTGCCTAATAAATAAATTTGAAATTAAACCAAAGATATACTGAAGAAAATAAGCTGTAAAAAAAAAATGCTCAAACCCATGTATTTTATCAAAATAGACCAGATCTTATTCCCTTCTGCACTCTGACTGGATGGCATTAACAGGAAGCAGAAATGTGTTTGCAGTAGAGTTTATCTCAGTAGATGCAAAATGCAGAAGATGGGGTTTGTGACTGCTGTGTTAACAGGGAGGTAAGTGGGATGAAAGCAGGAATGGATTTGATTTAATGCTGGGTTCAAGTAGGTATAAATGTAAATACATAAAGCCAAATGAAAACTTGTTTTTGTTACACAATTACCATTTTTCCAGCTTCTAGTATTTAGAGATTTTTAAATTTTCCCTTACCCTGGACTTTTTTTTTTTTTCCTTTCTTTTTTTGAGGGAGAGATGGGTAAAAGCTTATCATTTGGACAATGGAATATAGGACAACTAGAGAAGGAAAAAAACCAAAAAACCCAAACCAACAAAAAAACCTAAGGTCATCAGTTACAACAGTCTCTGTAACCAATTAAGGAATGAATTTGAATTTTAGGACCTTAAAGGTTAGTGCATATGATGTTAAGCCCCAGAGTAGTCTGTGGGTAAAGCAAGAGCAGAATATGTGGAAGAAGTGTCTTTCTGTAATAAATATCACAACTGGCAAATCATTTGTGTAGTACTGGCCACAGTAATAAATGAGATGTGTTCATTGTCTCCTCCTCAGTGATTAATATTGCCATCCCTGTTGTGGCAAAAACATGGTCACTGTTTATTTGGTAGGTTGTTGTCAAGGTAATGAATTTGAAATGAGTCTGTGGTTAGCAAGAAACAAGGAATTCATACAAAAATTATTGTTTTGAGCAGCAGAAAATCACATCAAACTGAAGTAGTACAGATAATTTCTCAGTTTTCTTTGCCAGCTTAGTTACAAGTGAACACATAGTCTGAATGACTTTTACAACATATAATAATAAAGATGTGTAACCAAGGACAAACATTAAACAATTTAAAGTCATGCTTTTAGAGTTTTAAGTATTCAGACTTTTATTTATGATACCAGTTCCAAATGAATTTCCTCCTTCAGAGGTGATAAATAGACCTTTCCTGCACTTCCAGACCATGTCTGATAATATAAGTGAAAATAACACAGTAATTTGAAATAGTAACATAAAAAATTACATTGCTAAACAAGTCATAACACTCTTCATATTCCCTAAATAATTATCTGATAGATGAAGTCAAGATAGATTAAAATACGCTCGTAGTTCTAAATTATAATTAATTCTCTGTTATATTTTGTCAACAGTCTGAATTCCAATCTATTTTTATTAACTTTACTAAGTATCCCGTAAGGTCAAGCAGTCTTATAAGTTTTTTAGTGACGGAGTGGTGTCTTTTGTGCCTGTCAGTGTTCAAGGAGTGTCTGGACGATGCTCTTAGTTATACAATTTAGTTTTAGGTAGTCCTGCAAGAGGCAGGGAGTTGGACTCGATAATCCTTACGGATCCCTTCCAACTTGAGATGTTTTATGAGTCTATGATTTTACAATGGGTAAAATCAGAACACCCTTTGAAATAACTAGGAGAAGTCATTGTGACTTAAATAGGTCCAGATTTCAACATCTTCAGCAAGGGATATAAAAAGAAGCGTGTCCGTCAAGCGGCATTGCCTGATGGAGCCTATAACATGCACACATACAGTTTTTATTGCTAAAAGAATGTCTCATTGTTTAGCGTAGCTAGGGTGATCCATAGGAGCCTGATCTGATGCTCACTGAAATCTGTGGCTCACACTGTGAATGTAAGGTCTATCAGTGCCTTAAGCAGGCATTGGATTTTGTCAATACATATCTTTTTTTAAACCTTTTTTTTTTTTTTTTAAGAGACCTACTGCGTTATTGCAACTTTAAAATGTTATTTCATAGATGCTTTGCTTTTCCGTGTGAATCGTTTGAAAGGCAGACCTTATACTGCTCTCTGGTCTCCTTTGTATTTGGGTAATATTTGCAGCTTTCTTGGCATTGTATGTGCACAGAAATGACACTTTTGAAGGGACAAAAAACGTTATACAAGGTCCAAAGGATATCCCATGGATAACTGCAATCCCAGTTCAGGCTTGACTTTGTACACTGTAGACAGATATTCCAGGTTTCTTTCAAAGAAAAATTTAATCCCCGTTCCGTAAACCTGCACGTAGCCTATGTATTATCTAATCCTCATGTGAGATACATGTTTAGTACTTACCAAAGGTTGAAGTAGTGCATGAGAATGTCTAAGATGACTTGACTTTTACCCACAGAGAGTGGAAACTGGCTGTTAAGCTAAATGCTGGAAGATTAAGACACTGTTTCTCCCACTGAGGATTTATAGTCGTTAAGACTGTCAAATTCATTTGTGTGTGTCAATTACAGTTCCAGAGGTGAAAAGTCAGACTGCCTTTCAAGACAAGTTTTTCTAATTAGAGTAATGAACGTTTGATTAATATTCCATTAGTAATATAGGATAATTGTACACTGATGGGCTGTCACTTTCACCACATAAAGAATAAGATCACAGATGCATTTTTATGTTGTTGCGCCTTTGTCAGCTTTGGTTCCCATCAACAGTCAGCTTTATGCAGATGCACGCTCTCCTATTTCAGAAGTACATTTTGTCCATAAGCCTGTTAAATGGTAGATGGTGCTACACGTCTGCTTTGTGGGTCAATGCCTTATCTGTTGCCTTGTTTAACATTTCATCAGGGTTCTGCACTTTGACATTCGCTAAATTGCACCCGCAGGCAGTAACTTTACTGGTCAGGATATACAACCCGTGGGGAAAACCCTGATTTAGTAGCAGTGAATAAATACAAATCAGGAAGTACGGTAACTTCATAGAACTACAGTAGAAAATATACATCTTTTGACTTCTGGAAGTCAAAAACGTTACCTTAGAATAGTAGGTGTTGTAGAGATGTGTGCAATTAATACTTGGAATCACTGACTTAATGTAATATGTCTCCCCGGGGGTGATCGTTGCATTCAGCCTAGTTCTGTGATTTGAGAGCTTACGGTGCTTTCCTGTGAACCTCATGGTCTTCACCTTCTAAAGCAGTTCTGGAACTCAGCCTTGGCTGTGAACATCCTGGTATGTGAGGCGTATTAAGAGGGAAGGGAAAAACCTTGAAAGGATTGGGTGCTGCAAACTGCAGAGCAGAACACTGGAGCAGCAGACAGGGATGGACTGGACGGATGCACGTCTGACCAAACTCTCCTTTTTTTTCCCTTGCATTGTTTTCAATTCACACCAGCCCAGACGACCGTTTTCTTTGTATTGCAACCTTTATATACGGCTGAAACCACGTGTCACAGAACAAGAATGAAGTTTCCTTTCACAGTTAAAGAAAGGAAACCTAATTGATGCTGGCATATATGTTTATGTGGGCCATGTGTTAATTACCTATGGTTGCAAAGGAAAAGAGATAAGTGCCAGTTCTGTGTGTGCATGCTACAGTGTATATAGGAACAATTTCAGTGTTTGAATGTTTAATTTATCCTGCACTGAATTAATATTTTTTTCCCAGCACTTTTGATCTTGGAACATTTTCACAGTATTGTGCTTTTAAGCAAAATACTCCTCTTTTTCTGATTAATAGTATCATACAGGTATCCCAGGAAGTTAAGAGCTATAGTGCAAAGCTGTGTGCCTCTCGGAATAGCAAAGGCACAAGTAGCTGTAGAGAGGACTGTTACCCTTTCTGTGTCCAGCTGCAAATCTGAGAGAAGAGCTTTGCAATTAGCTTTTGTAAATACTAGCTGACAGCAGAGGAGGGTTTTCAGACTTCAGTTTTCTGGGCTCCACTCCAAGTTCTGGAATGAAATATACTTCAGTGACTGCATATCTCCCTGCCCCTGTCTCATCTGTCTCCCATTGCCTGACTACTTTGTCTCCTTGTCTTGACTCATGTTCCTACTGTGTGCAGCGCGCTTCTTTCTCCCCTTTTTCTGCAGCATGGGGAATGCGAATGTACCTCTGCTTCCTCTTCCACGCTTTCCGTAAAGCATGGATGGAGGATAGAAGGTACTAGAAACAGAGTATATTTTATCTCATTTTTAGCATTCATGCCATTGTGCCCCACTGAAGAGCCATAAGCAATGAGGGGAGGGCTCTTGCTCACCTGCAGATTGAGGTGCGTTTGGTGGCTGATGCTGGGGGAGCCTGTTCTACGGGACTGGGGCACAGAGAACAGTTTTCTTACAGCTTGTAGTGTACTCCTGTTGGGTGAGATGAAATGGCAATTTTCTGAGGCCACTTTTTAATGATTTTCGTAGCTTTCAAGGCAGAGTAACCCTGTTGCCCTGTTTGGAAGAATGGGAGCGGTAGCTTTTCAGTGAGATATTTTTAAGAATTTAACTTAAGCAAAACTTTTCTTAAACTCTTACTCACAGAAGTATCTCAGCTGCTCTTCTCAAAAAGTTTTAGAACTCTGAACAACTGGGGCATTTTCACAGTTTGTTTGTAACTCAGATTATTCCAGGTGTTTTATTTGAAAAAGATGGGTTGAATGATTAAATCAGATCTGAGATCTAGGCTGTCTGTGGCAGTAGCTGAGACTGAAGAGATGCGGGCAATTGCCATTTAAGGTGGATTTGGTGTTGGTAGGAGAGATTCTTTCACCAGGAACCCCTTTGTAGGTTATCATGGATAATAGCATGACTGGGTGCTGTGCAGAGTGTCTCTGCCACTCAGGTGGATCTGCTTTCAAGGGCAGTTGACGGAGTCCTTAATTCAGTAGTGGATGGTGCTAACTACTCACAGGAAACTTGAATCCAGAGATACTGCTGAAAAAGTGCTCTGAGGAGTAAGGCGGGAGGAGGAACTTGGCCAGGAAGTGCATAAGTTTTCCGGTTCTCATTAACAGGCTTTATTAGGACTTTTGATACAGAAACTTCTTATGGCAGTGAGCCAAGAGACTGAGATCCTAACTCAAAAGCAAGTAATCAGGATTGTTTTGGGAAAAGATTACACAGCTGTTTTGAAGAGGGCTCTTAGTCAGGAAGATGAAGATGACCCAAGAAATCAACTGATGCGCTCAGTTACATATCCCAATAAGTATTCCTGACAACAGCGGGGATGTTGCTTCAGACACAATATGGACAATGTGTACTCCATGAGATACCGGGAGGAAGCTGCACTAGGTATTTCCACACTGTTAAGAGTAAACTGACCTTGTGATGGGAAGCATTTGCGATTCAAGAGAGGGTTCAGTGGATGGATTGTCTCTTTAAAAGAGAGAGGGCAAGTGGATGGATTGTCTCTTTAAAAGAGAGAGGGCAAATGTTACTAAATACTGCCATTTCTTGGTGGAATTGGATTGGAGAGAGTGCAATAGTGCCTAAAATTGTAAAGAAGGAATGAACTGCTTCCAGGTGCTGTGACATATGCTGGGCTTGAATATGGTGAATACATTCATTGTGGACTGATGTTGCAGCTTCTGGGTTTCAGTTTTTTGATGCAGAAGGATAATCTTTTTGTTTTAATTCCTGCTAAAACTGTAGTGCTCTTAAAACACTACTGTCTTAGAGTTGTGGCAGTAGCTTCATCTCCTGATACATTTCCTCATTTTTCCAGTTTAAAATGTCTTTTGTAATATTTAGTTAATTTTCTGTATTTTTGTCCTAATAAATATGTACATGCAATCTGCTTGCAATGGCTTTAAAGAATTTAAAGTTCTCCTTTTCTTTTAATCATCGTTAGTAGTTGGACAGAAGCATTTGTTAACTTGATCAGATCTTTGCTCCTTAATGCAATGAAACTGAATGTAATGTAACATCAGCTCTTTTACATAGGGTGAGTAATCATATACAGACATTGCTTTCACCCAGACAGAATGTAATTTTTTTTTATTGTCTTATCTTCTATTTTTCCATTGTTATTCTTTGTACAAAAATTATGTACATTGCTCACGTTTTAGAGGCCTCTTGGTAGAGACTGCAGTTTACTCTGTTGCTAATAATACACTCTCTTTTCCTTCCCATCTGCACTGTAAAAATGTTATTAATCTTCAGTATCACCATATTTCTCAAATCACATTCACAATTAAAATACTATTGTACTGGTGGCACCAAACAGTCTTTGTGTTTCAGCGTCTGAGATGATACTAGTACGATCTGTAAGATGATACTTGCCATGTTCTCCATTGCATGTAACTCTGGAGCCTTGTATGTTGTGTGGGGGAAACTATTTGTGCTTATGGGTATTTTTAAAGCTGATCTAATGCTAATCTCTTTATTCTGCATTAGTACCACATCTCAGAGGCAGTAGCTTCAGAAAGAATGCTGCTGCTCAGCTGACAATTCAGGACATATTGCTGTCCCTCAGAGAAAAGATTAAATTAGGTCTTTTTGTTTAGGCTTTACTTGCGTTTCTCTACTCTGTGGTGCAGGAGAGGATATGGGTATTTTGCTCCTGTGGCAGACAACCCATTAAACACACCTGATACAACTGAAATAGATGTTCTAAAGAAGAACCAGTTGCTGTCCAGTTACTTACAGCTTTGTAATGTGTCATTTATATTTAAGTGTCTTATTGCAGGTTCTTGTTTTCTACAAAGCTCAGAGATCACCTCTTAATTTGTCCATTTTTATTAACTGTGGGTGTAGCACATTGCAACAGAGAAAAATCAGTATTCTTTGTTTTCCTTGATGTTAAAATTTTTGCATTAATAACTTTATATTTTAACAGTATTATTTGTCTATGAACTGATTTTACAGAGGATTAAACTACACTCTTGCTGAGAACAAATGGATTTGCTTCAGCAATTAATATAATTTGACAGACCATAATATGGGTTTCAAACAGACCCAAATCAAGTAGCTCCGTGATCATCTTGGTGGTTTCTTTGTGGCATTGAAACTATTGTTCTTTCATAATCACATCTTGTTTAGGACCATAAATAAGTTAACACTAATCATTTTACATCAAAATAAGCTTCAAATATTCAGTACTCCTGTGTTTCTCCTATAGTTACAGGAGACTTATGCAAAAAGATAGGGTAAAAATTCCTGCATATTAACCAACTGCATGGAAATTATGACCTATTTTCAGATCCTTTTTAGACAAATGATAAGATGGGAGAAATGCATTTGGAACTAGTGTTAGGAAATGGCTTATTACAATCTGTCATTACAGTGGCTGTATAATGATAAGGCTTGAGGAGAAATTGGTATATGAAAACTTCAGAGATTTTGCTGAAATTCAGTGGATCCCAACTTGCCTGCTATTTGAAGAGATTATAGCTTGCATTTGTTCCTGTAGACCTCTTTCCAGGAATGCTTCAAGAATAATGGCTTGGGATTTATATCCAACGCGTGCAGAATCATACCAAGAAAATATATTTTTTTTTCTACAAATGTATGGTATCAAACACGTGACAGTACTGTTTCTTACATAAAGCATTTGACTGTTGTAAATTATTTTTGTGTTGTTGGTGTGGTTTGCGCTTCATGACTTTTAGACTTGGTAACGTAGATTTGCATTGCCAGCTGTGACCTAGATTGAAGCACACCAGAACAATATCGCTTTCATTGCGGGCCTCTGTGGCCAGAGGATGCAGCATTGGGAGCGTTGTATTTGGTAGCCAAAAGTTCATTAGTTCTCACCTTACTCTTACTCTGAGTGTGAAGATTTTGATTTCTTATACTCCTGAGGGGTAGCCCCAAGAGATTTTCTCCTCAGAGTTAGCAAAAGGAGCTCGGTTTGTCTTGTGAATTGGTGGACGAAATGTCAGAATAGGAACTGGTCTCAGATACACTGCACATTTGGGAAAGGAGAGGCGGGCTCACACTGCATACTGATACACCAACAGGTATATCATTATATCAACAGGTATATCAACAGACTCTTAAATACAAGTGGTTTTTTCAAATGAGCCCAATAGTATGTGACTCAAAATACACATGCAAGAAGTAACTCGGTGCCTTTTATCTGATTTTAGCGACCCTCTAAATTCACTCCTGACACTAGCCGAAGTTTTATAATGGACAAAATGAAGTGTGCAAGTTTTGTAACTTCAATTTATGTTGAAGATTTGTGCGTGTGTACATAAATAAAAGTTATAAAATCTGCATACAGACAGACACATGCTGTCAATATCTGCAGAGCTGTGTCTGGGTATTTTGGGATTATGCTGGATCATAAAACTAAATTGAGTTTTCATGCAACTTCCTGTATTTCTGTGGAGGTACTCAAGGATAACATAGCTAATAAGTCCATCTCCATTTTATAAGTGGGAGGGGGCAAGAATGGAGGTCAAATTCTGCTTTCTGTGATACTTTTCAATTACATCAATTTTGTCTATTTTTAGTTAATATTCATGTCATTGCAGTGCCACCTCTGAAGACTGATTGACTAGTGCTGCCTTGTAGCCCTTTATTATCACTACCCTGTGAAGTTATAACTAAGTAAAAAACCCCAAATCTAAAAAATTATGTGATAGGTATGCATTTATATATTTGGACAAAATACAGAATGGTGTTTTACATAATCATATATTTGATAATCAATATACATGATTTTTTTTTTTTTTACTGTCAAATTACACTCCCTAAACCTTGTTTTCTTGGCTTATTTAGGCTAGTGTTTAAAGTATATTTTATCTTTCTAAAAGCCTTGCTGGCCACAATACAATACACTGTGCAGATGTTTTCACATACGTAAATGACACTTTTCAGAGTGGTCATGGGCTCTCCATGGAGACTAGCAAGACAATCATCTGAATATTGCCTTCCGCTGCTGATGAAGGGTTCTACAGGTTAGAGATACAAGGAAAGTTGTGGAGTTCTTTGATTAGATAAGACTTTGATTTTATAAGACTAGGTAATCAGTGACCTCCTTGTGGGCTAGGGCTTCAAGGTGTAAGAACAAATTTACTTCCCCGTATCACTTCAGCAGGAGCTAGTCTCCTGTTACACAAAAGCCTGGCTGATTAGTGTTCCCAAAGATTAACTGAGCTTACCTAAGATTCTCCTGTATCTCATGCTATTACATCTGTGTTGCTTAATGAGTACTAGGTGTTGTCTTCTTAGGGGACGCATTTTCTGGATAAATTCTGTGTATAGCGGAATTTACCTAGTCTGCGGAAGTCTTGTAAAGGCTGGGTTCTTGTAAGGTTGGCAAAGTTTGGCTTCCTCCTTCATGTAACTAGTAGAATTTGTCTTAATATGTTTTTGTGCTAAAGAAACTGCTCCCCCGAGGTCCTTATGAACTGCTGAACCAGAAATCTCCGTTCACTTTTGGGTAATAATCACTTACGGCTTCATGCATTAAAAGAGACATGCATCAAAATGTATTGACCTGAGAAGTTTATGTTGACTGAATAATCTGCTTCAATATTTACTGAAAGCAAAAGTAAATCATGTTGCTCAGTAAAACATAAAGGCAAGACAGTGAATGCAAAGTTCCTCACCCCTTGTGCCAAAAGCTTCATTTTCTGCAAATCTGCCTCTGAATTAAAAACAAAAATTTTCATAAACCATATCCCAGATCTGATTCTCTGGGAACCGTAAATTTCTCATAGGTAGATTCTCAGTTTGGGGGCAGCTATTTCAGTCTATTACTGTCACGTTAGAGCTATCTGAAAGACTTTTATGGCCAGCTGGCAAATTTTACCTGAAGTTTCTTAATGAACTCCTGAAACCTTAGTGAACCAACTAGGAGCTTGGGCTTGAATGTCTAGTGTGATCAGACTGGAGATCGCATGCGTTCAGGGAAACCCATTATGGTCTTCTGAGAAGCCAAACGAGGTGAAGTCATGCGCAGATCTGATTTCATTAGTTAACATTGCTTCTGATCTCAATGTTGTTGACCTCTGAGGAGATCTAAAAAGTAGAAGTGCATTGTCATGTGACTTCCCGAGTCATGCTTACTCTAGAATTTCACCTTCTTGATAATATTCCTAGTTATTACTATAAATGGAAAAGAATATCTATTAACATGGAGCAAATGGCTTAACATTTTGTAACGTATCAACAGCCAGTGGCTACAGTTGTAGAGGTACCTACTTTGCAACAGTGTAATAGGCTTTTTTTTCTTTTTTAGGTCAGTGAGTATTTGTTTTTCAAGAGGAAAACAGCTAGAACAGTGTTCTAGGTTTGTTTTTTTTAAGTGTGATATTTCATGTTATAATGTTTTATACCCCAGATCTATTAAGTAGTTTACTGAAGAGTTTGATCATGCAGATCTACAAGTTTTTTTAAGAAATAAGTTACTAGTTTAGTAACTGTCCAATTGAATGTATAGGTGAGGTGAGGGAAGGAAAGTAAGGAAAATACAATTTTCATTGCCTCAGTGAAATTTTTGCTTTGAGATCTCTACCCACAAATGTATATGAAAAGAAAAATCCAAAGGAACTGCGTCTAGAGCATATCCTAGTGTAATAGATGGTCCTAACATTTTTCCTGATACCCTTTTCCTGCTTAGATTTATTGCCCATCCTCTTTTATTTAACTTTTCTTTTCTGAATAGCTTAAAAATATTAATTAATCTAATGTTTATGTTTTAATTTAATGGCTGTCTTTGAGGGGGAGGATATAGGTTTTGTGCTTGGCATTTTTTTGTTTTGCTTGCTTGTTTCACAGATCCGTGACCTTATATTGCCTATATTTTGTGATTATTTTCATAGGGAGTGCTTTGACAAGTAGCAATAGATAAATTATATTATTGATTTATTATTAAATACTATATTATTACAGTATAATTGTAATTTAGTGTAGCATAATAGATAATATTATTAATTTATTAAGAGAAACCATGCAGCCTTGAAAAGTTGCTTTAGCAAATATTTCTTGCATGGAGGAAGAAATAATATGACAATTTATAAGGTGTATGGTCTCCTCTGTTGCTATGGTTAATTTTAATTAAGAGATGTTTCTTACATGTATCATATGGGTCTGTAATAATTAGCATTTTATTCACATGCCCTTAAAAATGTTAACAGTTTATGGATACACTGCTGCACTTTATAAAGCCACTTCAAGATCTTGACTCTGTGTTTATTTTGAAGGTACCAAAGAGATACCAAGAAAAAATTGTAACATGGATAAACAAAGTTGGGAGGTTAAGTGCACCTGCCTTATATGTGATGAAAAAACATTTTATGGGATGCTGAAATCCATTTCTGATTTTTTAATTATTATAGAGTTCATCATGTCAATAACTACTTTTAATTGTCTGAGCCATAGCACCTGCTAATAACAGAAATTCTGCTAGATATTACATCTGTAGTCTTTTGCATAGCTAAATTTTCTTTTTGCCCATGGCAATAATATGCAATATCTTCATTAAACATACTGACAGCTCCTTAAAGAGAAAATGATTAATTAATCATGCTGTAGACTTGTAAGGAGTAGCACAGGTAGAAAGATACTGTTAGATCAAAGTCCTTTGTGGGAGAATGATTAAAGAAATTGCATTGGTTGGTAGAGAGGCCTACCTGGATACTCCAGAGACAGGATTCAGTGTGGATAGAGATTCCTGTAGTGTTAATGAGCACAGATAAAACCCACTCACAGAAATTCAGAGGTGGAGATTGAGGAACAAATACTGTTATCAATGTGACAGCCTTAAATGCTTTTCTCTACAGTTGGCAAGTTGTGATTACTAGAGAAATTAATTTTATTTAAAAAAAAAAGTTGTAAAAACCACCTTGAATTGAGCATTCACAAGCTGATTCATTTTGACTTAAACAGAAACATAAATGGAAGTATATTAGTAACAAGTTTCAGGTCTTCAGTTTCAAACCATAAAATTTAGAACTGGGGAAAGCACACAGGAAATTGCTGGACAGAGGAATTCAGGATTTGTTATGTGGGAGAGGAACACCATTATTTTATTTTGGAAAAAGTTATCTGAAACTAGTGGCACAAGAGAAAACCTGTAAGAAGTGATTCCTGATTTAACTGGGTGACATGGTCATCCTCCAGAAATCATTTAGAATTAGGGAGTCTACCTGTACTATTGCTTCACAGCTAATCAGCGAAGAAAACCATTAAATGATAGATTGAAAGCTGCTAAAAGCAAGGATTAATTAGCTATCATAGGAGATGTTTTAACGAACATTTCCTCAGCCAAAGGAATAGAAAAAACCAAGGAAGGAGAAATGCTGACAGAGGGCTAAATAGAAATTTTGTTATTGAGATTTAGGTGTGGAGTTTAGGTGTAGACTGAAGGGTGTATAAACATTCTGTTTCTTTTATCAATAAGGATGATAGAGCTGAGTATGAGAGCAAAGGTGAGGCATACCAGGGGCAAAAATGTTAGTGGCTACAAGATGTGTGTCAATGTCTATCAGTTGGAGTGATATCTTACAGGAGTTACGGGATGGCTGATGATACCTTTCCCCTTTACTTAAATGACCTTTATTTTTGACTTAACAGTCTGTAAATACTTAGGTAAAAAGACTGCTAGAGAAAACAATTAAAAATGTGGAGGTAAATAAAAAGTTGCGTAGAATTTTATACAGACTTGACAGAGGCAGGTGTTGTTAAACAAACCCTACCTTTAAAAATAATAAATAAATATTGTTTAACACAAGAAAATGTGGCAGATACATGGCAGATTTAATCAATATTAACTTCAATAAAGCACTTATTATGGTGCTAGATGAGAAAGTATTAATTGAAACATGAATAATGAGGAACTGTGAGATGGAGAAGGTGTTGGACAAAGGAGAGACTACTGGCTATGGTGAAAGCAGTATAGGCTAGGGAGAAATTTGCATTTCCGGGGGAAGTCTTCAGATCTGTTGTGTTTTCAGTATTTCATTGTTGACCCTGGCATAAAGTGTAGGAGTATGCCAAGGAATGAGTCAATGTTTTGGAGATAAGTACAGTTCAGAGGAGGATTGGATTGACAGAAATGGGCAGAATTTTAGTTTTACAAAGTGCAAGAGACCAGTGTATGAGCATGCAAGCGCCTGGGGACAAATTCAGATAATTTCTGTTTACAGTTGGGAAATCGTTGCTTGAGAGAGAAATCTGGGGAACTAGCTGAGTACAGAATGACTTTGAAGGCTCATAGTCATGCTTCACATGTAGATGAAGGCCACTTGTAACACAGAACATGCAGGGACGGAGATTTCCATGGACGTAGGGCAAGTATGGTGTTTGCCTGAGAAGCCGGCATGCAGCGGTGGTGGGTGCTGCCATGCCTGCACTGAAGGTTGGCCATCACCACAGCTCTGCTCACCCTCTGCACGTACCAGTTACCTGCCCCAGAGCTGCCCCTTCTCAGAGCAGTGGCCCAGAGGGCACAGAGGGGTGAGGCTGGGATGCAGCTTCAGCCTGGGGCAGGTGGATGCTGCTGAAGGCAGGGAGGATGCGTCAGGAAAAAGGTATGGATTATGCCCAGGGGGACATAGGACAGAGGTAACGGGCACAAACTTGAATATAGGAAGTTCCACATGAACATCAGGAGGAACTTCTTTCCTTTGAGGGTGGCAGAGCACTGGAACAGGCTGCCCAGAGAGGTGGTGGAGTCTCCGACTCTGGAGACATTCGAAACCCACCTGGATGCCATCCTGTGCAACCTGCTGTACGTGGACCTGCTCTGGCAGAGGGGTTGGACCAGGTGGTCTCCAGAGGTCCCTGCCAACCCCTAACATTCTGTGATTCTGTGGGCAGGGATGAGGGAGGTGGGCAGGCTGCAGTGCCACCTGTGAAGACAAACATTCTGCTGCCTAGTCTGTCCCCAAAGCTTTACGCTGTGTGCTCAGTTCTTCCTTCTTCCCAAGAAAATCCCTACATTCCCACCGATACTACGTCCCCCAGAGACTGCCAAACCCTGCAGCTTTCCTGTAGCCTTGCTCATCCTTTTCACTCCCCTGAAATCCTGCAATCCCTCTTACCTTTGCTGCTTGCACTAGTGAAATCTCCATGATCCCTGCTGCATCCTTACAGATGCGAAGCTGAATTTTGCCTACATGGTGAGAATGCTTTGTTTGACATGGAAAGGGGAAACCCATGAATTTTACTGCAAAAAGTTAGTGGTTAGATTTTATCTAAAATACCATGTAAAACTCTGACCACCCATTTGAAAAAGAAGGCTCGCATTTGGAGGAAGGTCTCATAAGAGGTTGAGAGAGATAATATTTTGTTTGACTGAAAAAGTCAAGCTGTTTTTAAGGCTGGAAGGTGACAGAATGGCTCGCTATATTTGCGTGAGGAACTGAACTGGACACCAGGGAGGGAAGAACTATTTAAGTCACAGGATAGTGTTGGTATACACACAGATGACCCACCCATGGATAGTTACCAGCTGGAAAACAGAGAAAAGTTACTAATTCCAGTAAACAGGAGGTTTTAGAGCAACAGTCCAAGAATGGTTTTCAGATTAAATTGGTTAGATTTATCTAAGGGTTTATATGATGTGGTTGTGTGTCATAATGAGGGAGAAATCTTTGTGAACCTGGAGGCCTCTTCCAAGCTAATAACAAGGACTTTTTATAATATATTCATTCAGCAGATATTAATGATTTTGTAGAGTTAGTTCTCAGTCTCAAGAGCAGCCTTAAGAGGGGAATTTATTTCCCCTTTTTTTTGTATAATAGAGCTTTTCTAGAAATGTCATGCGGTTTCCTAGATTTTTCTTCACTTTCTGAATTGCCCTTTTGCAATTTTTCAGAATACACTTATGTACCATTGTGATTAATTTAAGAAAATTGATCTTCTAGATGCCCATGATGAAGTGTATTATGAAAGATTAACATGCTTGATTTGTTGTAATGGGAGCAGAAATGAAGGAAGGTGATGCTGTAGAGAAAGCACAATGAACTGAGTGAAGGAAGGACCACAGGAAGATCAATGAAAGAGAGAAATCTGATCTGTTGTAGAGAAGTACCTGGACTTTCAGTGCTTAGGTGAACCAAACTTCTGAATATTCTTACAGTTGTTATCTGTAGGTACTGTACTTTGGTGGTAAAAGCACACAAGCTTCCTGTATATTCTACCCTCAATTTTAGGATTAAACGTGGTAAATTTTTTGGCTAATTTGATTTCAGTAGGAGTCTTCCTTTTGTTTTTTCAGTGAAATCTGTTTTGGGACTGTGATGTGAGAAACCATCTCATTTTAAAGCTTACACAGGAGACTAATTTAAACCAATTTAGCTCAGTGTCCATAGGTACGACATTTCAAATCTGTATGTAAAGTTTGTCACTGGAGCATGTTTTTAAACCCTGAATTCTATTACATCTCACTGTAAATTTACCAACTCAAAAATATTTTATGCCACGTTTTATCCCTGAGTGAACGTTTCTAACCAAGTTACAGACCATGAACTGCTAGATCTGCAGTGAAATATCAACAGTTTAACTAGGTTATGCCAGTAACTATTATATACTTGATCTGGGTTTCCAAGTACTAAAATATGATATTCATAAAGTAAATGTATAATTTATAAGTAAATGTGTAAATATAGTAGATTTTTAGAAGCATACTAACTTTAATTAATTAATCAAAAGAGGATTTTTCTCTTTGGTATTTGTGTAGATTAATTTGCTATTGAATTTACTTAATCCAAACTATTTATTATTGAATATTTTCCATTTCTAAGGGCCAAACATTGCAGTCTTTAGGGAAAATACTCATTCACTTCACTGGGAGTTTTGTTTGGATACATGCTATGGGGTTTTCCCCTAAAAGCCATCGAATCTATATGTACATCAAGCTTTAACAAATATTTCTGTGTTCCATTAAAGAGCTGCCTCTCTACAGTCTGTATTAGTCCCTTTCCAGACTACGGTGCTTGTCTATCAAAATATTTTTCATTATGAACATTTCTTGCTATGTAGTTCAGTTTTAATTTAACATTGTAGTGCAATGTATGAATAAGTTTCACTCAGTATTCTGACTCCGGCAGTTGGCCATGGTGAGTACCTATGGTAGCATATAAAAGCAGGCGAAGTTTATAGTGATGCTTTCTGCAATATACCTTCAAGCATTCTGACTTGGGAAAGCATCTGGGAGAAAGGCATCATGACATCTGAAAATTTTCTTGACAGAAGATTTTCTGTTGTAAATTGTTCTTTAAGGTTGCTTCAAATTTGTTAATGATGTCCGTAGCACTAAAAATACCCAGAAGCAGCAGTTTAGTCCTACCTATGAGCACGTTAACATTTACATCATATAGAACAATTCATGCATGTATTCTGTGGCTCATCGTGATCTCTACAACAGTTTTCCAGGTGTGGGGTGAAGACAGTTTCACGGTTTTACTTCAGGAAAATTACACCAAAAAAGGTTACTTTAAAAGCAAGAGCTTAAAAGCTCTCCAGGCTGTATTCCATCTTTATAGAATCTCTCCTGCTTAGGAGCTGCAGTGTGGCATTGTATGATTGCACCTCTAGTTATAGATAGACTTTGTGAGTCACGCACACAGATGCTTCTTGGTAAATAATGCTTCTCTTCTTGAGGAGATCCTAGCAAGGGTACCTTCTTTCAATCATGCACCTAGAGCTGACCAACACAGTCCCATGCCCCTCCAAGGGTATAATCCAGAGGCAGGTTATCACAGAAATGCATTACTGATGGGTTGTGGGTTTTTTTTTCCAAAGAACTAATTTTTCACTTGCTTTCTTAAAAAGAAGGGTGTTGTGTGCCGGGACTGAAGAAGTATGCACAGTTTAGGATGCTGGCTTTTTGGCAGCTGCCTTTTCAGATCAGATCAGTCACCTGCAAAATCTTGGTTGCTTTGTCTGTGAAAATGAACACCCAATACAAATCTATTACTGTGAGCTTTCTTGCTCCTTGCTTTTGAGCAGTTTCATTTTTATTATCACTTGACTCATTTGAATCAAGATGCTGCTTGTCACTCCAAGGGTAAAGGATGGAAAAGTGCGTAATGGTCATCAGGCATTCTGCCTTTTAGAAGGAGGAGCTGAGATCTTTTGGAATGGAGATCTGTTCTGAAAAGCTAATATTTTCCTTATTTGACAATCATAGAATAGTTTGGCTTGGAAGGGACCTTTAAAGGTCATCTAGTCCAAATCCCTACAATGAGCAGGGACATCTTCAAATAGATCACGTTGCTCAGAGCCCCATCCAACCTGACCTTGAAGGTTTCCAGGGATGGGGAATGTACCTCCTCTCTGGGCAACTTGTGCCAGTGTTTCACCACCCTCATTGTAAAAAATTTCTTCCTTATATCTAGTCTAAATCTACCCTCTTTCAGTTTAAAACCATTACCCCTTGTCCTATTGCAACAAGCACTGCTAAAAACTTTGTCCCCACCTTTCTTATAAGCCCCCTTTAAGTACTTGAAGGCTGCTTTGAGGTTTCTCCAGGCTGAACAACCCCAGCTCTCTCAGCCTGTCCTCAGGAGAGGTGTTGCAGTCCTCTGATCATTTTTGTGGCCCTCCTCTGGACCCTCTCCAAGAGGTCCATGTCTATCCTGTAAGTACATCCTAATGTACTTTTGCTTTCCACATCCTCTTGCCACGTATGCCCTAGGCATTTAAACTGTGTGCATTGCTTAAAGTCTGCACACATCTTGCCTATATTATGTTGACCCTGATGGGAAAAATTGCTTTACTGTCCTTTACATCACCAGCCATGGCACTTGTCACTTGCATTCCTTGATGAACAGATGGATGTGGCTCCAGTTGCACGAGATGTAATCTTATTCTGTATGGAATGTAGTGCAGTCCACTGACCCAAGCAGACTTTTAAAAGAAAAGTATTTGAGACAGTTGAATGGCATTGAAATGAAAGAAAAAGATATGCAAGTTGCAATCCTCTTTTTACTTCTCTTTCTTTTTCCAAGCATTTAGAGCACAAACTATGTATTTCTTTCGTAACAATATTGGTTTCAGTAGCTTACTGAAAAAACAAATAAAATGGCAGTTCCCTTGGGAGCCATTAGCTTCGTGCAAATTCATGAAGCTGTGGAAATAAGAACATACTGTTAAAACTGGTACATGAAATACATTAAGACATATATTCCTCTGAGATTCAAAACATATTCCAATGAAGTATATGATTTGGGGAGCAGCAGTATTTTGGATGCATGTCTTACCTATGTGTTAGTAATATTTATGCTGTGAAGTTCCTACTCATAACTTAATAAATGACTTTTTTGGCATCAAATAGGTATAAGAAATCCTTAGTAATACCCATCCAGTATGGGGCTCAATGTCTGGCTACAGTGGAGAGAGGCATGCTGTATGTTGTGTGTTCAGCTGATTTTAGGAGTGACATTACACCCAAAGACTGTTCTGAGAAATCAGTAAGAGTCCACAAGGGGCTAAAACATTCACTCTTTTCACATATTTCCTAGCTGTCCTTTCCAAACCTGTGCCAAATATGGCTTCTTTCCTTGGAGTACTCTTCTAACACATTTTATGGCACAGGTGCTGGAGACCTGACAGATACTAACAATCTCTCACTTAAAAAGTTCATATCCAGAGTTTCTTTTGGTTTGTGTATATATTCATACAGGGATTATATTTGTGTATAAACATATAAAGTGTCCAAGTATCTTATTAACACAGGATATAAACCTTCAGTACTTTGTGTGCTGTGAAGTTTAGAGGTTAGACAGGTCTAACTTAACAATACCACTAGGACTTTTTTAAAGCAATCCTGAATACATGAATTATGTCAGATTATATGACTGTGTTAATATTCCTATGGAATCATAACATTTTCAAGTTTATCTTGATGGTCTACATTCTTAACTTTCTTACTTTGGAGTAGCATGCAGGGGTTTATATTTTAATGTCTCGTTCCAGAAGAATCTGGACTGAGCAGCGTGCGGTCAGCAAGGTTGGAGTGTGATTTATGGATACTTTTCTTCATCCACAGGCAACAAAGTTATTGACCTCACTTGTATGCTGTGGTCTTGTGTATAAAAAACATGCTGGTGACCTTCTTTTGCATCAGGTTTTTATGCCCCACTGAACATTTCTCCCACCCCCTGGGATTTCAGAGTAGACTTTGCTTGTGTGGTTAAAGTAATGCCTGTCTTTTCTCATTTTCACGTCTGTTTTAGTTACCACACCAATTTTAAGCACTGCCACTGAGGTGGTTAATTGCTTGACTTTCTTACAATTACCCATAAATGCAGTAGTCAGTACTGTAGCCTTCCATTTTATCAGAAGTTACTATTGCCTGTTGACAAAGCAAAGACGCTGACTCTGATGCTGTGGCTGTCTTCAGTGGCTCTGAGCTCCCTTTCTGCCTAAGGGTTCTTATTTGCTCATTTTTGACACCTCAGTGAACAGCAGCAGTCAGTCAGAATGAGCCTTTTGGATAATACGAAATATAAGAAGCCAGCTCATTTGAATTTGGGGGGTATTTTACATTGTGTGTTTTAATTTTCTGCTTAAAATAGTTTTCTGCTTAAAAGCAGCTGGAGGGAATCAGATTAGAAAAGCGGGGGGGGGGGGGGAGAAATAACGGGNNNGAAGTAATCACTGAGCTGAGGCCAAAGGCAGAAAATTTTCTGTTGGAAAGGAGCATTTTTCCGCAGTTGTGAGACTGAGAGCCAGTGCAGCGAAATAACTGTCTTGACAGAATATGAACTGGAAAAGGTTTTGGTGTGTGATGGGTCCTTCTGACTCACGTTAGTCCAGCGTACACCACGACTGCTGATGTGATGCGAAAAGTGTTTCCCATCTTCTTGTCCTGCCTGCTGCATGTTTCTGGAGAGCAGCCGAGCGCTTTTAACTCATTCCGTTCCAGAATCGAGTTCCCCTCTGAGTGTGCACGTTTGATAAATAATACACTCTGCATATCCTGAAAGCATGAGCTGTAATGCTAAGTGAAACTCCGTAAGGGCTGCAGTCATTTTGTATGCAAAATATATTGAAATCAGTAGAGAGAGCATGTGGCCTGAAGAGTTCAGTCATTTGTAATCTTAGACATTAAGTACTTTGATGGAGATTTTTCTGTGTTGCCCATTAAAATTAATAGACGCTAGATATCCGGATCACAGAATGTTAAGGGTTGGAAGGGCCCTCTAGAGATCCCTTATGCGACTTTAAAAAACTGTTTCCAAAGTCTCTTAGGAAAAAAAAAAAGGTTGGTGTCAAGTGAAGCACTATTACTTTACTGTTTCTATTTTGCACTGATTGTGAAACATAAGCTAATATGAGTGGTAAGGGTTGCCAGTATACAAAGCTTTATTCTTGTATGTTCAGTATTTTATTAAGGTTTTTGTAAAATTTTAAGACGCAGTTGCAGAGAAATGAAGGCTCCCATTGATTTTCTTTTTGTCAGTTTGATTAAATCTGAAATGTCCAAATCATTACAATGTAAAGCGTGAAAGGCATTTCAATAACTATAAATTCTGTTCTCCTGCTTTTTAAATATGCACTGTATTTTTACAGAGTTGTAAATAAAAATTTTAATCTTGCAGAAGATAATGATGTCTAAACCAGATTTCTATCTGAATATTATCCTCTAAGTAATATTTTCTCCTAGTTAGCTTGGGTTTTGGCTATATGAATGGTATCTCAGTAAGTCCTGAGCATCTAGCATTGAAAGCGAGAAGCGACTTAGCCGAAGGATTTTATTTCGTTTTTTAAATTCTACTATCATGTTGATTGTGGAGGTTTTCTAAACTGAAATACATGGCAAATGATGAAGACAGATACTGGTTCAGATCATCTTTGAAAAGAGAAAGTTCTGTTATCAATCTGAGGCACGATGTTTTGGGGAGGCCCGTCCTATAGACTAAAAGCTTTTATTTCCTACCAATGTTAGTGAGAAAGGAGAATTTTTGGGACCTGCCGTGAGGTAGTCAGCACAGTGTCACATCCCAAATGAATATGGACATGCTTAATAAGTAGATCTGAGACCTTCATAACCAAAAGAGTCTATGCTAATCTATAGATGCACTTGGTCAAGTTAGTTCTTTGCATATTTGTTTTGAATCAAAGGTCAAATGATTCTGGACACTACTTTCAAGACTTGTTTGCTTATTTGTTTTTCAAACCAGGATGTATTAATTATTGCATAAGAAAATTTTAAAGTAATTTGTTTTAAAATACTTTCGTTATTCTAAGGAAATTTTGAAGAAGTAGGTTGCTTAGCAACATCTGGAAAAGTTGTTCTGCTAATTTCTCCCTAACGCATGCTATAGCAATAAGATGACTTGTAGAACTATGGAGAAGAAAAAAAAAAAAAAAAGAGCATCAAGCCAAACAATAAAAATATTTACTTTTCATTCTTCCTTTAGCCTCAGAAGCACATGGGTTTACAAAAAAAAAAAAGTTTGCTCTTTTTCATGTCTTCTGTATGCCATTACGATGTAAGTTTTTTTTTACCCATTATTAAAGTTAGAGGGCAGTTAATTATATCAGGTCTTTATTTCAAGCATGTTTTGATTTGTTGGCCAATTAATTTGTTTCTAACTGAGTTGAGAATAACCAAAGGAAAATATGGGAATCTTAACTTTACACTGAAGAATTTAGAGTTCATAGCTGAAGGCTGATAGACAAGTATCCTCCCTCTGTGGGTAGAGGCAAAGGGAAATGTAACACAAACTGACAAATTGGTTACATAGATACTTCAAATAAAAAAAAAAAATCAACGTGAACATCAGGATCTAGATATAATGTATTTCTAGCGTAGGCTAAACCCTGCAGCAAAACACAGTCAAGCTTTGGATTAATAAGAGCTGAACCTGAACTTTCTATACTCTTTCTGTCTCCCCTTAGCCTGGGCTTTTATCAAATATTCCATTTATTATGTCAAACGGAACTTCTTGAATCACATTTTCTCTCTGGCAAAACCTTCCTTAAGCTGTGTTCAAAATAACAGAAGAGCCATGACAGATAGCAAGCAATGCTTGAGCACTGACAGAACTCCTGACATGTAGCAAAACTGTCTTGCCAAATGCATCTTCCAACCCACCACCTTTTAACAGGTGTCAGTCTTATATGTTTTCATATTCTAGTGCAGATTATGAGTAGTATATCTGTCTTTACCATGAAGCTATGGAGACTATGTTAATGTGCTATGAAAATGTAAAATAATTTGGATGAATAAATGAAAATGAATTTAATTCAGAAACCCTTAGGGGTATATTCTCATTTCAATGAGAGGCGGTTTATCCTTAATGAGAGGCTTATGCATAGCTGTCTGTGCAATGAGATGAGCATGCACTCAAAACTTCTTAAACATGAGAGCTACGAATAATCTGTTTAGAGGTTTTGTAGTCAAAAGAGATGGAATTTTAAAAGTAACTAGTTAGCCCTTATTTGCATAAGAAAATTAGTTGAAATTCAAGTCTCAGAGGAAACTTCAAAGTGCTTTGTCACCTTTAATACATGCTATCTGATGGAATTGTACGTAAAGGCAAATAGCCTGATCTTTTTTCCCATTTAAATATTGCAAAGCACATTTTATAAAATTGATTTTTTTAAGAATCTTGTTAGTAAAGACATTTGTTTCAAGTGGCATTTTTTTCTGAACTTGATCATGATTACGTTGCAAACAGATCTTTCCCAAGTGTTGACCATTGTTCTTCTAAATGCCGATTGCTAATTGTGTCTCATTTTACTTAGACTTTTCCTCTTAGTTTATTTGTTCTCAAATAACAAAATTTTCATTTCACAAAATTTCATACATAAACCCTAATACGTCTGACTTGTATTACAGTAGAGGAGATGTTGAAATTACTTTACTGGTATGAAAATGTCAGGGTTGTAAGAGAGAGTGATCCTTTTGACAGCTGCATGCTCTAGAAAGAAAATTGTGCCCCTCCCTTGTTCTAGATGGGCTAGGTGTAATGATATTCCTTATCTACAAAAAGGCTTGTTGTACCTCTTACACAAACAAGGCAGATATCAGCTGTGGCTGGGCATTTGTGCATTATGTAGCAAGGAGTGGCAATTCTTTTTTTTTTTTTTTCTTTTTTGCTTTGAAGGACAGATTATGCTAGCTGAGCTGGCATTTTTACAGTACCTTTACAGTACCTGAGTCTTGCTCAACTCAGCTTCGGAAAACACACACATGGATGAGTGCTCACTCACAGTTTCAGGTAGAGATTTACTAGGGGAATGTTCTGGTTAACTTTATTGGGTTTTGGAATAGACTGTTAATGCTCCTTTCTTCTCAGAATATATAAAGAATCAACAAAGAGTCACATGTACTTACTGTCAGCGTGATCCCTTCTTTGGCTTAGACTTAATCAAATTTATATCTCCCTTATGGGGAGAGCTCCACACCAAATTGCCCTGGATTTGCATAGCTGTAGCTACAGTCACAGTGTGTCTTTGGTTCTCAGAAAGATACCTCAGAACCTCAGAAAGATTTTGGCTCTGTCTGTGTTCAAAGTGGAGTTCTGAAGCAGAAGGAAAAATGCTAGGTCAAGATCAATAGCGGAGGTAATAGAGGAGAACAGGTTTATAAAATATGACCATATGCCAAAAATACCTACTAGCAATACAGGAGAAAATTTATTTTGAAATGTCGTGTAGGAGCATCAGTACTTTAACAGCTGGTTATTGCTTGTGCCCACATGCGGCGTTTAAAATAACCGCAGTGTGTGCGCTGAATTTTTTTACGCATTAGGCTGATCAGGAGGGCGGTTTGATGACTTTGGCTGTTTGCAGTTTAAACTGGACTGTGTAGGTCTCATCCTTTACATATTCAGCTATGTAAGATGATGTTGCATGAATTTTCAGGTAACAATTAATTACAGACCACTTTTACTGTTGCATGGAATGCACAGTGTTAAAGATACAAATTTTAAACTTCTCTAAATTTTTTACTATTTATTGATTAGTAATAGCTAAATGGATGTAACTACTTTTGCAATTTTACCTGACAAGAGAGATTTATTTTTTCCTATCTCAAGATCATAGGCAAATAATGTATTTCTCATCAGTTTGGGTAGAACTCATGTTAATTTCAGAAGAACCAGGAAGAATGCTCAGCACTTTAGGAAATTCTCTAGGTTCATACCAGAAAAAAAGCTCTTGACTTCAGATAATCCTTATTTCAGTTACTCTAAAAGGTTGTTGCTGAGAATAATAGTTTCAATAGTCATACTCCCTTCTGAACCAGATTTAGGATAGTTTGTGAAGTTACAATTTTTTTTTTTCTGCTTATTTAAGCAGCAGACACTCGATTTAAGTATGTACTTAGATGCAGTCATGCAGTTTAAAATATCACATGCCTTTAACAGGAATTGACTAACTTTGAATTTACTTTTTGGTTTGGTTTTTTTTTGAAAGGGAGGTGCTAGTCTAAAATCAGCAGCAAAAAACTGAGAAGTGAAGTGAATCACTTCTGGCTGTAAAGTAGGCTCAAGGATTTGGGGTACTTGTTTTTGAAAGGCACAAACGACAGTTCACAGAGAACGAAGTCCTCCGTGCTGAGATTGCCTCTGAGCTGTTGGGGATGCTTCTGACAGATTAATGTGCACACATTGTCGTCAATTCTTGAACCACAAAGCACTAAGGCACAGGGCTGTAGAGAGTAGCGCTTTGAAGAGCTTCAGCCCCAGGTCTAGACCCTCTGCATCAACACTGTAGAAAAGATTCATTTCAAATGCTGAAGTATATTGGAACCCAGGTGGAAATCAGGCCATGGGGGGCATCCGCTGACTTCAGTGTTGCTTCGAGGGTGAGTGCTTGCAAGTTCATACAAGTGACATGAGTTGCCATATCTGAAGCGATTCCTGTGCTGTAATGATTCTGCAGTTCAGGCAAAGCAGAGACTTCTTTGAACTTGAGAAAATCCCCTCTGCTGTTATGCTTTATACCCAGGTAATTCAGAGATGAGGGAGAAAATATGTTCTTTTTATAAATGCTTTTGTGAGGACTTGCAAACTAAAAAAGTCACTGAAGGCTGACCCTGTGTGATTGCAGTGGACTGTAAAGTACCCCTAAAATAATTTGTGGTCCAGTTCTCACGTAGACATGCATGAAACTACCTGATAACTGTGACACAGATCAGGAGTGACTGAGTGTCTGTTTCTAACTTATTTTTAAACAATGCCATAACCTATTTAGAAATCCCTTTGCCTTTCCTTGCAGTTGTAGCTTTATTGGTAACTGAAATTTGTGAAAACGCTAAGATTCCAGCTTTGCTTTCACTGTTAGTGTGACTCTCTGCAGGTTTTCTTGGCTAGGACACGATGAGCTTAATCTTAGTTTGCTGTCTTCAAGTCTTAAGGTAGATGCTTTCTTTATTAGCTGTATCTGCCAAAATACTTTATTACTTTTCTTTGATGCACCCTGTTCTGTCAGGCAGGAACAAACAGAACCACACTCAAAAGGGAGGAGGACAGTATTTCTAGCAAAGTTAACCCTTTTTTTTTTTATCAGTATTGATATAATGAGGGGATATATCACGGGACTGAAAAGCAGCAGAACTAGTGCAAAATATGTGTACTCAAACAGTAATTATTTTTGAGATGGTGATGATATTGCAGATAAAATCACAGAATGTAATCAGATTTCTTTGCAAAGGGACATGAGCAAATGGGTACCACATCAATTTGTGCAGAATATTGGGCAGCGGCAGAGCAGGATTGGTACATAGTGTGTGTGTGTATATGGCCGTGCTGTGAGAAAAATACCCTTTCTCCCTCAGTCTTCATTGAGCCTCCCAAGGTCGTGCTGCTTTTGTGCAGGATCGTGCCAAAGGCATTAGCTGTGCATAGTTGTTGCAGTCCTGAATTTGGCTTACAATAAGGAACATAGTCAAAGCTAAGAGGCAGGATGACTTGCTAATTTTTACCTGAGGATACAGACTTGCCACATTGTGCATACTTGAATTACTTTGGGAATGCTCAGTGTAGAAATATATGTGCCTTTATACTCAGTTAGGTAAACCACTTAGAATCACTTAGGTTTGAAGAGACCTTTAAAATCATCGAGTCCAACCACAAACCTAACATTGCCAAAACCACCACTAAACCATGTCCCTCTGCACCACGTCTATACGTCTTTCAAATACCTCCAGGGAGGGCGATTCCACCACTTCCCTGGGCAGCCTGTTCCAATGTTTGATAACTCTTTCAGTGAAGAAATTTTTCCTTATATCCATCCTAAATCTCCCCTGGCAAAAGTTGAGGCCATTTCCTCTCATTCTATAACTTGTTACTTAGGAGAAGGGACTGACCCCCACCTCTCTACAACCTCCTTTCAGGTAGCTGTAGAGAGTGATAAGGTCTCACCTCAGTCTCCTTTTCTCCAGGCTGAACAACCCCAGCTCCCTCAGCTGCTCCTCATAAGACTTGTGCTCCAGACCCCTCACCAGCTTTGTTGCCCTTTTCTGGACACGCTCCAGCACCTCCATGTCTTTCTTGTAGTGAGGGGCCCAAAACTGAACACAGTATTTGAGGTGGGGCCTCACCAGTGCCAAGTACAGGGGGACTTCTCTATTCCTGCTGGCCAAACTATTCCTGATACAGGTAGGATGCTGTTGGCCTTCTTGGGTACCTGGGCGGGTGGAAGATGAATGGCAACCAACAGGATGAAGGACGTAAACTGTGGAGCAAATGCCTGTATCGAAGTATTTCAAAGGAGCTCAAAGATAGCAAGCAACAGATTTCTTTAGCCAGCAAAGGTGACTCCCTGAAGGCACTTGGATTGCATTAAATTTGTCCTGATTCAGAAACAGGTCGCACCTGCTTCTGCCATCCTGCTCTCGGGTAGGTCAGTGGTCTTAAAGTGATGCATGCTAATGGGTCACCTGTGTTAAGGGACAAGAGGCCATTTTGATGAAAAAGGTCAGACTCTCTCAGTGCCTGAAAAAGGTTTTTAGAGGTTCTCCATTGCATTAATACCTGGGATCAGTAAGCGTAAATTTTGCACTTTGAATATGTAGCCTAAGCAGTCTGTGTCTCACCAGGGTTCAGGGAGGATGGGTGGCTGTTGTTCAATGTCTGGAAAGAGTGGGGTGCCCTGCAGTCAAGAGACTGCTTTTTGATAACAGAAAGTAGTGGGATGTGCTGGGAGCTGCAAGCATTTGGGGAAGGACCCCTGGATTCAAGTGGACCAGCCCTTTTTTTCCTCTATTTACTGAAGTGTGTCAGTGTCAGGTAAAGGGCAGAAACAATCTGTTTGATGTGAGGCTGATAGCTGAGCTATGGTGCCCGTTTCCCTGAGAAAACTGCCCGGCCGCAGTGTCGCTGTGTGCCAGAGCCTTCTGAGGTTCCCGGTTTTGTGCTTCTGGGACACAGTGAATGGGAGAGGAGCTGCCTCAGGCTACTGGCCTGCAAAAAAAAGAACTCATGTTTGAGTTAATGTGACACCTAATGGTTCTGTATTTATTTTGTGGCAGTTCTTTTTTTTCTAGCTCATCTCTAATGCGTTTCTTCTGGAGGTATAGTTACAGGATCTGTTACACTTGCTCAGTGTTTAAGATTAGTTTTCAGTCAGTGGTTTTGAAGCTCGTCTCTTATAATTTAGGTCAGTGAAGGGAGTGTATGTACATTGAACTAACAGCTTTCTCGGCTTCAGCTGAGACTACAAACAGGATTTGCTATTATTTGTTTAAATATCTTGGAGGAAGGGAGTGGAAGAAATTCAGACAAATATTCAATGTATGTGTTGTCTTAAGTGGAATGGTCTGCTGCTTAATAAAGAAATCATTGCTAGCACACCTGGTTGTTTATTTAAAATTAACAGCAATCACCTAATACTAAATGGTGTCTCCTTCAGAAACCGGCAAGAAGGTTTTTACTTTGTTGAATAGTCACCAAATTCAAGCTCTGTTAGAATAAGGAAAGAATTGGTTATTTTACTGCAGTAGGCTTTTTTGGTGAAGGTGCTCTTGCTGGCAGTCACATTCCTATAAACGAAGAGATTGGCTTCTTGACTGCTTGGATGGTCTCAGTGGTTTATGCAAATAATGAGAAATAGCAAAAGGGAGATACTGGAGTGGGTTGATTAGAAGAGATGGGACAGTTAATAAAAATGGGACGTGAAAGAGCGCAGGGATGCCAGGGTCTCAGGTCAACGCAAATGAATTAGTATAGTGTAGACTATCACAAAAAATGTGGCTGTAAAGCTCTATCTTTCTCACAACTGCTACCAAAAAGAAATCCACTGCAGAAGGGGTAAAATGAGTGGAACTAGCGGAGAAAAAACTTCAAGTAATTTTTTGACAGGAAAAAGTGAGAAGAGAGATAAGTAGCATTTTTCTAAAATTTTCAACTATTATCAAGCACAGATGGCTGTTTCCAAATGGTTTGCCTCTAAAATATTGCCTACTTCTCTGCTAGCTGAATTTTTCAAATATTTTCTAAGTTCAGAGCAGATTGCAGTGATCCAAGTGGAAGGTAAGAAGAGATAGCTAGCCTATGTAATGTCTATTTCTAGAAAAAAGCTGGCAACATGTCAGCCATACAGAGATGGAAATAAATGTTACTGATCCTTTACTGACACCTGGCCATCCAGAAGCAATTGAGCAGCGCCAGTTCAGATCAAATTCCCTAGCTAGTTGAACTGAAATAAAATCTGCAAATTTATTTTTTTTCTTCCACAACATTACCAGTGTTCCATCGGACTTATGAAAACCCATATGGCATAAATTGCTCCCAAGAGATCCTTATCCAACCTCATCTCCATCAGGACTGTAAAAATACTGCATCTGAATTTATGTGTATGCGTGTATTGTATGGATACTCTTGTCGTCCATCACCTAATTTGGAAAACCTCCCTAGGTCTGCATTGCAAATAGCTAGGTACATATGGTTCTCCTCCCTCATGTCTTAGTCATATGTGCACACGTGCTGTGTGGTGATAATACCAAATGATTAATATCTTTTGTTTTTCTGTTTGAATGACAGTTGTTTTTTTATTTTCTTTAATGTGCACAGATTAACCAATTCTGTGACGTTAAGGAGCACATTAAAGTCTACGACAAAGCCCAGCAGGGCACTGGGATTTTTGAGCTGAAGCAATAGAGACTGCTGGGAAGAGACTGGGGATGAAGGCAGTGAAGAAACTGGGGAACAGGGCAAGACTTTCTCAAAGGGTTTTCTTGATGCAGAGAAGATAGAAGTGGCTGAGGCACCAATAGGCAGGGCCACTGCTGCTCAAGTCAGGGTTTCTAGTATAGAAGCCCTGACCTGTAGAAGCTACCTGCACCAGGGAAGATCTATTGAATAAGCACGAAATTTGAGGAAGTAAAAGGATGAATGCATGACTGGGGTGGGTGAATGAATTTCACAGCTCTATTTGATCTCCAATGTGATGGTGGGTCCTAACAGTTAAGTGAACTTTCAGGTAGTTGGTTGCAGGACTTGAGACGGTATTGCAATTTACAGAAGTGCTAAATGCTCTCAGCTGCTTTGGAAGATAAGGGTGCACACAGCAGTAATTAATTGTGGCATTTCCAAACATTTGGATGAGTGACTTTGCCATCTTCATATTTTAACAAAGGGATGTTTGTGTGTATAGTGCTTGCTAAAAAATACCTTAAGAGTCTGTTGCAGCTAGTGGATTCAACATAAGCTGGAACATCTTGTACGTGCCATTGCTATGAAGATCTGCGAGCACTTAATATAGCTTGCACAACCTAAATTGCCAAGTGATGCAAAGCAAGATGGGGCCCAGCATGATTACAGGATCCCAGATTGAGCTACTGGAGTGATAAAAGAAAGATCTTTTTAGACCTACTGCATATAAAAGACTGTGAGGCAATAAGTATCAACCCACAAAGACAACTTTTGAACCTGTAAGACAGGCAAATGGACACCTGTCTTTCTGTGAAATGTGTAATAAATGCTGCTGCAGGACTGAAGAAGGATATTTAGATTACATTTCAGTCTTAAATATAAAAAACAGTTTGCAGCCCAGAAGTTGGGGACATGTATCTTTTGGGGAGGAATTTATCAGTTAATGATGAACAGAAGGAGCAAACTGACTGTTTAGAAGACAAGAAAGTACATCCTGCCTCTGCCCCAGGGAGAGCAGGCATGGCTATCAATTCCAGACAGATACTCCTCAAGAAGGGGCTGTGGATTTTTTTTGATCTTTGTTTGGGGATTTTTTTCATGTTGAAATAGCAGAGGTGGTAAAAAGAGATTGTAATATTATAAAATAAAGAACTTAATCCAGATTGTGGCCATCCACAGGTAAATTTGTTTAGTTAAGGTTTTTTATTTAGTTGTTAGTATTTGTAATGCTGTTCTCGTCATACATTTTTATTAACTGAAACAGCTATTTTGCAGAATATTATGTGATATGTTTGCATTTTGTAATAGTCTCAATTTCTTCTATAACTTTTTCCCCATTTATCTTATATGGTCTGGTTCTTAATTAAAAGTAGGCTTTCAAAAAAAGCATGAGAGCATTTAAGGAGTCAACTCAGGCACATTGGAAAGTGGGAGAATAAAATCTGACTCCTGAAGTCTCATGAATGTGATGAAAGTGAATAAATGTAATAGACTGAGAGGGAAAATCGAAAGATTTCTTGAATTGATGGTCACAAACCTGGCTGCATGTGTGGTTCTTGGGTAGCTCACTTCTTCCCCTATCCCAGCCCAAGCACTAACTATGTGGACGGAGAAATTTGGCTCTGTGTAAGGTACATAAGCAGTTGTAAGCATAAATACTAAGTATTCATGTTTTATATATAAATGTAGCCTCTATCTTGCCAGTCATAAAAAGAAAAAAAAAAAGTGCTCTGAACCGAGTTTTGTATGAGGACTAGCAAGGGATGGTGAAAACAAATTCAGAACCAGATTGTAAAATGGGTCTGTTAATTGCCTGAAGCTGTTGCTGTGACTAACGATGTCCTTGCTACCTGCTTGCCTACATGGGGTTTGGGAGGGTGGATTCTCAGAGAATTCAGGTTCTCTGATTGTGCGTCTGCCCTTCCCTGGCAAACCACAGGCACCTGCTCTGTGTTGCTCTGGTAAAACACAGCATGGAACACATGGTGGTGTCTGAGCCACGTGTGTGGAGCAGGAGATATGTCTGTGTGTGGCATTATCTGCTTTTCCTTTCCTCCTTTGGTACGTAGCCCTACTCATCGCAACCCAAATGAGTGGGCACCTCTTGGTTGTTGGTTTGTTCTGGAAGTGGGACTTGGATAACTGTCTTAAGCAGTTAGAAATCGTGTGTCAGGTTTTATTCAAATGAAGACATTTAAATAGCTATTACAGGGGACACTTCTGTTCCCATTATTTCTTGTAAGGCAGGAGGAAGAGCAGAAGTCTTTCTCATGTTTCTATGCAGCCGTAAGACCTTTTTCCTTTTCTGAAATCTGAGATTTTTAAAAGCTGAAGTTTAAAGAAAGAGACAAGTACCATTATGGAAATAGTAGTCCTTCCCTGTATTTCCATTCTTTAATCATTGTGTGATACTTCTTTTTTATGTTCCTCTGAAGTGATCACGCTTGGAAGGGAGGCAAGGGAGGCTGCTTGTTGGCTCTCATTTGACCTCACTTGGGCTGATCGACAGCTTCCTGTGTTTCGTCTTTTATTTGGGTGAGACTGCTATGGAGTCCCAAAGCACTGGGTGATGCTGCTGTTTCTTGTCAAAAATGTCTAAGGAAATAGTTCCTGAGTTTAGACGCACCTCAGAAGTGGCTTTCTGATTTGCTTCTGAACCAATTACAGTACCCTGGGAAGTACACAGCAGGACTAATCAAAGTGTGTGTACAGTCTGCATTCAGGTGTACGAAAACAAATGAGAGAATGCAAATTAGGTAGTTATTTCAGTAAATGTTTTCTCATTGTTTTTGTATTCTTTGTTCAAAAATCAGTCAACGCATTGGCAGGAACTGAGTGGGACATGATTGTGTCCCATCTATTTTGTTTTTATTTGGGGAAGTAGGATGTACCCTGCGGGCACCAGGAGGGTGCTGGGGCAGAACTGGATGCCTGAAGCTGACCACGCTCAGGGTTGAGACTGAAATATCACAAGTTAGAATGGGTGTTCACAGCTCTTATTTCCTGAAGTAAAGTAAATTCCCACTGCAAAAGGAAAATCCTCAGTAGGCACTATGCCTTCTCCCATTCCCCAGGAAGCTGCTTATGGAATAACAGAAGCTAGCAGTCAATGGCAGTAGCCTGCATCCCGTACCTCAGTAGCTGCAGTTTCTGATGTCTGCATGCCATTGGCTTGGGATACCGCGTGCCTGGTAAACTGTAATTAGTAGGTCTTGCTTCCGTTAATAATTTAACTCTACATTTAGTTAACATCTTAGGCTTCTTTAAGGATTCCTATTATGGTTGCCAGTGTTAAATTCTGTTCTGTAACCTAATTTCTTTGGGTTGATAAACAGACATTGTTTAGTTTACAAACCAAATAGGTAAACGAAGGAAGACATTAAGTAAATGTTGAGTTTCAGAAGCTATTAAGTCAAGATAGCTGTAGAGAATCTAAAAAATGTCCTGCCAGTAACATGAGACCATTAACAGTTGAATGAAGAAGTTTGGGGGTTTTAGCTTGTGAGGGGAAAGAAGTTGCAGGAGTTCTGTATTCTGGTTTTGTGATACTTGGTTGAAGTTTCAGCAAGTTGTTAATAGCTGTCTGTGTTTCCTTTTAGTCACTGTGTTATTAAAACCCTGGGATGAGCTCTAGACTTGATAATACTTTTCTGTTCATGAGTTCTCACTAACCAGAAAATTACCAAGGTCTTGAAGATCACAGTGAAATAAGGTTTTCTTTTTCTGTCTTCATCTTCAAATTATTGTCCCTAGAAACCCAAAATATACTCTTTGTGTATGCATTAAGTGTCTCATCACAGACACTTTTCCTTAAAGGATAAGTGTACCTGATCGCACCCAAATATTTCAAACCCAAGACAAACAATGGGAGGAATCATTTAATACATTAGCATTTTATCTGTTCTCTTCCCCAGCATTGTCATAAAAATAAGACAACCAGGTGGATGATATGCAAAAAGTAACACACCATTGGTGTAAATATTAAAGGCTTAGAGGAGGCTGGAGTGCACTCCATCAGAGCTTCTCGCAGCTTTTAAACTGGTGGCCTCAACAGTAGGGGTACAAAGGGAGCCTGAAAGGAGGGTAGCTTCCCGATGGCACTTTCAGGATCGTACCTAAGGGTGTTATCGCAGGGCCTGCATCCAACCCTGAGTTCTTTGACGCAAATGAATTGAGGTTTAGAATTGGCATGTCTGGCCAATGGAAAATTTTTGAGTTGTAAAGAAAGTATATGCTTCAGAAAGGATAGCTGAAGACTGGGATGCACCACCCTTGGGAGGCTCTTCAGTATGGGGCCAAGAAGCAGGACTTGTGGTGACTGATGTGAACTGGCCTGTGTCTGTGCTGTACAGATCTTGGAGCGTATTTATCTTTACTTCTGTGCTCAGGTTCTCTCGCCAAGGGAACTGCTTGGATTGCTTGAAGTAGGAGTCTGTGTGCAAACTAATATGTATGCGGTGTGGACGCTAAGAGGCCAAGGGCTGTGCAGTGAAACAGAAAGGGAAATAATTTGACGATGTAGATAAGAATTGAGATGTGTGTTGGAGCCGGGAACTCAAAGAAGGCTATCCCAGGTGGGGTGCTCCGCAGCACCCCTGGGAACCCTGGCAGAAAGTCTTGGATTCTCCAGATTTAGGATGGTTTGCATCCCCAAGGTGTTGGAGAGGCTTGGCTTCTGACTTAACTGTCCCCAACACAGTGGATGTAGCAACTTGAAAGCGGCATGTACCAGGCAGAATGCAGTAGACTGCTGCTTAACTTTTATAGAAAGTTCATGAAACCTGACAGGTATTTTATACTTAAAGTCAGCTAAAAATCAGCTATTTCCAGAAAATGTCAGTTCCAGCAGAAAATTCTTAAGGCAGTTACAGTATAAAATACTGCTAGTCAATGTCATCTTAATTAAGGCTAGATGATGTAGAAATTAACTCTTCTGAAAAAGGTAGAAAGTTTAAAGACAGAAATTATGACAATGCTTCTGTCCACAGGAATGAAAATGAGTGTTTGATCTAAACTCATAATTTGTTTTTTTTAACTATTATGTTATAAAATAACCACACTGACTCAGTCATAGTTCTTTGGAAGTTACAGATGAGACTTTAAAGCCATATGTATGATGATTTATAAAAATTATAGTAAATTACAAGAACCTCCTTCAAATCTGTCAGACTGAATTTTCTGCTCTGTGGAGCACAGTGATCGAGACAGCGAAGCTGAATGACATTTTACACTGTGCGTACCGCCAGCTGGCAAAAGCCTATGGCATTAGCTGAATCCACAGTAAACCCACAGACAACTGGTCAAGAAGATGGGCTGTGTAAGTCTCTCTCAATGGTGCTTCCAAGGGAGCTGTCAGCATTGTTTTGCAGTGCCGACAATAGCAAAACAGTGGCATTCTTGATGCTCAGTTTGACAGAGCCATACCTATTTCAAATATCTGTTTGGATGCTGACAAAGTGATTTACGGGTCATATTTTCTTTGGACCTCTGTAATATCAGAAACATAATTAGGATCGATGTCATCTTTGGCTGTACTCCAGCTATATTCAAAAGGGAGTATATTCCATACTCTCTTTTAAAGGAAACGGATATTCAGTGTTGAAAGTCCTACAGGTTGTTCTGTTGGGAAGAAAAAGTGATGAGAGAATTGCCTATAAGATTCTATGCATCTTTATTTGTTTGCAAAACAAATCTTCACGAAACTGTACTCTCCTAAATAAGAAAAAGAATAGGAATAATAAAGGGAACATTCCCTTTATTCTCAAAATTCTCCTTAGTGCTAGATTATGTTTGAGATGCACTCTAAGATTTCTTCTGTGCTTGTATTACAAGTGTTCCTCTGATACTTCATTTCTTTCCATTGCCTTTTCTGGCTACATCTGTGATGCTTTTGTCTTTTTGCATATACAGTAGTACCAACAATTTCAAAATTGCTTTTAGCCACCAGGAGAAAATCTCTCCTTGCATCACACAACAGCACCAGAGCACCATCTGAGTGAGTTAGAGTGGTAATTTCTGCTTCTAAGGGATCTTAGCTTCATGTTATACTTACAGGGAATTAAGAATTCCCATTTTGCTTCTTCCAAAGTTACAGATTTTTTTACTTTATACCTCTGATATGAAACTACTCTTACTGCTTGCTTTTAATGCATGCAAGGCTCCTTTGAGGAAAAACATGCCGAAGATGTTAATGGTATCAGAGTAGACATCAAATTGATGTGTCCAGGGTAATTAATAAAATTTGTCTTTGAATGTTTGGGCTTTTTTTCCCCTCTCTAAAACTTCCCATCTACACATAAAATGTAAGACTGCAGGTCCTCAGGAGTCTGTAATTTGCACATTTTATGACATTCTTTTTAGGCTTTGAGTATTGATGTAAGAGAGATGCCACTTTTATGCAGGGGCTGCAGGAGGGAGCTGGGGTGTGTAACAGGCCGTCTTATGTCCTACCCAAGTGGTAGGGCGTAAAGTCTGGGAGGTTGTCTTCTAGTTAAGGCGGCACCAGTGTCATGTTTTCTCATGTTCCTGGTACTGAAATGCAAGAGTATTATCACTGCCTAATTTTTCTAGTTGGCCGTTTACTTTCTTTTTTCCAGAGCAAAGGTAACTTGGAGTTTTCTTTGAAGATAATTTAGGAACTTTCAAACCCTATCATGAAGTATTCAACACCACGCTCTAGTTCTTCATGTGACACTGGATTGTCGTCATCCACCGCCATTGGCAAGCTGCTTTGCCAAAAAGTTATAAATGCTTTCAACTAAAATCTTCATGTAATCTGAGGAGAAATTTACCATCTGATTCTTCATTTCCTTTGATTTAAAAAAAAAAAAAAAGCCCCTCATGCTTCTCTAAAATAATTTTCAGATGACAGCAGAAAGGAAGTGTGGACACAGAGGTGTGGCTGTTTGATGATGATTGTTATTATATTTAGAACAAAAAAAACCCTCCAGTGTTTAGGTATGGAAATTTTCAGGTCGGCAACATGTTTTTTTCCTTTAATTGAAGTTATCACAAAATATCTATTGTAACTAAGTATAAAGGATAGTAGGGCAATGTACTTTTGCAACTTGGATCTACAGATGTATATGCAGTTTTGAAAAATCCAGAAATCTTTGGTGTACATATAAGAAAAAGTTCTCAACGTGCATGGCATTTCTGTTGAAAAGCAGCCATACACGTCGTATCTCACATTCACTGCATTTGTTAATCATAGTAGAACAGACAGGTAATATATTTCATTTTGTTTTACTGCAATCAGAAAGCAATAATATCTTTCTCATTGCACAACTGGCAGTGGAAGAATTAAGTTGTATGTAGCTGATTCAATTCTTAGTGACAGAGCTACAAAAGAAATACATGAATAAAACATCATTATAAATATGTTAGCATCAAAGCTACCTTCGTATCATGTAGAGGTTTTTGTACTGTTAAAATCAACTGTATAAAAGTAATCTTTTTAAATCTTTTTCAAAAGCTGAACTTTATTCAAAAAACTTTTTCCTATTGTATTTTCAAACTGCGTTCACCTCTTTGAGGCCAAAATTTTGGATTATGCTTAGAGAAAAATGCTTTTTCTTTTTTTCAAAAAAATACACGTTATCCAGCCACATTTATTTCTTTGTGAATTCTCTTTTAAAGTAGAGTGGATTCTTTGGCTGTACAGAGTGAAGAGACTGGCTCCACAAATCTGTTGAGCAGATATATTTTTTGATATCCTTAGGAGTGGGTGGAGGTGAGCTTTCCCAGTGTGGTCTGAAAGAAAACATAATATACTGTATGTGGGAGTTCAGATCTTGTAATCTCATTTGAATTCTGCCCCAGTCTCTGCTGTGTAGCTTTGGACTTGTTGCATAATTTTGCCTTTTTTTTTTTCTACTTGTATGCCTTTGCCTAAATTAGATTGTAGTATAGGATTTTTGGTATAGGTGCCTTCATGGGGCAGGTAATGCGTCTTTGAGGAGGAGTAATTTCACTAGGAGATTTTGTAGAGACTATTTTATAAGGTACTAGAAGCTGGACTAAATAGGACATAGAACCTATCCTAGTTTGATAAAGCCATCCATATTCAGTGCATGTCAAACTAAGAACATGTGTATCTTTATTTAAATTTAATTTGTACCTATGTAAATTTATATATACTATATATTATGTATACACAGGTACATGTATAGATGTATGTATATATTGTTTCCTTTAAATATGTATGTTTCCTCTATTTTTTACTCATAATTTATTTCAATAATAGTTCTGGTTGCAACTGTTTTCTGTATCATTCCTTATGTTATTTCTACTTATTTAATAAGTCTCTGGATATCTCTTGCTGCAATTGGGCTATTCTGGATTTTGGAGTATGAAATGGGACGTACTCTTAAGAAGATCTGTAGCCCAGTTTGATCAAAGCAATATGTTACTTAGTTTGCCTTCATTTTGGAAATGCCAGAGTGGGAAAGTGTGCACAGCTGGCCCCCATGCTGCTATACCTGTTCTGAGTCAGCTGAAAAAACTAATTATCTCCTGTTCTCAGGATGGCACTATTAAAAGCAAAAATATAATACAGACACTCCCACACCCCCAGTGGTAAATGGTTTTATAACAGAATTAAACACGTTCATGTGTTGCTAACTCTAATTTGTTCAGGGTAGGCTCAACACTAAAGCAGACAGGTTTTTATTTGGGGGCTGGAGTCTCATTCGCATTAATATACATGCACATTTCTGTCTGGTAGTAAAGAAATGGGAGTACAGAGGTGTGCTGACTCTGGTCATGTGCGAGGAAAGCCCTGTGTAAGTGTCCTGGAGATGCGATCTGGTGAAGCGTTTGTGTCACTGGTATAACCCTATACCTCCTTTAGGATGATGAATGTGAGCTTGCTGTTTTTTGGTTTAATAGATGCTCTATGGCAATGTTGAATTAAGTCTCCATGTTGCCAGAGTATTATGCAAGTACTTTCTTTTTTCCTTTCATTCAGCTGTGTGACCTATTTTCTTTTTGTGTGTGATTTTTATTTTTTGGGGGGTCTTTTTTGTGACTCGCTACTACATAGCTTTCATTATTTATAAACTGTCTCTGTCCCTTGTGGAAAAAAGGCCATATAATGCTTTGAATGAAATCTGAGCTAGGGAAGAAAATTATCTGAAATGTTGCAAAGTTTTATGTCTCTAACTGAAATGATCCTGACCTCATTTTAATTAAAAGGAATAATTTCCAAGCTGAGAGTTTATGTCAGTGTAAATGGCGATGGGCGAGTTGTGAATAGCATATCAAAGTCTCTAATGGCTACACTGTCAGGGTCAATGCAGCCTCAGTCAAAGCATTATCCTATTAGATTGTCCTAAAATGTCATTAAATGGCAAAGTAATTTTCTCTGTTTCCCCATTTTGTCCCTGCTTTGGCAGAGACGTGTCTGAATAGAAGCTTTTTTAACAATTTGCCTAATCCAGCTTCACTTATTAAGTGTTTGAATTCAGTGCTTGAAACATCTTAATCACCTGTGTGTACTTAATGGTGAGGTCCAGATGCTGCAGGAAATACATTGTTCCAGACCCTTATCCCTTGCCAGTTCCTGCGGCCGTGCTTTGGGTATGGAGGAAGAACATTGGTAGAGCTTTTCAATGTATGTAAAATAATGTGAGTACAGTGAGCGTATAACACAGTCCTGGAGACCTTATCTCTTTCATAGCATAGACAAGCCAGATTATCTCATAAAAGTATCATCCTTTCATGATTAATAATCCTGGGGCATTGACATAATTCTTCAAGGATGGGCATCACTTCTTTATTCCCACCAGTCACTTTACATTCAGAAAACAAGGGAAAGAATTTAAATGTTGCTTTGTCACAGCTGTGAATGGAATCAAGTTTTCTTTTGAAAGTCTGTAATTAAAAAGAAAGAATCAAGAACAGCAAAGAGAAATTCCATGTTGTATTGACAAAGAGTTCTTCATTAAATTCTGGAGCAAAAAGGACAAAAATAATTCAAAATAATACACAATTGTTTTCTTCTGAGCTATAATAGTTTGTCTCAAGTTCTTTTGTAAAAATTGTATTTGTAGGACTTTGATCATTTGAATGAATAATTTGCTTCTGGCTGCAAGTTGACACACATGCTCTCAGCTCTTGTGCAGTTGTTGGCTCTTCTGAAGGTGCCTTTATGGTCTGTTCAGTAAATAGAAATATTTTTTTTTCTTGGCACTTGTAACTCAAAAAATATTTGTGGGATTATTATTCCATAGAAATGTCTAAATGCCATGACCTCTGTCTCTTCCACTCTTCTGAAATGGAGAGAAGCTACTCTTACAAAAGAGCAAAAGTGTGATAATGAATTAGTGAGAGGTACGCAGTGGGGGGTTTTTTGGTTTTTAGTTTGTTTTGGGTTTTTTTTACTGTATTGCTGCTGTTAGCTCTTCTTGAAGATAAATGGGCTTGTGGAGTTTTGTATCAGCTTGGCAATGCCACCTAGACAGCAGCTTCAAAATGCCCCTCTGAAAAAGTTGTTAGTATCAAAATATCATCTATTTCCACAGCGGGAAAAGGGCAGCTTTTCACTGGAGTGCATCAGGAAGTTTGGGTAGGGTCCCATGATTATGTTGTATGCCACTCATTTGACTCTTTGATGGAGTAACCTGGTACTGCACAAGGGTAATTCAGAATTTGATTTTTGCCAGAACTCACTGACACATTTGAGTTTCAGTTCCGAATTTTTGAACAATTTAATAATTTCTGAAATTAGTATAATTTGCAAGAGTGCTGTAAATTTTGAAGATTGTTCATCTGGAGCATTTTCGAAGAATTAAGCAGTGACAGTATGTGTATGGTTTCTGAAGGCCAGTTAATGAATAATCTTACGGCTCTTCTGAATGTGAGGGGTCAGATATGTGACATCTCTGAAGTGGCACAGGGTGCTAGTAAACATGTCCTGTTAACCTGTTGCTCTACATTGAATATCTGAATATGAGAAGTTAAAACAATTATTTGATAATAATGACAATTTAATATCGTTCAAAGTTGAATTTCCAAATAAAAGAGGAACAATTTTAAAATTAAGTATTCCGTAAATAAAATTATATTTAAAGAATGTGGACATCACTGGCCTTTGGCATTTATATGGATAAATTCTACATTTATTAGTACCTACATAGAGAAAATTCATAGCTGAAATGTAATTGCTGTTGGAACAATGCTTATGTTCATTAGGAGCATGACTAGTATAATCACATTAGAAGAACTGATAAATATTTTTCAATCCATTGTCATCAATGCAGAATTTGTGAGTTACTCACTAAGTTAAAAATTATCAAACTACGGTTTTTTTGTAGGTGAGTTTACCTTACCACAATGATTGCAGCTGAATTGTCAGTAGGAGTTTCTGTGAATAAGATTATGACATTTGATTGGCCTGGACTTTGAGCAGTACCTTCTTGCTGGCATCTGCCTCATCATGGGTAAAATTATAACTGTCACAGTGGTTGCATATTTAGTTCTTGATTTATTATTAATTCATTCTTAAGGGAGTTTTTTCTAGTGGATTGGTGTCTGAGGTGGTGATAAATATGTAAGTGAATGTGCTTGTCTGGGGGAAAAGCCTTGAATGCTGCTGTATTTTGACCATGGCCTTGTAGGAAGTTACTAGTGATGGGCTGGTAGTTTGTCCTCTCTGTGGTGTGGCAAGTTAGAGGGTTTTGCCTTTGAAGTTTCGTGGGGCACCTTTTAACTGCAGCGTTGACTTCCATGCTTCTATGCAGCCTCTTTACAGGTGTTTTCAGAGGCTTGGAAGAGAAGGCTACTTTGAAGGACAAACACGACCGACCTTGAGGTTCATGTGCTCCAGCAAGTATAATCAGCAGGGACTGGAATAGTAGTTTTAAATTAATGTGGTTACTCTTGGCATTATCTAGAATGTCTTATTGGAAAATAATTTTCCATCATCTCTCTGGCTATTAACATGTTTAGCTGAACATACGACTGTATGGTGGATTTGAAAAATTATATCCTAGGTTTCTTTTGCTGACCTGAATAGTTTGCTTTGCTCTACATATGGCTGGAAGCTCAGAAAGAATGCGTGGATCTTATTGATTAAAAATGAATTGTGAAAAAATGTGTCAGCTTAAGAACTTGCAACACTGTCGTGCTGCTCCTGCTTTTGGTCCTTGCCACCTTTTTTCTTTTCTTTTTTTTTTTCCCCCCACTTTTCCTGTCTTTTGAGGGAGAGGGTGGAATATGATTATCAAGACTGAAAAAGTACTTGTAATTAAAAGCTTCAGATGTGAAATGTACTTCACCAGTTCAATTCTAGAGGTGAAGTGTCTGGGATTACTCCTGCAAATTAGCATTATGGCCAGCAGTGGAAAGAGCATTTACAGTGGATAGTTGATGTATTTTCATTAGTCTTCAATAACCAGTCTCCAGCACGTGATGATCAGCCAAGCATTCTGTTCATCCTTCCATTCTATTCTATTCCTTCTAGAGGGAGTGCATTCACTTAGAAAACATCTTTTAAAGCTTATTGGCTATATGATAGTAGACAGGAATCAAAGGTAAACTTACTGTAACATTGTTTGAACTTAGGATGACAATTTTGTTGTCCTTGATAAAGAAATATTAATGCTCTAAAAAGTTGGATTGTTTTAATGTTACTTCCACTCGAGTGCGACATCATGGGGAAAAAAAGACACAATGGTACGCCTTACACATTTAGTTCAGTTGCTTACTCCTTTTTTTGACCTTATGGCTTTACCAAATGTATTTTTTGGCGAAGGTTAGCCTGCTTCATCTTAATGAACAAAATATCAGTGAAACAGAGACAAATTTGATAATTTATGTCATGTATTTGTCATTGGAATTACAATTAATAAATTTCTGATACAAATTTTGGTTTTGAGGGTTAGTGGAAATTACGTCTTCTCTATTTTTCTGTTGCCCTGGTATTAATGATTCTGGGTATTGGTATCCCTAGAGAAGGTGGATAAAGAGGCAGCATTTAGTGAAAACGTTCTTGACTCAACCTTGCAGTAATACTAAGTCAAAACAACAAAGTCTTTGTTGTTTGCTGTGATGTTTTTAAAAGGAAATACTTTGACTTCACCTAGAAATAACTGATTTTTGCATCCATGTTTAACAAAATCCATTAATTTTCACATAACATTTTAAGTCTTCCGAATCCATATTTTCTGCCAAAAAAAACTTGGAAAAAATTCAAGCATCACTCTGTAGTACCCATGTAGTTAGCAAACTTTTAGTAAAGCCATTTTCATTATTTTCCTATTGAATGATCATGTGCTTCCATACTTGTATAATAATAAGAAGCAAAAGGAAATGTAAATAGCTGTAAAACTCAAGCGTGTACACTCAAGTATGCAAGTCTGTTTTACAAAGAAAAACTGTTAGAAACTGTTGGCTTCAGGTAGGGATCCAAGTATGTGAACTTTGTACTTCATCTCATTTCAAAAGGATTTTGTCTCTTCCTGACTCTTTCAGGTGTTAATTGCTGAGCAAGTGTTTAAGCCTGATACTTAAAAAAACTAAAGACTTTTAGCGCAGTTTCCCATTGTTTTTTGTAGGGGAAATACCGTTTTATTTCAATTGTTTATAACTCTGTAACGTGCCATATATACACTTGAAGATAAGGTTATTTACTGTCCTTAAGTAGGATATGTCTGCATATAGCTACAGACACAGAAGCCCAGGCCTCCTTTTGCTTTGCGCATCCATGTAGCTAACGATTATTTGATTCTCTTCTTCACTTATTTCAAGAAACTTCTACAGGTTCTGTTCTGAGAAACCTGCTGGCACCAGTGGTGAAAGCTGCCCACTCATACATGCAAGCTCAGTTTCTGGAAGGAAGGGTGAACTATATTTTTTTTAAAGACTTTATTCTGTGGGCAAGAAATAACTGACAAGTCACAACCTATAAAAAGTAAACTCGAATCATGGGCTATTTTTGAAAAACCAGCAAGTTGAGATGCTTGGGTTTCGAGGTGTTTTTCCTGATTGAAAAACATTGGGATTTATGCAGGGGTAATTTTACCAGGTATTCAGATACTATTTGGCAACAATTCTACATTTAATTTAAAAAAAAAAAAANAGATCTCCTTGTGAAAATTTACCAAAAGTTGTTTTTGTCTTTACGTTATTTGTGATTCTATAGATAAATATATCCTGGGCTAACTTTTTTTCATGTGAATGGAAGTCATATTCATACATATGTAGGTCATATTCATTGTTTACCCTAAGTAATTCAAACAGGCTATGTAAGGCAGATGTCACGTAAGTATAGATAAGAATCAGAACTGAGTGTTGCAAGAGGGATCATCAGCTGAACTCTACGTGTACATCATCAGAGCGTTTTGTGTGGGGAATATGGATGACAGGACCTGTTCCTCGCTCCTGATCTAGGCTTGTGTGTGATGTTTGACCCATAATACAATTTAAGTCTATGCCTGCATGTCTAAATGTGATATAAATTATATTAAACTATTTAAAAACAAAGCCCTTATTTTAGGGGTGATGCACCTACCATCCCCTTTTTCTTTATTCCATAAAAATAAAGTCCTGGACCGTCCTGTGCTCTTTCATTCTCTCAAAACAAACAAAAAAACCTGCTATTGATGTACAGATGGCATAGAAATCTCTGCTAACAGCTTTCAAGAATACATCAAGGACAATTACTTCTAAGCCTTTATGAACATAAGAAAAAGCAACATTCGGTACCCCACTTTGCTGGGTAGTAATTAGAAGATTTAGAGATGCCAGCCGAGTAGTTTTAGTTGTGACATCTGAAGTACAGCTTCTTGCTTAATTTTACTCTCTGCTAATCAAGTGTTTCTGAACCTCTTTTTAAACTGTGAAATTTTTTTCTACAGAGTAAACCTGTACTGCCTGTTTTCCCTTCGTTTTGTCCCCATTCCCCTCCAAACAAACAACGCCATATCCATGCAAGAGAAAAAACTTTCATAGAAGCCTTTTTTTTTCTTTATGAAGTCTTTTTTTTTTTTAAAGTGAGCAACATAAGCCTCACCACCTTTTCCTCCAAGCAGAAGGAGGACCTGCCTTCAAAAGAGCAATAAGAACATCTAATTTTGTTTGCTCTTTAAGTTAAACCCAGAAATTCCCGATATGATTTCTTGCCAAAGCAAATGATACTCTTCATGCAGAATTCTCCCTTTGGAGACCAGAGAAAACAAATATTTTGGGGTAGATGTTAGTCATGACACTTAATGTGCCAATAAACTATGATGTGATGGCAGTGTGAAGGTGTTCATTCAGCTGTATGGCTGGTATCTGTTTGTGTGAGCTCAATGTGGTCAGTCACAAAGAGACTGTAATATGTTTTAACGGGGTATAGGACTGAATTGCCAAACTCCAAAGTACAAAACTTCCCAAGTGACTTCCGGTCTGAGTCTGCACCAGCACATCACAAATGTTCATCCACTCAATCTTGAGTCATGTTTGAATAATATCACAGTTCAGTCCTGCTTTTCTTTGTCTCTGAAATGTTGACAAGATTGCTGAGAAAGTGTTCCTTTCTCACGGGTATTTACTAGTTTTTTTGGGCTCTTTATCAAGAATCCCTTCCAGACTATGCTGGATTTATCCTGGCACACCTGTAAAACTCCTGTCCATTGCACATGCTTAGCTCCAAAGACCCAGCATGAGGGGAGACCACCTGCTTTTGCTCTGCACAGTTGTTCCCTTCCTGGATGGACCATTCTGGGCATCTGAGGTGCAGCAACTCATGCACAAACCAGCCCTATGCTCCAGGTGTGTCGCGGGCTTGATCACCGTGCAGCATGATCCTAGAGGCGTGACAGCTGATCACCCTGACGCTGAACTACAGCCACCAGAGTCTGTGGGATAAATCAGTTCGTACAAACCTCAGTAAGAAGAGTCTATCTAGGAGCAGGTTTTATCTTGCTGATGAAACAGGTAGCGAGGCTCTTTTGTTTGGCCCAGTGGATCGCCGTTTATTGATTGCAGTGGGACACCTCGCTGGAGCAATGCTTTTGACCTTGATGTTCACACCACTCGCCTCCAGCTATTCCCTGCCAGCCGGGACCATTGCCGACTGCTCCCACTAGCTGCCTTCTCTGCCAGTTGTTCTTGCTCGCTCTGTCTGCTGCTTTGCTCCGTCAGCCAGTCTGCCGTATGCCATTTATCTCCCATCTGTTCATTTCCACTCTTGCTGTTCTCTTCTCCCCAGCCACATTTCTTTGCAACCCCTATAGGGTTTCAGGTTTTTTAGAAAGGACACAGTGATATCGATCAATCACCTGGAGCCTTCCTTCCCCCCCTCCCCCTCTTTTTTTTTTCTTTCTTTTTTTTTTTTTTTTTAAAGAGGAAAGGGTCAAGCCCTCCTCTTTATTCTTTAGTCCAAAATTTTTTTACATCAAGGGTGTAAAGGGTAACATTGCTGTAGGGTGACTTATCCAATCTAAAAGAGTGGACAGGTTAGCTGTGTATGCTTTCAAGACACATTTTTCCCAATTTACTATTTAGCTATGTGTAATCAGAGTCTTGCCAAGAGCTGCAAGAATTACTTAATCCGTGGGTGAATGAAGTTTGATCAACTGAAGCTTTTGGTTGATTCCAGGCAGGTTCCTTTACTGCCTGATCAAGGTCAGCACAGCCTCTGCCTTGTGGGACTTCCCACTGAAGTTTCCAGGGAGAGACTGCTAGCGTGTCTCAAGATCTCCATAGGAGAACAGAAAGTTACTTCATGTCTCGTACATAGAAGACTGATCATATGTCTCAGTGGGATGACTGATCGGATTTTTGTTATTGAAGAGTATGACCACACTGGACAGAGGTGCATTTTGTGATAAATGGTAGCCATCGGGTCCTGTTTGTGGAATCTCTGACAGCCAAACCTTTGCTATCCTGAATTTGTGCAAATGAGCATTCCTGTATTACTGCAAGATGTTGTACTCATTCATAAGAGAACTGTAGCTTTCAGACAGTTTCTTTGTTTTGTTGGGTGCCTTTTGAATTATAATCATGGCCTCCAAAGTGCTTGTAATCCCTCCCAGCTTAATGTGATCTCTGAATTTAATAAAGCATACTTCCTGTTCCATCATCTAACTCACTGATAAAAATAATAAATAATACCATACGGAACATTGGGTCTTGTGAACTTGACCCAAGTAATCCTTGCATTTGTCAGTGATTAGATGTTTTTATCAATAGCTGTAAGCCTATTTTACTGCAGTTTGCCCTAGACCACGTCTCCCTGGTTTTTCCATGAGGATATCCTGTAGTAACTGTGGCTTATTTGTACACACCATTTTTTAGCCTGTAAAATCCTTTCATTTCCAAGCATGTTGTCGCACTATTTTGGGATAAAGACTGCAGTACCTTTTTTCCTGGACTCTGAGGATTTAGCACTGTACTTGTTTCCTTTTACTCCCAAGCTGTTATTCTAGTAGATGTGCACTTGTCCTGACTCGCAGCTGTAGGAGCAAGGGTCTCATATGGCACAATTGAGCGCTTCCACCTGTTTGTGTCTTTGATTTGTTTTTAAAATGTAAATTGTTGCTATGTTTAGAAGAGCTGTTCAGTGCATCTTAGCAATTAAGCTTGACACCACTGTATACAAGTGCCAGAACAGTTCTTTTTAATATACCGTAAATGATCTCGGTGTCAGATATAATGGATGGTTATGGTGTACTTGTCAGTGGCATCCTTCTCATTTTGAGTCTAAGTGAAAACGAGAAGTAGTGAGGGAATGGTTGATTAATATATTCTTCTTTCCTGTTGAGCAGCAGTTTTATTTTAAATGACATAGGTGATTTATTTTTTTTCATTCACATTTTCACCTGAAATTGAAAGTATTTGTAAATTTTTTTCTGTTAGTCTTTTGCATCTATTGATGTGTGGGGTCCAAACATGCTGCCTATACAGCCCTTTGTGAGTATTCCTGCTACTGGGGAAACTCTGGAAAAAAATTTTGCTCAGAAGACACAAAGCTCACAGTCAGTGTGCAGCTCTTGCTATCGCCCTTGAAGTGCCGTAGCATTTGCCTTCATGTTTAATGAGCTTCAAGAGCTGAGAGAGATGTGGGACCGGTACTGCTCTTGCTTAGTTAAGGTCATTTGTTTCACATGTTAGTTTAAAAGGCGTATTTCTGTATTGTATCAAGCACAGAGACTTCAGTGCTCCATAGCCATCTGCAGGAAACATGGAGCACAGCCCCTCTCCCGGGCACCACAGCATATTGATGGGGCAATTGGGAGACAGATAGTGTGGTTCTTGGTGAAGGAGCCCATACACGTATCATAATGGTGACAAGATTAAATTTGATCCAAATTTAATGCAAGAGTGAAGCGCTGCTTTTGGGGAAGCATGAGCGTCACAAATGCATCATGGGGAATGACTAGCTATGCAGCCAGTGTAACGGGATCTTTTTGTTCAGTCCGCAAGCTGAATGGAAACCTGGCAATGTACTGCAGTTACAAAAAAGACCAGTGCTACTCTTCTTTGACATGTGGGGAGATGATTGGTCTGCGCAACTAAATAAATGTTGCTCGGGTCTGTCTGTGTCTAACTGTGGGAGTTGCACTCAAAGCAGTGGTTGAAGAAAGTCTTTTGCATTGCAGCAACATTTGTTTGAGATCTAGAAATATACCTGTGGGGAATTCTTTTATTTTAAATTTCATTTTTAAGAAGTATTTGAGGAGTGCAGTCAACATCTGTCACTGTATAAGGTATTGCTAGAAAGAGAGCAGGCTATCTTCATAATCTTCCTCACTGAAGATTTTAAACCTCAGATTAGAAAAAACATTTTCAGAGGTGGTCTATATATGTATCCTTCATCAGAGTAAAAGAGTCAGCCAGATATCTTAATATCCCTTCTATGATTTTGTTTGTCATCCTTTTGCAGAAAAATGCCGCCTCTTTACTTCTTTGGGGACTCCCTTTTTTGTAAGGGGTTCCCAAGAAGAAAATATTTCCACCCTGTACTAAGTATCCCTGTTACAGCATTTTGCTGAAATAGATTTACCTTGTTTTTGCACCTTTTTGCACAGAGACTGATGAGCTGCAGATTTAGGGGAAAGACATGGGAATATCCTTAAAACAAACTCCACAATTTTTCTTCAGCAGAATGTTAGGTCCACTAAAAATATGTTGCACTTCAGAGAGCTTCCATAGATGTTGGGGATGTGGATGTTGAGGACTTTCGATAACATGGTACTAAGAATATGTTCAATTACCTCTAAATGAGAGGCAAAGCTTTGTTTTAACTATATTTGGCAGTTGGGAGTAAGGGAAACACTAAAACAAAATGGATTTATTTCACGAGAGTATCCATTCTTTTCCTGCTCCTTGTTATTCACCGTTTCTTTGCCAAGTTTCTTCAGAACAGGAGCAGGGATGACATCTGCATGGAGTCTGAGAGAAGACACAAAAAAGCCAGCTTAAATCTCAGATACTATTCCTGTAGAAATTTGGTTCCTGCCGTAGATAATTAAAAATACTGCATCTTTCACTGTGCAAATGGTTGTATAAGAAATAATCTGTATTGCATTGTGGGTTTGAGCATTAGCTGAGATGAGAGGGAGACTGGCTCACAAACTAGTGCGTATCATCTCAGTTAAAGAATGATGCTGGGTGTTTCTCCAGTGCTGCTTCATAAACCAAAATACAGTGGGCATCAATAAATTGAGTCAAAGAGGTAAAAGGAAAAATGATCGCATTCGGTAGTGCATCCAGACGTCTTTGATTGCTTTCTGTCTGTCTTATTCAGGGCAATATGTTCATTTCTGCTACAAGGGATGGAAGAAATAAAACAAAAATACCAGCTCTATCCAGATGATTAAGTTTGGAGAGGGAACAGAAGGCGTTCAGTGTTCTGTTTTTCTTCTCAGGAATAGCAGAATTCCCTCTGTATAGCACCATAGTGTTGGAGCCTCCATTTGTTTTGTTTTGTTCTGCTGGGATGGGGCAGAAAGCGGAGCAGAGGAGCCAAGGGAGCTAGGTGGATGTGGAGAAATCAATGCTTTATTTGCCAGTAGTTTTGACAGGGAGGATATACAATTGTTTTCCTCCCTGTCTCTGGTAAACTCCCAAGTTTCCTAGGCATGTGGTCATATGGATAGATCAGACAAAATATATCCAGCTGACAAACAGAAGAACAATTTCTTACAGGAATCACCATTATCATGAGGTAATTTATATTAAGATGTACTTTTTTGGAAGTATTCTGCTTAAGTCCTTGAAAAGTTCACTGGATAGTATAAAGGTTTTGGTGCAAACTGATACCAAGACTCTCAAAACTTTTTCTATTTTTTTAATCTAAAGGATCACGGTATATAATTTTTTTTTAATACATAAATGTCATTCAGCGTAGTCTCTTTCAAAATACTTCTAAGAGTATCTTCAGTAAAGCTGAAAGGCTTAAAGCATAAGTTGCAGTTGCCAGTTTACGACAGCTTGGTTGCAAAGTAATCTGGGTGAAAAGGGATAAGAAACAGTTTAGTGGTATTAGTTGCAGAGAGGTCTTGCTCTCTGCAGGTTGTCACCTGGATGGTGCAATACCAGTATCATAAAAGAATCCTGTTCTTGCTCTCTCTCTGCTTCAGATCACTTGAAGTGAGTCATTTGAAGATTTTAGAGCTCTCAAAGAACACTTCCCATCCAGTACTTTCTGAAGAAATGGATTAAGTTGTTTTCCTAAACCTTGAGAGAAGTTGGCGAAAAAAATGGAAGGAACTGGGCAGAGTTACAGGTAGGGGCATGGGTGTGCAAGTTGGGGAGGCGATAGAGAGTTTTAAAAAAGAAAAAAGCTAAAAGCTGGTAAGAATAGGACTGCAGAGTGCCTGTTTAGCCACCTTCTCTAGACTTGGACTCATTATTCAAGTCAATAACGCTTCCTTTCTGACAAGTAGCTGTGAAATCCCTAAGTTAAGCGCTTGCAAGTGAGGAATGCCAGGCATGTAGTTGAACCATGTAGAATCATAGAATAGTTTGGGTTGGAAGGGAACTCTAAAGATCACCTAGTCCAACCTCCCCTGCAATGAGCGGGGACATCTTTTAGCACCTTGGTGCATCCACATTACCATGCATCTGGTTAATTGTATACTTGAAGAGGCTTTCCCCCCTACTTTCCGCAAAACCTTTGCTAGCTTTGTATACGAGGTGGATTTGCTTTAGGACTATATAGAGAGGGGGCAACTCATAGCAAGTAAAGTAGAGGACTCCAAGAGAACTGTTTGTGACATGGCTAATTGGGTTTCAGCTTTGCCTCTGCTCCAGAATTCCTCCATGATGCTGGGAAAATCCTGTAGATAAAAAAAATTCTCAAGCGTAAGTTCTCATTCTATGTTGCTTATTTTCTGAGGGCTTCACCTCAAGAACTACGGGTTGATTTACTTAAGTTTGGAGCATTTATAGCTGTAGCGGGGGCCAGTTTAATAGCAACTGTGGTCTGAAGGTGAAAAGTGCAACGTTATGTGAAGTAATCTGAAAGATCGGGCATAGGCTTCTCGTATTTGGTTGCCCAAGAGGAGCTGACACTTTTGATGTGAAGATTCTTGTCTTAATCTTCATGCTTCTGTTCTCAATGTGTCAGATGCATGAAAGAAAATGTGTTCAGTCAGTTGTAAACAATGGAGGTAGAAAAAACCCTTTAATTTGGGTATATATGCGCCCTTAACTTAAAAGTATGTTTACTTGAAATCCGTTTACATCTGTTGTATTATAATTAAAATGGTCTTCACTGGTGACAACAGAATACAGTATTTCTGGTGATGGCTTAAGGAGAACAGGAATCTTGCTTGTGGGTTGCTGGTGGCATTTTGAGGGGGTTTTTTTGGGAGAGGGGGTTGTTTTTTTCCCCAGGAATGTCAGAAACAAGGAAGGTAATATAATGGTATTACATAGGACAGAGATCCCTGGGAAACACTGCAGGATGCTGTGGGAGGCAGAGGTCTAAGCATAGTTGTTAGACTCCAAAGCCAGGGATGCGTAATTTTCCAAAAGAAAATGGAAAGCCACAGAATGGCAACACATCTGATGTAAATTACTGATGCTTTTTGGGAGATTGCATGGCCATCATGAACATTAGCCTCTTCGTATTGACGGTTGCCTGGTTTTGTTTTTTAGTGTTTTGCTTGCTGCTCTGCTAGCTCGCAGAGGAAAGAAACTGCACCACTAACAAAACATGTCAGTTCAGTGAAAAGACACTCTATGTTTTGTTCAACTGCCTTGAACAGCTATTTTGTACCAACAGTGATGGGTGAAATAGAGCAAAGAAAGCATGGGCAAACTTTGGGTTCTCCCTCTGGTAAAACAAATGGAAATAGGTACTCATCTCTCTACCTAATTCTTTGAAAGCTCAATATTACACCTCCTGGGCACTGTGTTCATTTGTCTTGGGAAGGATGAATTGCATGCCAAGATTCCCGGCGTGGAGTGCTTTTTGTTGTTGACCAGCAAATGCCTGCAAAGAAATAATAGGCTAGTGAATTCATAATCATATATTTGATTTAGCCACCTCTTGCTTATTTAAAATATTTATTAATTGCATTTCAAATACTTCTTCTGACTTGCTAACTTGTTTTTAATTAAATTCTTGTTAAGTTGATTGACTTAATTGAAATAAATGCAACACCCTGATGAGAGCTGAGTTATTTTGAATCTAGTTAACCTTCAAATGAAGGGGTTTTTTCTGCAGTGTAATTACAATTGAGATTAGCTTATTATGCACATAATGAGTGACCTTTCTTCTTGTCCAAGGTAAATAAATATGCAGAGGTATTTGCTGCATGAGCAGACTGTACACAAGTTTTAATATAAGATACAAACTTACTGTTTCTTTTGTCTTTCGGGGCTCTCGGTCAGATGGACATGCTATTTTTATTTGTAAAGTTCTGAAAGACAGGAGTCAGCAGAGAGGCCCTCGTGTCAGGTGCTGCGCAGAAACCTCAGAAAGAATAAATGGATTCAGCTACTAAATCAGGCTTCATTTCTGACTGTATCTCGTGTTTCCTAGGCTGCCTCTGGATGTCCCTGTGCTATGTCTTGAATAAAAATGAAGCTTCAAAATTGTAGTTTCTCTCTCTTTCTCCTTCCATCAGGCTTGTCAATTCTCTTTAAAAAAAGAAAGATGAAAAGCCTTAGTGATTGCTGTGTATAGGCCTCAAGTGCAGAATCTTTCCCATCAAGGCTTCTCTTTGTTTTTCAAGGCCCCATTCATGGGGAATACTTCTGTTAATTGTATTGTTATATATCCTCATACTTCATTTAAATGCTGACATGGGATACAGTACTGCTGTGTTTTAATGAGTGTGATAATGACTTGAGGCATAGCATGCATGTAGAGGGAATAGAGATGAAAAATATAATTATACTCTAATTGACAGTATCTGTGTAATAGAAAGCATATAGGTAGCATCACAATCTAGCTGACATAAGATAAAATCAAAATGTTAAGGACTTTGTGTCAGGGTACTCTTCCTCAGTACATCATAAGTTGTGTTCCTGGACATGTCACACAATAGCTTTTTTTTTTCCATCAGCTGTGAAATACCGTATAGGCATTCTTATTTACTATTGCAAAGTAATTATATTTAAAGCTTCCATGGAAATATCTTGGTACTATTTTTCCTGTCATTATGGCAGTGTGACGTTATGTACTGAAAGTAGAGGCCATTGGGGTCTCCTTTACTGAGTTTTGTTAATACCAGTATCATCAAGAGCTGTTTGTCATCAACATCTGAGGAAAGGACAGGCTGATCAGTTCCCTTTGTTCCACAAAAAATCCTGCATTAGTATTCTATGGTCTGCAGAATAGTACCAGTGTAAATTCTATAATACCTCTTTTAAGTACACCTGGAAGACCTTCAACATGCAGAATGATATCCTGCAATACATGCATTACTTTCCCAAGACTAATGGGACAGTTTAACTATCAAAGCAAGGCCTCCTTTAGAGGCAACTTTTGTGTTTTAAATTATGTAGTAGTATCAAGCCTTTTCTTTCATAGGTTGGAGCCTTACTGCATCTTCCTGTTCAGAAGACTACTGTTTGTGCATATTTAAGGTTCAGAATACACTCGTTTGCAATAGTAATAAAATATGGATTTAGGCCATATGCTGGGGAAATGAGAAGTTTTCATTCATTTGATCCAGGTGGAGACTACAGATGAGGCAAGGAAGATAAAACTGCATTCCATATAAAACATTTTTGCATGGGCTTTCCCTCAAATTCAAAAGCAAAAGCTGTAGGAGGTAATATTTTCCTTTTGTATTTTAACAGCATAGTAATGGTCCCACACACACTAGAATTCATTGCTATTGTCACCTGTCTCTGCTAATCAGGTTTTCAGTGTGAGCTAATATTAAGTTGTTAAGATATCATTCAAAGTCAGATGAAAGAGATTTTAGGTGCTGATTAGCTTATGGAATGACTAAGTCCATAAGTATTAGTTTGTCTACAAGAAGGATTTAATAATATAAAAGTCAAAACTGATGATTTCAAAAAGCAAGAAATCATGCATTTTTTGCTTCAGTTGTCTGCGGCAAATATTTTCAATAATCTGACCCTGAGCCTCCCCAGTGAATGACCTATGTCTTCCTCTTTTACTTATCCCATTGCCTTACAGATATATTTTTTAAAAAATAAATTGCAAATGACCATTTAAAAGAGCAAAATAAAGAGCTTTCTATTGTATAATATGTTGTAAACCTAACAGTGATCCAAGACATTAGTTAGTTGTGTCCAGTAAGATACCAGTGTAGAATTCAGAATAGTAAATACAAATAAACAGAAATCCTTGGGAACAGCAGAGAGTGCAGAGATGTCTGAAGAACCAGCTGAGGATGATGTGCTGCCCCACCTTGACACTAGCAGCTGTCATGAAACAAAATTCGAGGTCTGACCCTGAACTTGCTTACCTTGGTGATTTCTTTGGGTTCATTAATTTTACCTCGATTCTAGGCTGTACACGTTAAAGGTGGTTTCTGTAAATATGACGGAGTTGAGGCACCATGAACCCAAGCACGTGTGTCAAAATCCATCTCTGTCAGCTCAGACGTGAACACAGTAGTGAAGCTCCTCATCTTAAGTTTAATCCTTTAAGATGCAGATGATCTTAGTTAGAGATGCTATTGGATCTTTTTTTAACCAAATTCATCTTTTTCTGTTAGCCTTTACTGCAGCCCTTGCTGTTTGAATGGATTGGAGGAAACAGCTGATAATTGAACTCTATGAACTGCTGCTAGTTTCCTGACCTGATCTTAATGGTCAGGCAGATGGCAAAAGTAAGCTTACCACATGGATTCGCTACTAATATCTAGCTTATAAAGGATAAAACATCCTGTTATTTTTACCTCATACTTGACACAGCCACCTCTTTTCTCCTCTCCGTTTTTGAATCTGTTTTCTTGTTGTTTATTTGAAGATTTTCATCTCTTTCAGAAGACGGAAGAGTTTGCAGTTGCTCAGGGGCTCTGAGTGCTACTGCATAGTGCTCAGTCACCAGCAGTGACTGAAAAGTATTGTCACTTGACTGCTCTTGGAAACTGGTGGCTTGGGGACCATCACAGTCAGCTCTAGGAAACACCTGCCTCAACACTTTCAGGATGAGTCTGTGTGACCCCTTGCCAGTGTTTTTAGGGGAGGTCAGTACTAAGGGGTATGGCAAAGGAAGGTTGCTTCTGGATTAAGGATGAGGTGTGTCTCGTGGTGGTTTAGAAAAAGCTCCCACTGCTTCTGGCTGGGCAGTAATTTGTTTTGAGGACAAATATAGGATCTGAGTTTTTGTGGCTGTCAGTCTAATGCTGTAAATTAATATTAAGTGCACTTCCAAAAGTCAATGATGTAACTTAATAAAATACTTTTTATAATACTTTTTAATATTGTGAGTGTTAAGTGGTGGCAAATTATATTGTTGGTTTTTTTTTAAAAAAAAAAAAGACTCTTCAAATCTAAAAGGTAAAGTAGAATTGAAAAGGCGGAAGCTACTACGAAATTTTGCATATTTTATGCCACTCAGTTCTCAGAAGAATATATATGACTACTTTGGTACCAATAGAGATATATTATTATTTTAATTCCTCTGATGTAGGCAATCAATTAAAATATTATACCTGTCAGTTTGCCCTTGGTCTCTTTAAAGGGCTCTTATTTAAGTTTTCTTGCTTAATAACTTGGTTCTACTTGGTTGAAGCTTTAAAGAGATGAAATTTCTTTTCTCTGGCAAAGAATAAGATCAAAATTATACTAGCTCGAGGCGTTGAAATTTTCTTAATTGGAGCAAGTTTTCTTCTCCTTCTTAGAAGTCTCACATAGAAATTAAAGTACAGCTTCTTTTCCTATCCTCTGTTCTTTCTCACCCGGATGATCAATTGCAAGCCTTATTTGTTTGCAAGGCTTTAGACCCTGTGGTTTTGGAATGTGGTCTCATCCTTTTCTTCTGTAAGATTTTCTATCAGGAGCCTCTGGGGAGGAAGCGGAGCCTCCTTTCTTTCGCTCACAATGCTAGAGGTTGTGCTGTTGTGGTTTTCCTTCAGAAAAGGAAGTTTCTTCTACTTGGGTATATTCAGGTGGGAAATGTTGCTAGAGAATGTTATAATGTATTTTTCTGTTCCATTTATTCTCACAAGAGTTAATCCGCTCATGATTTATGTAGACCGTATTTCTAATAGGCTAAAAATTAACCTGTGATATTCCTGTTCTGTCAGACCGTTCTCTCTTTTCTTTTTTCATAACTCTAAGTTACAATATCTGCCAATATTTTTTACATGTGAGGTATGACATCTGTCAGTTTGTAGCCAAAGGCAGAATGTGTATATTTGTTCTAAACTCACATAAATTGAAAATCTTATGATTTTGATACACTTCAAGTGCTTTGATTACAAGATTCAATGCACGGTAAGATTTGTCCAGGGTTGTTTCTTTGATGAATGCACTTGAAATACAGAGTTGTGATTTACTATAGGCTGCTGTGGTCAGGCAGTGACCTTTAAAACAAAGGGTAGGTTCTGTCCTAGAGTTTCAGTGCGGTATTGGGCAGGTGAATTAGAAATTTCTGTGTCTGAAGTTTGCTTCTCTAAAAGGGGAGACAGAGTCTTCATTATTCTCTCCTTTGCTGAGAATGTGTAACCTTTATGAAAAAGACTTACTTTCATGCAGTCTGTAGTACAGTTGTCCTCCATCTTAGCTGGAGTATTTATGACAAATAAAGTTTTAATTTACAAAGTGCAAATAATACCTGTTAAGGTCTGGTCAAACACAGACCACTAGAAATGCTACCAAATCCTGGATCTTGATGCCTTACGATATCCACAGGATAGGGATGAAACTATTTCCGTTCCGAGGCAACACACTGTGCATGTGTTTCCAATAGCATGGATGCCCGAGTTGCTTTGAGGAGGTAGGGGGAGGTTGAAATTCCCATTTTATTCACCTGTAGCTTATTTTATTCATTGTCGAGGTCACTTAGTAACCTCGGTTGTAAACTTCATTTCATACCTGCCTGTTAACACAGCGGCAATAAAGTGTCTGTTAAAAAGTTGATGATGCATTTTGCTGATGCTGACTTGGCTCCCTTTTCTCCAAGAGTACCCAAACAATCAATTTATCTTTGTTTTGTGGAGAAAAAAAAGTCAGTATTTGAACTGCAGTATTCTGCATTGAACCTGTTTCACCCATTGAGTTTTATGCCCCTTGGAGGGAGAGGTCCTTCATTGCTCAGAATATTATCTGTTGCTATAATACTGCACACAGAAATGAGGCGAGCTGCAGCAGTTTTACATGTCCATTATTAAAAACGTCCCTATATTTCTGAGGAATAGTTCATTTGAGTGGGACTTACCAGTGATGCCAAGGGCTTAAAACAGTAAAGATCACAACAAACTGCTTTGACGTTTTATCTAGAGCCCATTAAGCATTCTTTGAGGTCAGCTTTTAAGCATATTACTTCTTAGTTCCAAAAGGTATTCATTAAACATTTAAATATTAGAATGTTTCAGATTCAAGGCTGGTAAATAAAGCCACAGACAAAAATGTGTTATTGGAGAGATTTGGATATATATGGGAAAGAAATAAACTTTTCCCCTGTCTTTCTGATTTATGCTGTTTCCCTTGTGATAACTTTAAGGTCTTTTTTTCCATTAACTTAAAGGATACGTATGTGCAAGTCCCATTAATGTCAAAAGAAATTACCTCTATCTCCCCTCTCTGTGAATAAGATATGGACACTTTTCGATGCTGCTGCCATTGATAGCTTCTGTGAGCCACGACCTGCTTGCAGGTAAAAATAAAGCACAACAAGAAACTCTGAGCGAAGTTATCCTGATAATCCATTTCTCAATGGATACTGTTAGACAGAGGGGTCTGTGTGTGTCTTTGAGAGATGGAACTAAAATATCGATATTTGGTCGTGGAAACCTAGCTAGGGTATAAGTACAGAAAGGATCAATTCTGCATTGGCAGGAAAGTGGATTAGATTGTTCTTGGCTTTGGTTTGGTGAGAAAGTAAGAGCGCTGTTAGCAAAGCAGTCAGCAAATGCATGGATTTAAGTAATTTTCCCTCAGAAATGACAGGTGATAGCTTCAAAAGGCTCTATTAACACTAATTTCCATTAAAATGGAAAAAAAATGAAGACTGAAAGATCTTATACTGATTTTGTTTTTTGAAAATTCATCAGCTCGAATATAGCTGTGTGAAATTCTGGACACAGTGAATTGATGACAAATTTCTAATTGATGAAATTCAACCGTATTCTCACCCTCTTGTTTTCTGAAGTGAACATTTAAATTGCCCATTACCTACATAGATCGCTCTTTCAAAGGAGAAACCCGTTATTCAGAGAAAAAAATTGAATAAAACTGACACTGTCTTTACTGACTCTGATATGAACATGCTGCTTGTGTGAGAAAAGCGCCAACCACATAGATAGAGGCCTTTTTGTTCAAGAGGTTCTGAGCAGCCTAGGTATCTTTTGAAACCAAAGGTAATAGTTTATTAACTCTGCATAATCTTTGTCCTTCCGTCTACAATTTGATCTCACAAGTGCACTTCTTTCATAATTCTGTATTATAATGAAACAAAATATGGCCAAGTTGTAATTTTTTTTTTTTTTTTTTTTTTTTTTTTTGGTGGGCCAAATGGCAGTGTCTAATGCAATTTAGTGGGAAGAGAACTGAGAAAACCCTAACATTCTGTGATTCTGTGAAAAGTCTAGATGGGCAGTTACCATTGATCCAGGCATGGGTTCAGTGGGGACTTGGGGTTGTGGGTTTTTTTTGTTTCGGGGTTGTGGGGTTTTTTTGTTTCTGGATTGTGGTTTTTTAGGGACAATTCAAATAGTTTGAGCTTCCTAAATTTTTCACTAGGAAGTAAGTTTTGCAGATCTCAAATATTTTTTTTACTTCCCTCCTATAGCTCTTGCAGGTTTTTAGCTTTCTTCTGTTTGGAGCACTGTGTTGGGCATACTCTCTGGTAGGGGAATTCCCAGGTGTTCTGCACAGGGAAGGTGCCATATTACTGTGTCTGGGTTCAAACAGGAGTCATTTCAGTGTCAAAATTGTTATGTAGGAAAGTTAAATGCAATATCTAAAAAGCTAGCCAAGAATAAAATAGAAGTTTCTTTTTGTTTCTTTTTTAAAATTAAAAGTGTCTCAGGAACAAGTTAACACTGGGCTTTTTTAGGTTTCAAAATGAGCCTTAAATGCTAGCTCTTGTTTGTAGAAGGACATTAAATTAGATTTTCATTATCTCAGTGAATAAAGAAGTTTAGTATAGTGCGTTTCTGACTATAGTATGGTCATTACAGCTTCTTCACCTTTTATTCAGACTCTCACTCTTTACCTGAAGGGTATTATCTCACTGAATAAGGACTTCCCTTCCTCTACCCATGTAAGCACACCTAAAGGTGTGCACAGTGTCTGTCTGAAAGAAGTCTTTTGAACACTTTACAGTTGTGTTGATCTCTCCCTTACTAACGACAATACCAGTAAGTCTTAAAACAAACAAAGAAAACTTCACAAGGAAATTCTCTGGGTTTACTTCAATCTAAATTCAATTATATAGTAGTATTTTAGGTATTTTTAAAAAAATTTTACGGTGATACTTTATAGTTAAACTACATTTAATTTCTTATATGGTGGTACAGTTGTTGGACCTTGTAGGAAAATATGCCCCCGGGTCTCATGGGCCTCTTAATTACACAACACACTGCTCTAGCAGAAATTTCCTAACTTAATGTAAAGAAGTAGGTAAGGATGAAAGGACAAAATGCTGAGACTTTTCTTAGGAGAACTTTCTTTTTGCGGAATTTTAAAATGCAATGCTCTTGGCAGAAAGCCTTATTTCTGGTTTTGTGCTGTGATGATTAATGAGACTGATGAAAATTTTTCCAATTTCTATTCCCCATCACAATAGATTATTCGCTCTTGCTGGAGTGTGCAAGCAGACTCTGGAAAAAACAGCAGAGGCTAGGCAATGTTTTGCTAGTGATGTTGCTCCAGTACATCTGGTTTATTTGCTTTTAAAACTTCTGGTAAAATTTTCTGCCACTTAACAATGGAGATTGTTTTTGCTTTAAAATCTAGGGGAATTTTGGGCTACATAGGGGAATACCTAAATTCAGTCTCTAGTTAGGTAAGTTAATAGTGTGAGTTTGTATTAAACTTCTTGACTGTGTTCGCAAGAAAATGTTTGAATGCAGGCATCGCTCAGCATTGTAAGACTGATTTCTTAGGTAAAAAACATGGGTACTCTGTGTGCATAATATAGCATATATTTTATAGCATACACATTGCTCTCTGAAGATGGAGATGAGAAGCTGTAGTAAGGTTAAATATTTCTTTTGATCTTATATTAGAAATACACTTCAGTCCACTAATTTTATGAGATTGTGTGTCTTTAGAGAAATACTAGTAGTTTGCCCAGAATAGAACAATCCTGAGATTGTCTCTCCCTTAATGCTGCGACAAGTTATTGCACAGCTGGAACAGTGTGAGAAGGTCAAGACCAAGGAGTGACAGCTATTGGGACATGTTTATCTAGGTCATTTGCTGTCATTCATCTGTCTGTTTACAGCTACGCACCAGGGAAGTTATAATAATAGAAATAATGCTCTTTGGAATACTACTTCAATTAGGTTATGTTTATTCAAGCAGCTGATTACATTATCAAAATCATATTTAGAAGAGCTTAAAAGTACACAGGAAAATAGACAGCTTTGTAGAGGAGGCATTTATTTACAATACACATTAAAAATCTGCCATAATTTGAACATTTGTTCATGTCAAGCCTGGTAATTAAATTATTAAATGATACCCAAATAAGCGTCTTTTCTTATTGTGAAAATCAACTTCTACCCATATTTTTCCCTGGCAAAGAAAGTAGATTTTGTGAAAGAGGTGGAAATTCAGTGTTGCTTTCTTGTGCAGGTCACACAACTTCTCTAAGGCCCCCGAACTATTTTTACCTGTCTGTTTTCTGATAACTGTTAGACGGCAAAGTGGATCAGGATTTCATGCTCAGTAGGTAGCAATGATACAGCAGTAAACGTTGAAGGCAACTAATGCTTTCTGCAATCATACTCCTGTGAAGTAACAACTTGCCAGGTTTTATTTGTGTTTCTCAGAATAAAAAAAAAAGCTCCAGTGGCTCAGACAGGCCTTTTCCCAGCAGCCCCGTACTCTCCCACAAGATACATGAGATTATGCTAGCCCCATTTGAAATTGGCTTTTGGCTGATTATGCATTTTAGGTGGCTTTGCCTGCAGTCTCTGGTTGGTGGTGTTGAGAAGTGCCATTCCAAGAGGCAGATTTTTATGGAGGAGATAAGTGCAGGGAGTGTAAGAATTTGTCTTGACTGATACAACATTTTGACAACGCATAGTCCTTAAGATAGCCATGGAACAAACTAACTGTGGCTCATTAGAGAAAAAGACCTTTGATTTCTCTTCACATGTCCTCCCCTTCTTTCTTTCCTTTGCCTTCTTACTCAGCTAAAACCCATTTTATGAACCTATAGGTCTTTACCCAGGCAATCAGAGGAACTGCAGTATAGCTTGCAAAACAGTGAGCAGTTAAGATTATATTTTTTGATCATTTACCAGAAGTTAATGACCTTGAAAGACCTGGAAGAATAAACCAATCAAAGCATGATTGGTGATTCTAGATGTCTGCTTTGTGAATTTGTCTTCTCAGGAAGAAAGGTGTTGCCAGTTGAGAAGCTTGTACGCAATGGGTACCATCCTCTCCAGTGCCCTGCTGACCATAAAAGCTCCCATACTGGGTGGAACCAGAGGTCCAGCTTGTCTGTCTTTTACTGTGACCAGCAGTATAAGAAATGAGGCATAGCAGGACTGACCATCAAGGGTTAAGGAGCTTGCTTCTCTATTTAATAATGATCAGTAAGCTTACTCTCCATGAACTTTTCAGTCTCCTTTTGCATTCTTTATACTTCCTTAATACCTCAAGAGAATGAGTTTGTTGGGGTTTAACCCCAGGCAGCAACTAGAACCAACCAGAGAAGAGGAGAAAGGGGGTGGGGAACCACCTCATGAGTTGAGATAAAGACAGTTTAATAGAGATGATAACAGAAAAGGAAAAGTAATAATAATGACATGGGGCACTGTCACCTGGTGAATTGTCTCCATCCTGAGCAGTGATTGTGGGCTCCCACCCCCTGGCTATCTCCCATTTATATACTGAGCATGATGACTATGGTATGGAATATTTCATTGGCCATTTCATTGTTCTGTCAGTACTTCTATGGGAAGCTGAAAAAAAGTCCTTGAATAGTGTAAATATTATTTAGCAACAACTAAAAACAATAGGCATTATTGACATTCCCTTCCCAGCAATCACTAGAAAGAAACTTAAGCCTTTCTCAGCTGAAACCAGGACAAGTTCCTCAATTTATGTGCACAATCTGAAAATTTGTTTCATTTGGTTTATATTAAACCTTCTGGCTGGTAATTTCATAAGACAGCACCAAATTTTTGTGTTATAGATGGGGATAGTAGCTCTATAGCCACCTCTTATGAATTTCCAGTGGTATACATGATATAAAGTCTGATATTGCGAAGAAAACATATTCCAGAAGATCATTCTGTAGAAAAACCTTAGAATCTCAAATGTATTCCCAACTTTGCTGGGGATTTGATGTTTTACCTTAGGCAAACTCTGTGCCACTGCTTCTTAACCCATCCACTGCATGCCTTGCCTTTATCAACTTTTAAAAAACAGCATTTTAATATATCTATTGACACACAGTATATCAAAATGGTCTTTCAATTCTATCTTAGGTGTCTGCCAACACTGCAATAAAAATCACTTCCAAGAAAACAATATGGGAAGCAATTAAACCACTCTTTCTTTCTCCCAGGCAGTTGTTGGGAAGGTTCTGCAGGGGTATATGACACCATGTGTGACACCTCTCTCTTGCAGTCAGAAAAGAGATAAATATAGCTTAGAAGTCTATCTTAATTATGTCAGATAGCCATAATTTGCTGATATCACTTGTAATTCCTGTCTATTTGCATCTTTCAGGAAAATTTCACCTTGAGTCTGCAAGCTGACAATATGCAAATCCTGCATGTTCTGTATAATCACAGCTCCCTGTTGCCTTCTCAGCTCCCTCTTCTGTTTTGTTCCTTATTTCATGTGTTGAAACAACTTTATTTGGTAATTTTTCAGTCCTGTGATCCACAGTCCTCAAAGGTGCCTAATAAGGAGCTTTGGAAGGTGACAAGGAAATATATATTCATATATATTGTAGCGATCTGTCTGTATGTGACATTTTAAGTGATATTCAGACATTAGCTTAGAATTTTTGAAGTGGTCTGCCCTGTAAAAAGCTGTTGAGAGTGACGCTTTCAGGTTGTAAACCTCGCTATAGAACGGCATCTCACCTACCTACTTACTCATCACAGAAACATGGTGGGATGACTTGCACAGCTGGAGTACTGCAATGGATGGCTATAAAGTCTTCAGAAGGGACAGGCAAGGAAGGAGAGGCAGTGGAGTGGTCCCGTATGTTAGGGAGTGCTTTGACTGTCTCGAGCTTAATGATGGTGACGAAGGTTGAGTGTTTATGGGAATAAATGGGAAAGAATCAGGGGAAAGGCCAACAAAGGCAGATATCATGGTGGGAGTCTGTTGTAGACCACCCAACCAGGATGAAGAAGCAGACAAAATATTCTATAAGCAGCTGGGAGAAGTCTCACAATCACTAGCCCTTGTTCTTGCGGGGGACTCCAACTTATCCGATGTCTGCTGGAAATACAATACAACAGAAACAGTCTAGGAGGTTCCTGGAGTGTGTGGAAGATAACTTCCTGACACATTTGGTGAGTGAGTCAACTAGGGAAGGTGTCCTGCTGGACCTGTTGTTTGCAAACATAGAAGGACTTGTGGGCGATGTGATGGTTGGAGGCCGTCCTGGGCATAGCGATCATGAAGTGATGGGGTTTGATTCTCAGAGAGTAAGGAGGGAGTTTAGCAGAATTGTTACCTAGGACTTCTAGAGAGCAGACTTTGGCCTGTTTAGGAGACTGGTTGACAGAGTTCCTTGGAAGGCAGCCCTGAAGGGCAACAGAGTCCAGGAAGGCTGGACTTTCTTCAAGAAGGAAATCCTAAAGGTACAGCCTTTAGCTGTAGCCCAACTAGAACTTAATCTGGCTACTGCTGTGAAAGACAATAAAAAATGTTTCTATAAATACATTATGTACAAACAAAAGGAGGGCTAAGGAGAATCTCCATCCTTTATTGGATGGGGGGGGGAACAAAGGGACAAAGGATGAAAAAAAGGATGAGGTACTTAATGCTTTCTTTGTCTTCAACAGTAAGACCAGTTGTTCTCAGGATACCCAGACTGCTGAGCTGGGAGACAGGGACGGAGAGCAAAATGAAGCCCCAATAATCCAAGGAGAAATGGTTAGTGATCTGCTACACCACTTAGACATACACAAGTCTATGGGGCCAGATGAGATCCACTAGAGGGTACTGGGGGAGCTGGCAGATGTGCTCGCCAAGGCACTTCCCTTCATTTATCTGCGGTCCTGGGTAATTGGGGAGGGCACAGTTGACTGGAGGCTAGAAAATATGATGACTATCCACAAGAAGAGGCAGAATGAGGATCCAGGGAACTACAGGCCTGTCAGTCTAACCTTTGTGCTGGGGAAGGTTATGGAGTAGACCATCTTGAGTGCCATCATGTGACACATACAACCAGGCGATCAGGCCCAGTTAGCATGGGTTTACGAAAGGCAGGTCCTGCTTGACTAACCTGATCTCCTTCTGTGACAAGGTGACCTGCTTAGTGGATGAGGGAAAGGCTATAGATGTTGTCTACCTAGACTTTAGTAAAGCCTTTGACACCACAGCGTTCTCCTGGCTGCTCATGACTTGGATGGGGATACTCTTTGCTGGGTAAAATCTGGCTGGATGGCCAAGCCCAGAGGGTTGTCGTGAGTGGAGTTAATTCCAGTTGGTGGCTGATCACAGGGTTCCCAGGGCTCAATATTGGGGCCAGGGTCTGTTTAATGTCCATCAACAACCTGGATGAGGGGATCAAGTGCAGCCTCGCCAAATTTGCAGACAACACTGAGTTGGGTGGGAGTGTTGATCTGTGTGAGGGCAGGAAGGCCCTACAGAGGGATCTGGACAGGCTGGATTGATAGACCAAGGCCAATGGTATGAGGTTCAACAAGGCCAAGTGCTGGGTCCTGCACTTGGGTTACAACAACCCCAGGCAGCGCTACAGGCTTGGGGAGGAGTGGCTGGAAAGCCGCCCGGTGGAAGAGGACCTGGGGGTTTTGGTTAACAGCCGGCTCAATATGAGCCAGCAGTGTGCCCAGGTGGCCAAGAAGGCCAACAGCATCCTGGCCTGTATCAGGAATAGTGTGGCCAGCAGAACTAGGGAAGTGATCATCCCCCTGTACTCGGCACTGGTGAGGGCGCACCTCAAATACTGTGTCCAGTTTTGAGCACCTCACTGCAAGAAAGATATTGAGGTACTGGAGTGCATTCAAAGATGGGAAAGGAAACTGGTGAATAGTCTTGAGGCCAATTCTTATGAGGGCCAGCTGAGGGAACTGGGGTTGTTTAGCCTGCAGAAAAGGAGGCCGAGGGGAGACCTTATTGCTCTCTATAACTACTTGAAAGCAGGTTGTAGTAAGGTTAGGGATTGGTCTCTTCTCCCAGCTAACAGGCAATAGGACAAGAGGAAACGGCCTCAACTTGTGCCAGGGGTGGATATAAGGAAAGATTTCTTCACTGAAAGGGTTATCAAACATTGGAACAGGCTGCCCAGGGAAGTGGTGGAATCACCATCCCTGGAGGTATTTAAAAGACAAGTAGACGTCGTGCTAAAGGACATCATTTAGTGGTGGTTTGGGCAGTGCTAGGTTGACAGTTGGACTTAATGATCTTAAAGGTCTTTTCCAACCTGAACAATTCTATGATTCTACCTCTTGTCTGACTAGGGAGAGTCATTCCTCTTCCTTAACTCAACAGTGATCAGACACTGCCTCTCACTGTGGGGAAGAGAACCTCCTATTATCTGCTGTGAGCAACTGGAGGAGGTGGGAGTGAAAGCATATTGGCTGCACCCCACTGTCAGCTGGGAGGAGGAGTGACTGAGAGCACAGCATTGAAAAAAGGCACTACAGCAGGATCATTTCAGTTAGGCAGGTGGAGAAGAACTGATGCAGATGTAAAAGAGTTCTTGATCTGTGCCTCTTTTAGGGAACCTGTGGATTACATCTTACCTGGAACAGGTCATGAAGTGATTGTTCATATTTATGCTTACCCAGTGCCTTGTCTGATCTTAATGACTATTGATAGTTTCAAATGCATTCAAGTATTTGAGTTTGAGATGAAAAATGTGTCTGGAAATGTGTGAAAAAGGTCTGGAACCAGTTGATACTGGTTTTCGAACAGAGCAGACACAGTCCATACTAAGCTGGGGTTGCAGCACTTGCAGACTTGTTACTATCTTGACAGACTTCAAAACAGATCCTTCACATTTGCAGGGCAAAAAGGGGACCATCTGAGAATGAGTGAAATAAAACACATGAAAGAAAGAAAGAAGAAAAGAATAGAATATTCTCCAGAATGCATATTTAATTTTAAAAACTATTTAATGAAAAGAGAGAGTTCTTTTAGTGATAAAGAGTTGATCTGTTTCCTTACTAGATGTTACCTTTAGCTAGATAATATTAGAACATGCATTCTTTATTTAAATATTGTAAAATTTCTTTAAATTGTACTGTAAAGCACCACAGAAATGGAGCTTTTCAGGGCATCCGTCCACTACTGCCCTTACATTGAAGTGACAGATTTGGTGTTAGGAGACACCCAACCAGTGCTCTATTTATTGAAGCACCTTGTAAGCAGTAGTATACTTTCATGAGATTTTAGAGATCACAACAGAAAGTTTAAAATGTGTATTTGTGATAGAATGAAGCTTTAAAGTAACAAATACATATATAATTTATTACTTAAAGAGCTCCTTTGTGATTGGAGACATCTGCAATTTTTTTTTCTTTCTTTTGAAAGTGAGATTGAAATATTTTAGTTATAAGAGAACCCAAAGCAGAGCCAGAGGACTGAAGAGTAAAGCTTGTAGGTCTACCAGTTTACACAAGTATTGCCTCTTTTTTTAACCTGTATTGTGACTCACATTTCAGACTGGATGTTTGGCTTATATCTCAGTTTACGTTTTTTCTCTAATATGGTTCGGTGTATTGGTATGATTTAAATATATTGGGGGGCTTAATGAAATAGTAGCATCCATTTTTCCCAGTGTAGGAGTGAAAATTAATGGTTAAAGAGAGAGCCAATGAGCCACGATTCCCTGGTTCTATTCTGGGCTCTGAGCTGACTCACCGCATAATCTTACTCAAGTCATTTAAATTCAGGTGAAATGGGCCCCACTAAGCTGATGAGATAATGACTGTTTCATCCTTTCTTCCTCAGTGGATTTTTCTATACAATTCTGCCCCACAGTCATCAACATAAATTTATCAATATGTTGTTGCATCAGATTATTGTAAAATGTGTTTAATAAACTTGTTGAATAATTTTTAAATCATTTACTGAAAGGTACTTTTTTCCCTAATAGAACCAGGCAGGTAAATGTTATCCTGTTATGTGGAAATATTTTTTTCCAAAATGATTCTCTTCTACATCCAGATGAAATGACCTTTCAAAAAACGTTGACACTCATTATAGTGAATTGCCTGCCTATCAGCATGGTTGATACCTGGAGTTGTCATTGACTTACACTCCAATATCTGCAGTGAACTAAATAATCTTTTGTGATACATGAGTGCTAAGTCAGGCCACCGAATGTTTGCTGGCCACTGTAAAGAGTACCTCTGTGTGTGGAAACTCGAGAGATCTTTACTTTCTTTTTAATTCCAGTATGTGGAGCAAAAATCAAAATACTGACCACTTTTGCCAAGTAGATTTGTTTTCCATCAAGCTGTAGTGGAACTTAACATAGAACAAAGCATGCTTTCCTTTCCATTTCCTTCCAGAAACTGCATTCTGTATTACTGTATTCTGCCTTCTTGGTTGCCTTGTTTATTCCAGCAAATATTATTCTTTCTAGAGTTAGCATTCAAAATTAAAAAACAGAGGTATTCAGAATTCATCCAGTATCTGTGAAGTTGCTCTGGTCTTCTTGATGGACATGTTGGATGACCTGTGAGTTACTTGCATCCATATAGTCCTTCCACTGTCATGGTAATCCACAGCTGACTGAGGAGGATAAGAAATTATGGCTCAGAATGACTTCATGTGACTACACATCCCAGCAGTGTGAATGGCAGCACCAAGCGGTGGTGATTCATTCCCTCGGCACTGAAATTGCCAGCGTTCAGAGGAAAAGGATTACTTTTGAACAAAGAAATGCTTTATCCAACAGAGAGCACAGATGTTATAGAGTTATTAATCAGGGCAGTCATCCTGAAAGTAGATTTCGCTGCAGGATTTCATGTAGAGGGAAACTAGAATTACAGTAGGAAGCAATTGAAGACTCAAAGTAGTAGATAGAATTGCATATTTTAAGGGCTCCTTAAATTACACCTGGGGAAAGGTTCACTCTGAGAATGCTAATGAAATGGTTCCTGTTTGTGTGGCTCAGTGTTTTCTTTGGATGGCATCTCCCTAGTATGGTAATTGCAGTTGGTTGTAAAGTAGGAAGACAACCAGTTTAATTTGCTCTGTTTTCCACTTCAGTGTCACTGCAGGCTGTTTCTTTGCTAAATCTTGTATGTGAAGCCAAGTCAGCCTCACCATTAGTGAGATGGGAGACCTCAAAGGAAAACCCAGATGTGGCAGGTAATACACTGGTGATTTTTGACTGCTAGTAATCCTTCTTTGGAATCGCTACTGAAGCGTGAGCTGCGAATTAAGGATTTTATAGTACTGGAGCAGCTATTGTCTTTATGAAACATAAAACTGAGGTGCTATTCTCGTGTGGCCATTGTAAAACAGTGCAGATAATTTGGAACTCCTTGGCTCAGCTTCACTTCTTTTTCAAAAGTGCCTGAACTAGAGCAAATCAAATTCCCACCTTATCTTCTGGATATTGCTGTGGTTCAGCTGGGAATAAAGTAGTTCTGCATAGATTCAAATGATCGTTTAGGTTAAAAGGGGCTTCTGGACCTCATGGACAACTTCAAAGCATCAACAGCAGGTAACTCAAGACCTTGTCCCATTAAGTTTTGAATATCTCCAAAGGTGAAGGTTCCACAGTATCTCTGGGTAGCTCACTCCAGGGTTTGGCCATTTTCATGGTGAAGGAGGTAGGTATGGTCAGTTGCTCTGTAAATGTTCCATGTAGAAGGGAGTTGCTTTGCCTTTCCCCAAATAAATTATAGTTTTGATACTGCCTCCTGGCTGCCGATGAAGTAATGTATAAGTGCTAAGGCTTTAGTGACCTCGAGGTTAACAGAATGTCCACTGAGATTGTTGGGAGTCCAGGTAATCATCATTTATCTCTGTGGAGATTTTAAATGTCCAGAACATCAACTGAGCCAGACAATCTTGTGTTTGGTGGAGACCTGTCGTCAGTGAGTCTGTAAGTTTAATGAAGTCTTCACTTCCCAGAATCGAAGGGGTGACTGTGTGTGTACTGAAATCAGGTCTTTTATTCTCATAAATGTTCTGATAAACAATAGAATAGGGGCAAGCAGAAATAACAGAAATTCTGAAATGAATTCTTGGAAGTGCTATTAAAGATTTCAGAGGTGTATATTTAGAAAAGACACCATGAAACTCATTAGTATTTATCCCAGTTTATGACATTGCAGATTACACCAACCTACATTTCTGGTAGTCCTTGAAAGACATGAGGTTTCACCGTTTACTAATATCTTAAGTATTTCTTTATACCTGTAAAAAGTGTTGTGAAACATAGTCATTTTGATTTGGTAGCTCTTTTAGCACCCATTCTGCACAAGTGTATGTGCCTGCACAAAGTAGGAAATAATAAGTAATTATGTGTTTTATATTTTCTTAGCACAACATCACAAAATTTCATTCACTAGAGTCTCTAAGGACTTGCTCAGAATTTGTATAGGGTTGGATATTACATTAGTTTCCTCTTTCTGCGTCTTTAGATGTTGGTACTTGGGTAATGAAATTCAAACCTTTCATAAATGGGCACGATTTCTGCTGAGTATCTGAAAGATGTGTATGTTCAAAGGAAAAATTACTCCAGATGTGTCATGGCATTATTGTTTACTTAAAGACACAAATATTTCTGTCCTTAGTAATGTATACTATACTTGAAAGCTTCCATTTCATTTACCACTGTAAAATCATGTGTCGAACAGTCTGTAAATTCTTGGTCTCCTAGTTTCAGCAAGTCGGGAGCCAGTAAGTTATTTACAACCACAGTATTGTTTGCTCAGAGAGAGGCTTCTGCTTCATCTTATTCGAACGGTCTGTGATCAGTCCATGTTATCATGGAGCTCATCCTTTCTCGCTTTGACTTACAAGATTATTCATGTGGGTATCTTTTCTTTCTCTGGTGTTATAGTGGAGATGACATCTTGGTAGTGCTACATTTAGTGAAACAAAGACTTAGGAAGTAAGAAATAACTACATTTCTGGAATATGCAGTTTCAAGTAGTCTTTTCTTCCCAGTGCACATATTTGTTAACCTGAGGTTGAATCTGTAGATGTCTCTTAACTGCAAACTTCATAAACCATTTTCTGCAAGACTTAAAAGGCAAGTTTTACTAATTTCAGCAGCAAATTGTCATTTACCTGATTTCCTGATCAGCATTTTACTGCTAAACTCTTTTACCGCTAATGCACCTCATTCAGAATAGCTGTTTTTTAAAATGTTTTCCAGGCTGGTCACTCATACTACTGAGACTAAGACAGCTTGGTCTTTTCCTTTCTTTCATTACTCCAATGAGTGTTTAAAAATCTGACAAGAATCTTAAATATCTCAATTGTAAATTTGTTCTGAGACATGTTGAATATGCTAACAGCACAGCAAAAAGAGGTTAAAAAAAATCATTGCTCATTGAAATGAGAGAGGGAGAAATGTATCCACTGTTTACCTGCTGTTGCTGTGGAGTGCGTGGTATCAGATAGAGGATATGAATTTTATTTGTTGTGTCATTATTTAAACAAGCAGTTATTGCAGAAACAACTATCCATCTTTATGTGCAACTTTAATTAAATGCTTTGCAGTACCTGCTGGCTTTAGGAAGTTGAGTGGCTGGTGAGTCATAGTTATCTCATTTCACTGTTATTTTCTAAACCCAATTCTGTCTTATTTTGTTGTGTGTATTGAACTCAGTGTCTGGGCCCCTTCACTGATTCCATGTGATTCTTTCTGTATTCAGCAACCTTGCTTTTCCTAGATTGACAGGTTATGCAGTTATTAGTTGCAAGTCCAAAGACTGGTATCTGCTCACTTTACTCTTAAATCCCAAAGATTGTTCCTAAAAGTTCAGGGTTTTCTTCATGGAACAATGTTGTCTCCAATCCCTTAATTTAATTCTTTTAACTTATTATTAGTAATTAGTTTCAATAAAAATGCCCCTTAGCACGTTGCTTATTGGCAAAATGCTCACATTGGGGATTGCTCACACCAAGGCTGCTTTCAAAGAAGTTTGGGAAGTTCATGAAGCAACAAGTGAAAACTAGAACATCCAGCATGTTCTCCCACATTCAGGACCTTCTCAACCAATACTTGGCTGGGTGGGTGGATCGCTGTGCCCTGGCAGTTGTCTGCTCTGGCAGACATCTCTGACATCTGAGATGCTGACCATCTCAGTGGCCCAGTAAGAACTGTTTTTTATTTGGCAGCATGCTCCAGCAAATTTAGTAGAAGCAGTTGTGCAGACATGTTAAATTCATATTTCAGTCAGAATTACTGTCTGTGATTCATTTTCACCTCTGTCTCCTACTTTGCTAAGTGTTCTGGAAATATTAGTTCCTTTTAGCAAAATAATTCCAGATTAGTGATAAATATATTTGCTAAAGAGGTGATTTTAGTAGTTGAAAATGAAATTTCATCAATCAAAACTGTTTTCTCCTCTTCAGCTAACTTTATATTTATTTGTGGTTTGTTTGTGTTTGTTTTTTTTTTTTCCCTTGGCAGCCTAAAACATCACAGTGGTCATATTGTTCAGGATTTCAAAGAGCCATCGTTTATCATTGTGGATACAAGTAAATGGACAATGGTGTCCCGACCATCTGCTCAAGCTGCTTGAGAACAGTCTTCTGTGCAAATGGCATGAAAGGTAATTTAACCTCAGAAGGTGCCCACAGAGCTTCAGTTCTGCTTACCATTGTCTCCTTGCCAGTCCAAAAATAAATCATGCTGAACAAAAACCAAACAAACAAAAAATCCCTTCTTCTTTCCCAATTTAAAGAGCAGATCATCATAGGAGCTAATTTCATCTAATTTCACTAGCAAGGGGTTGTTTTTCCTTTCTAGTATTTTTCTAAGTAGCAAAGAGCTTTTCTGGGATAAATGGTAGCTGTCTTATAATTGTCTTTGTTGCTGTAGGAGGCTGTTGTTTTTCACAGTACAAAATAAGATATAATCATAGAGTGGTACTTGGTGCTGAGTGATACACACTTTCAATATATCAAATGCAGTTCTGCCACGACCCCTTTGTTATTTTGCTTTGCCAGCCCATGTGTTTTTATGAGGAGGGCACCTCTGTTAGTAAGCAAGAAGGGTTTTTTTGCAGAGGGATATTCAGTCCTGAAAATGATGAGCGCTTTCTCCGGCTGTTCTTTTTCAAACCCTCATTTGGTAGTAGTTTCACTCCCTGCTCCCAGTGAAACTGTTAAAAGGCTTTTAAAGGCTTTTAAAATTTCACTGCCAGTAAAAAAATGAGAATAGCAGTTGTAAAATGTGTGTCTGTATATATAAAAATAGACAAAGGAGGGAAAGGGGTTCCTTTCTAAATTTAAATATGTATTTCAGGATAGAAAAGATGGACCTGACATTCATATAGTTCCTATTGGCTACAGTGGTAAATGTCAGGACTAGCAAGAGTAGTCTTCAGGTGGTGTCCTACAGCTGTACCATCTTCTGCCATCTACTATGCTAATTTCTTCAGTTCCCACAGCTACAAATAAAGCAGTTTCTGGCTCCTTCATGCTCTCTTACTGTTTGTACTCCATTCCTCCCGCTTTATGGTAGGTAAAACTAGTCCAAGATTTAAGACTGATAAAGATTAAGACTGTTTTCTTGCAAAGATCAGAGTATTGAAGAGTATATTCTCTGGGACGCTGTGGCTGTGCAGTCATCTTGCATGCTGCTGCAGGAGGAGAAGTAGAAAATGTGTTTTTCTGGCTGCTTTGTCAAGTAGATTGTTCTGAGGGCACGTGGGAATAGCAGCAGCAGGAAGAAGGTAAATATAACCTGTATTCAAGAAATGAAGCTGGATTAAAGTAACAGTGAAGATAGTGTGTCCAGGAGAAAAAACATATGTCTGAGGTAGTTTTGTTGCTGAATCAGCTACATTGGTTTAGCTAACCTAATAAAATGTGCCTTGTTGTAATAATAAATACATTCTGATGTAAAAATGGACCAAGTTATTATATTCAATTGTGACAGAGTATCTGGTCTTCATGGTGGCAAAACATTTGCTCCAACTTAACAACATAAGCCTTATTCATATTTTTCTTGGACATTTTCACTTTGGTTTTGGAGTGGGTTTTTTTTAAAGCAGAAGAGGTGGAACATGACAGATTTGAAAATGTTTTATATAGCTTTCAACAAGAAGCAATTTATAGCAACTTGAAGTTACATAACTTCTAACTCCACTTTTTTCACGGCATGATTTAGATAGTTCTGGTGCTTTCACAATAATTCAAAGGAATATGCAATCAGTCAATCCATCTTATCTATTTTAAGCATTTCCAAGGAACTATCACTGTAGTTTCTAGGTTCTAAATCTGAATACAAGTGACAGTTTGCCATAAACATGCATTTTGCAAAATATCAGAAGGGAAAATGGCTTTATTTGTTTATGAAATGAAGACTTCCTCAAATAAATGGATCCCACAGTGTTGCTCATTGTATTCCCTACACAGTTAGTATAAAGTTGTGCTTTAGGGCAAACTGCATTTGTCATAGGAAAATGGTGGGTTTGGTCTCCAGCTTCATGTAGATCTGTGTAAGACCCCACAATTACCAGAAAGATAATGTAGTATTACCTTTTAGTTTTGCATAGGCCTAGATATAGGACAAATGAACCCAACAAAATTTTTCACAAAGAAACATTTAAGATAATCTAGGAATTCATCCAGATAGCTTCGGAATACTTATAGCCAGACCTAGTTTGAATAATACCATAAAATAGTTTATTCAGATAATTTTGTGATATTGTTCAAATGAATCGTTCAGCTTTTTGTCAAGTGAATAATTCATGAACATTCATTTAGAGGAATTTAATCAAGGCATCTGCTAAATATTTCTGCAGTTCATTCAGTTTTACCTATAGTGCTATCAAAGCAATGACTCGGTCTCAGCTGGCACCTCTGTGCAGTTTGGAAGTTTGGGTTTTGTGTCATTTGAGCTCACAAAGCCAGGGAAAACAGGGTTGACATTATAGGGCAGAATTAGGTCCCTGTCTGGGAGATAAAGGTTACCCAGCTGATAAAAAGAGACTATCAGTTCAGAAAAGCATGAGAAGTATAAATCAGGAGCAAGAAATTTGGAGTGGGTGAAAATACCCCTGGCAAATAGAAAAGCCTATGTCTCAGAAATATTTACTTAAAATCTTTCAATGTTTGCTCCTTGTTCATGCTTCTTTCACAGCTGTAGAGCAGATTTGGATGATTTCAGTGCACTTTTTCAATATGTATGAAAGTTTTACTAGAAAGAAGAGGAGGAGTATTAAAAAAAAAAAAGATCAGAATTAACTGTAGCCTTTTTTAAGGGCAGGGACTGCCACTGTAATTCAAAGCAACAGTCTCAACAGCAGATGGAAATCTCTGCTACTCTCAAGCTAAGAAAAAGACTTCTGGTAGACCTTTTTAGTATTTCCTGAAGTATGAAAGTCATAAAGATTTGAGCTCAATTTATCTTCTGTCTCTCAAAAGGTACATGGTTGTTCTGTATGTTATTGTTGTTGACATTTTACTGAGCCTGGTTTTTTGGGCCATGTATCATTATATGGTTCACAGAAAGGAATTTGAAATTAGGTGGAATTTGATTTCTACCTCACATCTACCTCACCTTTTCAAACTCACGAACCGTGGTTAGACTTCATTAGTTATTACATCTTGAATAGTAGTCTGTCCTGAGATGAAGTGGTCAGTGAAGAGAAAGGAATCAATATTGTTGCTCTCCCAAGTGGAAATTTGTCTTAAACGTACATTTGATGGAAGGTCTGAGACAAATTGTGAAGAAACTAGTTCCCAATATACGTTAATATCATTTCAAGCATTGTCCCTCACCCATACCGCGTAGCACTGCAATTTGATTTCATAAGCTGTAATTATCTGCTGTTATCTGCCATGATCTTAGGCTGTGGTTGGTTTTCAGTTTGTGGTGAGGACACTTTAGTGCAAGCATATGTAAGTGTCTAAATGTGTGCTAGGTGTCTAAATTCTAATATATAATCAATGGGCTACATGTCTTCATGGTAGTCAGGCCAAAAGAATGACTTGAATGACCAGCTCCTACAGGTTCAAATCACCAGCGTGTGTGTATGCTGCCAGTACCCTTTGAAATACTGCAGGGTATGTGGGACATCCAGATGGAACGGACATATGTGCACAGGACCCGTAGGAGACCTGCAGCCTCCTGAAGTGATAGCTGGAGGCCAGGAAGGAATATTCCAGAGCATCTCTGAGGGCAACCGAATTGGGCCTTAGATGTCTAGGTAATGGCAAACTTAAGCATCTGTCTTGTGTGTAGACAACAGACATTGGGTGTGTTAATCTCAAGCTGAACTTCATCATGTGTAACTGTACCTCTATTGTATTTGCTGCAAAGAGCCTCACTGCTATGAGAATCACATAGAGAATTAAAAAGAGTAAGGAAAGTCATCCAGGTTTTGTCTTATTTGCCTACTATGGTCCCTTGTTAGAAGTATGACATTACTATGATACGCCAAAGAGATGGTTTCAAGGGCAGGCCCATGAAAATTTAGTTGGAAGCAGCAAAATGAGAGGCAGAGGCAGGAGCTCAGGTGAGCACGTGTAACAGTCCAGCGTATTGCCTAATGCAACCGGGGAAAGTAGTCCCTTGGATTCAGACTTAGGCGAGGACCTTGTGCTAAGTGACCCAGGGGCTTGCAGCAGCCATTCAGCCAGGTGTGTCGTCTCCAGCCAGGGACCCACCGCGGGGAAAACCTCATTGGGGTGGGACTGCAGATAGCACGCCCTTGTCCACTTAGAGACCCTGAGCAGAGCTTCGGTATCTGGGGCAGTAAATGCGGCCTCGGCTGTTTATGGACCATAGGGGCCCAAGCAGGGCCTTGGCCACTTCCGAGCAGCATGTCAGACTTGGGCACTTTAGGGGTGGCCGGGGGACTTGACAGCAGGTGATGGTGAAGGCAGCTAGCAGGGCTTCAGCAGTAAGGGGGCCCTTTGCCGGGCAAGGCACTTGCAAGTGGCTTGGGATGTTGCTGTGGTTGGTGTTTGCTGTTGTGCTTGGAGTTTGCCCAGCAGGACCAGGCTCTGCTTTTAATTCTTTTTGGAATAACTTTTAAAGTCTTCCAGGCTAGTATGAGGAAAAGCTGACTCCTGATTAGAATGTGTCAATTCTGATAGTGTTGGGACAGTCTTGGACCCTCCCAATACAGCAAACACATTAATAAACTGGGGTAAGTTCAGCAGAGGACCACCAGGATGGTCAGGTCTGGAGCACTTAACCTTCGAAGACAGGCTGAGGGACCAGGACTGTTTCAGCCTGGAGAAGAGAAGGCTTTGGAGGCATCCAACAGCAGCCCCTGGTACCTGCAGGAGGTTATGGGGCCAGGCAGTGGTGCGTAGTGGGGGGACACGAGTTAATGAGCACAAGCTGAAACAATAGGTTTAGACTGGATCTAAGCAGCAACATTTTCATATTGAGGACAGTCAGGTGCTGCATTGGGTTGGCAAGAGATGCTGGGCTGGCTCCCTTCTCTTAAGTGCTCAAGACCCAGCTGGACAAAGCCCTGAGCAACAAAGTCTGATCTCACAGCTGACCCTGCTTGGAGCAGGAGCTTGGACTAGAAACTGCCAGATGTCCCATCCTACCTGAATTTTCCTATAATCTTAAGACACATTATTTGAAAAAGTGAAGCCAGTAGCTTCTCTGTTCATGTCCAGTTAGACAAAGAAGAACTATTTCCCCTTAACTGAAGATGCAGAGAGGGGGGTAATTGTCCTTTTCTGGTAGTAAAAGATGTGGCCACAGGATTAATTGAACTAACTCTGTTGTAGTACAATATAAAATAAAGGTTGGGATTTAAAGTGGCTTGTGAAATCTTGTTGTTACAATCAGCATTAAAGAATCATGAAGGCAAAGAAAAAGGGAAGAAATACCATCAGGAGGATTCAGGGTGGGGTTTTTTGTATTTTGTTTTGGTTTTTTTATATGATGCCTTTTTTGTTGTTAAAAGATGGGAAAATTAAATCCTACTTTCTTGTAAGTGCAACAAGGCAAACATACAAAAAGGGAGAAAGAAAATATAACAGTTGACTTTTCACTTCCTCAAAACTAAGAAAGCCCAGGAAGAAGAAATTTCGGGTCATTCAGGGATATTATTTTTTCTTTTCTCTCCCTGTATCAGTGGAGCAAAAACTTACCTGTATATTTAAGGAAACCGAAATAGCATTTTTTGCCTCCCTAATTAAAGTCATACTTTATTTCTTTAATCACAAGTCCTGTATTACAGATAACCCAGCATATACTGCTAGCTATGCTTGTGCAAGGTGAGAGCTGCATTATGCAAAAAGATAATGAATTACTTTTTGCTTTTGCCACTATTATCAAATAGCTGGTAAAACTGAAAAGGAAAGTAGAAAACTTCAATTTCATTGGCTTGTGAACAAAAAGAAAGGATGTTTCAAAAGTATGCAAACCGCTACATAAATACAGACCCTGTATTGTAGTTGTGTTTCAGATAAAATCATGTTTTTAAAGAAAAAAATTGAGAAATAAACACAATAGTAAAGCATAGTTATCACAGAACAATAATAAAGTCAGCAGTGAATTTGATGTATTTTGTGTGAATTCTAAGAGCAGGATTTGAGCAGGCTCTGGAATGCAGGAACCATGATCTTGCTTTGTTACTTGTTATTTAGCCAGTTGCATACTTGAGTAGAACAGTGGCTGCAAGTGTTTGAATTTTGGTCACTCCTATCTATATTAGAGGCCATGTACTGCTGAGCTGGTGACCTCCTTCCTAGAAAAGCCTGACATGTGCAGCAAGATTAGGTAAGATGCTAGCATTTGGGTTGCTTCAAGAACAGCCACAGACAATTTAGAGTGCGCTCGTAATGCCACAGTTCTTTTCCCACAACTTAGAAAATTGTAATGGAGCGCAACCGGGACAGGTATTGGGTCACCATCAAAGTAACTTTTCTTAGTTGCATCAAAATCTTAAAGGATGTCTGCAAGAACTTTAACTACTTTCAACCGTACATTCAGGAAAATACAGGTCAGTCGGTATTAACGTCAGAATGAGGTTTTTTCGTGTCTTTGGCCCAGAATTATTTTCATAGTTCTTCACACTGTTGATGGTCTTTTAACTATTGTAACAGTCTCATGCTAGTTTATGAGAAGCATGCTGTTATAGTTCATAAAACTTTATTGCATCAGTACTGTTATTTAATACGTTTCAAGATTATTCCCTTTAGTAGTAAGTAAAGCAACTAGTGTAAAATTAGTGATCACTAAAACTTTATGACAAGATGTATTTGCTTTTGCTGTTTTAATGTCCAAATCCCATACCCTCAAGTAAGTTTGTTTTGTTTTTTAGTTCTGTTACATTATTTTCTAGCTACCACTTCTGAAGTTTGTTCTGATGAACCTTGAACTGATCAAATATGTTGTTGATAGCATAAGCTTGCATAAATGTACAGATCATTATATTTGTTCTGGAGAATGCATGCAGAATACATTTCATACATTTACAAATAGTTTAATAAATAAAGGAATTATTTATTGTAATTTTCATCTTGTCTAGTAAATAGTAGTGAAACATTTAATTATTTCTAATTTTAAAAAGTTTTTAGTTATATGCAGTCAGTAGTTCTAGCTGGAAATTTTGTCAATGTGTGTGTTCATATACACATTTAAAAATACATATATGCTTACATACAATGCTTGCTATCTGCTTGATTTGTTCCTCTACTGCTTCTTTCACACTACTGTTTGATGTTGTCTTTATTCTAACGCATTTTGACATTTGCTTGAAATGGTCTGCAATAGAAACGTAGCTAACATTTGTCAGATATTCAGAAACATGTACCTTTTAATCCTATATTGTGTAGCTTCATAGAAAATAACCTACACTAGGGGTTTGTATGTTTAAAAAGAATTCAGTGGTATTTCTGGAGGTTTTATTTCTTGTGTGGTTTTGTTTTCCCAAGGGTAGACTAACACTGGTCAGATGCGACTATGTTGCGTAGAGAAGGTACGATCCTAATGAGAGTGGTATTAGACATGTGTATTTTGAATTCCTATTCAAAAAGTTTGATGCTTTTCAATAATAATTTTGCTATTATTTAACGTGCATTAAATTTTATCAGGCAAAGAATCTTAGGTATAACATTTGGATTGTGATTTGTTCCATTGCACTGATGCTGAAGGTGTTGTTATGTATCTTAACTGCAGTACAGAGCTATTTTCATCTGACATACCTGGGAAAGTGTGGCTGTTAGCATTTGTCCTTTTGGTTTGAAATGGCATGACAAAGCTTGTAAACATGGGATTTTATTACTTTATTTTTTAGTTCTGTAATAGTTAAATCCATCTCAGAATTATCTTTTGCATCTCTCTAAATTACGGCCCGTAGTTGCCAAAGGAGAGGAGTCAATTTGCATACACGATTAACTTTTGAAGTAAAAAGAATATGGAGGTTCCGTAGTGAAGTCACTGCAGGCAAATCTTACAGTCAGAAAGGGACATAGTGCTTTCATGCTTCTTCAGAAATAAGACACATTGCTTTTACAGTGTTTACTTGCAGTCTTGCAGGTTGAAATGGACATCAGGTCTTCCACTTCAAAAACTTTTAATTTGTCACGTGTTAATTCTTGGGGAAAAAGCAACTTTTAATATGCTTTTGGCATGCTTCCATTTCAGCACTTTAAATCAAGTCATTAAATATTTCTGATGGTTCTAAATTTTTAGAAGAAAAATAGGTCAGCAAAGTCAGTAAATCATTTTGTCTTTAGGAGTGGTGGTGTCTTGAAAGATAGAAAAGTGATGAGATTTATTCTTACTGCATGTGGAAAAATTACAGTTGTAATGTGATAGATCACCTCTGGAATTAATACTACCTTTGAATCAGTGATCACTGCATAACACAATGAAATCACAAAAAGTAAATTAAGTATTGGAATGTTAAAATTATAGTAATTCATGGTTTTAATTTTAAAGTAACATTTAGACTACAGAAAATAACGCATCGCTAAAAGAATCGTGGAAGGACAGAATATACATGGGAGTGTATGAACGACAGGTACAAGGGATTTCAAGGCATTATGCAATAAATGGGTTGATATCAAATAATGTTGATACAGTTTAAAGTTACAATATGCTAATGGAACTTAGAAAGCTTGAATTAAATTATGTAGTGATATTACCATGCTGACGCAATATTATCTCTTTCATTAACTACATCCATTGCAAATGGAATGTCTCTTTTCTAGGCAGATTTAGTGCAATGGTTAGCTGTTAAAAAGTCAAAGAAACTAATCCTTTCTTATATATTAAAATAAAGGGTTTGATGGCTAGTTTTGCATTACATGAGTAGGAATTTATAGAAGTGCATTTTCCTATGATGTATGGGGGTTTTTTGAGCTTAGAGAACTTCAGACCAAATAACTGGAATGTATGACTTATTAAAGAGAGTAATGGTTGATAGATAACATTCTACTCCTTTCCCCCTCCCCTTACAGTGCAAATATGCTACAGAATGGACTTCTCTAAGGCACCTCAGAGTAACAGCAGTTAGGATTTAAGTCTGATTAGGGTTGGCATTCTATAGGGTAAGCTGTTTGGGGTGGTTATTCCAAAAAAGTAGTTTGCAATGGTAGGAACACCGTGTTTCTGGATATCAGCACTCCACTCTTGACAAAAAATACAGTAGAGATAAAACAGAAGTGGGCCTTCTCTTCCTCTTTTTTCATGTTCAGTATATATACTGTCTCTTACAAAGTTGATTGTGAATGATGACAATTAGAAGGAAACATTTCCTCCCCCCTAGGATGGGGTTTTTTTTGTATTTGCTACAACTTGCTGTTTTTTCAAGCAGGGACATTGTTTTTGCTAAAACAGAGGGGCTGCTTTTCTATCAAAGGAGTTCTGAAAGTCAGCCAGGCTTCAGAAAGAGTGAGAAAAGGATAATGATATATGTCCTTTTTTCCCCTTATATTATCAAAATTATCACTTTGAAGTGTTTTATTTTAGCATTTGCAACTAATATGCTCAACATAAGTCGCTATTTCTTTTGGGTATTAATGAAATTTTATTAAATAGTCACAATAAAAACAAGATGAACTCTTATAGCTACTAACATCACAGGAGAATGTGTAAGGCTTATATCTGAGGCAGAATTAAACAGTGCATATATACAGGTCATAATGTATAGGTAGTAAGTTAAAAATAATAAAAATCTAATGTTGTTATGGGATTGTCTCTGTTAAAGATACTTAATAAACTATCACAGGTTTATTTTACACACTTACTTGCATTCAGCATCTTTTGTGTAATTCCTAAATTAAGTCACCCCAATTTCCTCAATCACCTATGTTAACGAAGCATAATGTATCTAGATATTTGAGTATTGAAAGTGAAGGGAATATAATGAGCTAATAGTAATTGAAAGGAGATTAACAGCTCTGTGTTATATTCAGTAGTACTTAAGTAGACTTTTTTCGCCCTTTTTGTTCATTTATTCCAAGCAACTTCTTTTCTGAGACTGACCTCTGATGGAAGCTTTACCTTGTTTAACAAAGGAGTGTCATTAGAGCTGCTTTAATTGTGTAAGCTCTCTTCACAGGCAGCGAAATGAATTTGAATCCTGAGTGTACTTTGGGAACAGACCTCCAACTTTTTTGAAACATGCTGAAGGTTTCTGGGAGAAAGGCATGCCTAACCATATGAAAAACATTGGGGTACAAAAAAACTTAAAGGCTGGAAGGCAAATTGGAGTTTGGTAGTTTCATTTCCACCAATCACACAGGAACTTTTGTGGACAAGTAGGCCAAGAGGAAATCAGATTTGCCTCCATTCTTCAAAATACATTGAAACTCACACTTCCACTCCAAATATGTCACCTTTTGACCAGAAAATACCAACTCATTTGAAACATTCTGAGTACTTCTATTCTCAATTCAGTAAGTACCTAAATTTTGTTGACAAGCCTATGCTTTGCCTTTAAGTCTATTTCTAGCATTTACTTAATCAGATGCAGTAGTTTTAGGTACATTATGAGGCATTACATGTATTTGAGAAATGAAGATGACTAAGTCAGAGCTGCAAACAATTGGATAGGATGAGGGGTAATGCTTTAAAACTGGAAGAGGGGAGATTTAAAATACATATCAGGAAGAAATCTTTCACCATGAGGGTGGTGAGGCACTGGCACAGGTTGCCCAGGGAAGCTGTGGAGGCCCCATCCCTGGAAGTGTTCAAGGCCAGGTTGGATGAGGCTTTGAGCAATCTGGCCTAGTGGGAGGTGTCCTTGCCTATGGCAGGGGGGTTGGAACTAGATGATCCTTAAGGTCCCTTCCAACTTAAACCATTCTATGAATTTGCAGTCCATTTACAATTGTGGTGTGTTATTAAAAATACTGATAGTGTAATATAACTTAATAACATTCTTACAATTTGAAATAAGTTTAAAAATATTTGGACAGTTTACAATAAAAAAAAGCTGAGTACTCTTGGAGTGCTTACCTGGATACTTTACTGAGTTTAATGAGCATGTCGTCTTAAAAAGTTCACATCCTGGATTTTTAACATAGTAATGGAGCAACTATGGACCATACTTGATAAATTGTCCCTACTATTAAAAACATCTTCCTTTTATTTGAAAGCTGAATTTGTCTAATCTGGGCTGCTAATGACTCCTATTACTAAATTTCTATTGTTCTGTGGCACCATAAACTGTGAACAGTTTGTCCCTTAACTTTTTTCTGAGCACACTTTTGGTATCAAACACGGTTGCTGATCGCTTGCTCATTCTTGGGTTTCTTTGCTTCTCGTGGTTTTCAGCATCTCTATGTGGCTTTGCAAAAGTAAGTTGGGAAGGGAGTTTGGGGAGGAAAGAGGACAGTTCCTTGGAATGCAACAGAATTATGAAAATCACAAGAGGGAAAAAAGGTGTGCCCTATAAGAACGTAAATTGTAATCCATATAAATAACTCCATCCTCTATGATAATGGAAAACAATTTTCATTTTTTATGATGACTAGCTAGTTTACTTTTCAGAGGAAATATGAACGTCAAAGTGGATATTGTCATCTTTTCACATCAGCAGATAGTATTTTGTCCCCAAACCAATATACTGTGGATGCCTTGAACTACGCAAACTTCAGGCTGAATGCTTTGTTATTGCTGTCTGTGAGGTAGTTGAAAACTGTATTCTATGAATCAAATTTTCTGGTAGTTCATAAAAATATTAAATATAAATTGCACAACGTATAGTGCACATATGTAATTTCTAAGGGATTATTATGTGACATATAAATTTCTTAATTTTAATAATTTAAACCAAGTGATTTTCTACTTCACTGGGTTCTGCAGTAGTATTGCCTAGGGTCTGATTCCAACAAAAGCACTTTTACTGACCTATTAGCATACGTTTAAGCAAGTTTTAAGTATAGTGTGTTTAAATTTACACATTGTAAAGTATTTTGTAGTCTTTCCATTAAAAAAAAAAAAAAAACCCACCAGACTTAAGACAGTAATATGTTTTTTCGTTACTTTAAGGGTTATTTGGATTTTTTTTTTGCAATATTAACATTGTGTAAAAAAGGAAAAAGAAAACCCCTGCACTAAGATAATATATTATCTAAGATATTCTTTAATTATTGATTGACTTGTCTTCAACTACCTTTATATTTAAAGAATAAATGTCAGAAACAAGCATTTTCTTTTCTACTGAAGAGTTATGGAAATCGCATCTTTTCATGCAACCATGTCGTTTGCAGTGCGGTGGTTTATATTAGAAATATTGATAGTCTTAGCTTTAGCTGTGTAATTCCAAGTGTGACTACAGTTAAGTAAAAAAGAGAGACAGTATTAGTTTGGGCAGGTAAGGAAGCTGAAAACCTGGTCTTGTAGGTCCAAGTCGTGAACATGAAATATGCTTTTCAGTGTTAATGTCTGATAAAACTAAGCCCCAAAGGATTTGAAGTTCTCTTTGACCACATGAGACTTGTCAGCTTGTCATCAGGTTGGCTGCTATAAGTTTTCTGTAGGTATGAAAGGAAGCAAAAAACCCCTAATATTAATTATGATTAGGGTGCCTCATACCTCTCTTGATAATGTGCATACTTGTAATGCCTCCTCTATACATTAGAGTGCCTTACTGCTCTGTCAGATTGCACAGTTCTGGAAAACTGAATTGCATTTGAGCATCTGTTGCAGTTAATCTCAAATTATTTCTACACATTTTCCTAGATTTAAACGTATTTTAATATAATAGTCTCTAGAAATTAGCAATGCTAAACAAATTATTCTCGCAGAAGAAAAAGCGCCCAAAGAAAAATGTAGAAAGTTAAAGTGTAAAATGCCCAGATTGATCATGACAGCATAAATCAATATTACAGAATTATTATGGACAGTCCTTACTTATCATGTCTAACAAAATTATGGTCTTTTTTCTGAGTTTATACAGATGTGTATCATACACTCAGGCTGTTCTTAACAGAAAACAGTGATAGGCTTGAGTGACGACTGATTTCCTTTGGTACTTTTAGGAATAACAGGGTGCAAAATAGCTGTACAAAATGGGAAATTTGAGCAATTTTTCATTAAAGAGAAGACCACTGCTACATTGAAGTCATTGTCTACCTTGGCCAGAAGTAATTCCCTATTTCTTGTATAACTGAGCACGTAGAAGAGCAGTTTAAACCCCCAAACCATAAGCTGGGGGTTTTTTTGTTGTACATTTCTGCCAAACCCCGTAAAACTGGCAGTTTCTAAATAAGCTTTGGCTAAATTAAACATATGGTAAAATATTCCTGTATAAACTACACGGAGAATTTGGAGAAATAGAAAGTCATTAGGATAAAATCTCCATCTCCCTTCCTCCTCCCCCCTCCCCCCCCAAATTTGTTCATGTATCAAAGGTACACAACACCTGCCTTAATGTTTGTGCAAAACTGTATGCTTCTCTGCCATTGAAATCTTCATGCTGGTTCATGGATACCTTTCTGATACATGGATAATGCGAGGCTCTATGGAAATTAGAATAACATACCAATACATTGCCAAACATCAGCCAAATCCCAAGCGACACCTTAGAGGAGCACGAGGGCTTCTCTGCACTTTGCCTGTGGGTACACGGTGATTTGGCACAATACACAAGGTCCCAGAAGTGATTCTTCAGCCACAGGAGGGAGGAGAACAGGGGCTGTTTCATTGTCCCCGGTTTATGTTGTTTGGGGGTGTTTTTTTCCCCTGGACAGAGTAATTCCTATTTATTGGATAATTGAATTCAAGCGGGTTTTGCTGCTATAACAGCGTAGAGCAGCCTCAGTGGTCCCAAGAAGGCTCTGTCTGTAGTCTGCTGGGCAAGAGGAGGAGTTGTGCAATGCTTTCTTCATTAATGAACCAGAACAACCTAGGCCACTCTACCTTCATGAGAGAAAGTCTCCTGAGTATTAACAGTTCCAATTTATCTGCTAATGGATAAATCAAGTTATGCAGAAACATGAATGTCACAGAACCCCACAGCGTGACCCTGCAGTACATGTATCTTGTCTTGCAATGTGTTGTTTGCATACTTTATACTATTGCTTTTAATCAGGTCTTATGGGAAAATGAAATAAAAATATAGGCTGCCTTTTGTTAGCATAACATATATGTGTAAAAGAATTAAATTTGAGCAGCTTTTCACAAAGAAAAGGAAATAACATAAGAGAAACAGCTGTCAAAGTTATGAATTCTCTGGCCTTAATGAAATAAAGCTCACTTTATAGTTGATGATTTCTAAGTGCCAAGTGTGAAGTCAACAGTGGCTTCATCAGTAGCTCATGTTCTTGCTAGGCGCTGTTCAAACTTGATTGCAAGAATCACAAGTAAAAATCTGAAAATTTATCATTTCAAATCTAATCCATTGATTTATTTTTTTTTTTCATTGACGAAAATAGTTCTGAGGCAAAATTCTACTGTAAAGGAATCAGCTTTGCTGTGGCACAAAAATTTTGATTTACCATGAGGACAAAGCTGTGAAGCAATTTGGGAGAATGTGTTTACCTTTTCCACCTTTGTTACCTTGGTGGGTGAGTGATATCAAGCATAGCTGAGAGCTCAAATAAAATAAAAGCTTTCTAGACTTATTCTTGCAGGTGCCTTTTCCATCTTCTGCCAAGTCTCTTACTCATCTGTTTCCAAATGGCACCCAAAGCTGGTACAACCGCAAATTCCACTGAGCAACTCCCGTGAGGAAGAAAGGGCTTGTTCTACTTCAGCTGAGTGCATCCCCAAACACTAATGCTTCAAACTTTAAGAAAGCTCTCTTTTATGATTGACTATAGAGCGCTACATAATCTGCATTAGACAGGTTTTAGTCTTCTCACTGCTGCTCTATTCAGTGTGCATTATCCTCACCTCAGAAGAGCGCTTGTGTCTTCATTTTCTTTGCCAGTCTTTCCAGCTTGATGCTTGCGATTTGGATTACAGTTAATACCTCGTTTAACCCGACTGTCCTAAATATCTTCCAGTAAGCAATGGCTTATTTTTAACAATATTTTTCTTCCTTAATCAACATGTCACTCTTTGCTAGACAGAATTGTCTTTCAGATTTATATTTTCAGTCTCAGACTTTGATCTATAAGGTCTGAAGATAGAATAGAATCAAATAGACTATTTGAGTTGGAAGGGACCTGCAGTGATCATCTAGTCCAATGCCTGACTGATTCAGGGCAGACCAAAAGCTAAAGCACATTGTTCAGGGCATTGTCCAAACGCCTCTTAGAATCATAGAATCGCTTGGGTTGGAAGAGACCCACAAGATCATTGAGTCCAACCATAAACCTATGCCAAAACCACCCCTAAACCATGTTCCTCAGCACCATGTCTACCTGTCTTTTAAATACCTCCAGGGACGGCGATTCCACCACCTCCCTGGGCAGCATGTTCCAATGCTTGATAACCCTTTCAGTAAAGAATTTTTTCCTAATATCCAATCTAAACCTCAAGACTGATGGGCTTGGGGCATCGACCACCTCTCTAGGAAACCTGTTCCAGTGTTTGACCACCCTCTCAGTAAAGAAATGCTTCCTAATGTCCAGTCTAAACCTCCCCTAGCGCAGCTTTGAACTATTCAGAGAGAAGACAAAGTGTATTGTAACTCCCCTCCTTCCTATCACAAGTCTGTGATACTCTATACCAGTACATAAATGGATCTGTCTTTTTAAGTATAAAACCCTACTTTGCCCATTTTCTGTCTATGAACTTCTAAAGAATTTAGGGCAGGAGACGTGGGGAGGAGGGGAGTGACTGTGGATGTTGGAAGAGGGAAGGAAAAGGAGTTGAAGGAAATAAGACATGAATAAGATGTGGCAGAGCATGTTTTAGAAGAGTGCAGATATTTCTAGAAAGACATTATCATTGCCAACACTTGTTGGTAATCCGAAGGTAAGAATAGCTACATGGTGGCCTCAGCTGGGAAGGATCAGTGCATGAACTTTATCTCCAGAGCCAGGTGATGTTCTTCAAGCAACGGCTAGTGTCTGAGCCAAGGAGGGATTTTTGCAGCTCATGTCAAAGGAAATCTGTTTTATGTCTCTGTTTTATGAGAAGCACTAGTTTGTAATAATATTTATCATCATTTTGGCAACTGTTTGGTGGTAATTCTGTCAGCTTACTTGTTTTGGGAAGCCCAGCTCAGTGAAGTAATAAATAAAATGGATAGTGCTGTGGCATAGGCTAGCAGGATAATAGGAAGGTGTCTCTTTGAATTCCTTTCATATTGACAGTGCCTCATTTCCAATCTTGTGCAAATAATGAGAAAAAATTAGTAATGGCAGCCATTTTTCATAATGGAACAGAGCTTGTAAGCTTATTAGAGAACCATAGGCGCTTATATTCCTGCCACTGCAGGGTCCCTACTTTGTTACCCAGTGACACTTAGCTCTGCTTTTCTTTTACAAGGATATTTGGGTTGCTGTTAGAGGGTTTTGAAAATAGAGGGAGAATTACTTTGCAGTGACTAGTTGATTGTAGTGAAGACGGCATAGTGGTTCTTAATTGCAAAACAGAAATCTTCAGTTTAGATGAAAAGCATGAACTTGAAGTAATCTGTTTGTATTTAGAGCAATAGTAGTAACAGTACAAGCTATTAGAAAAGTATAAAAATAAAATATTTTCTAATATTCTTTAATTCTCTAAGGCAGCAGAAGAAGTAATTTCTGTCACTTTCTGAGGAGTCAGAGAAATAATTTACCCTTGTAAAAACATCACAGACCATCGTCTTATTTACGGTAGGTTTTAAAAGCTTCTGATTTAAAGTAGTGCCACTGTTTCAGGCTGCCAGTGTGCTACATCCCATTAAACTGCACGAGCTTTCTTAACGCTGTCAGAGACCACGTATTTGTGTTGTATGTGCAAGCAGGAGCTGGCCTGCCCGATGGGGGGTGCAAGCGATTTCATCTCTCGCCAGTGCATTTTGCTTCAAAGGATTCCATAAACCAGTGCCAAAACAAAGAAACTTTGCATTGACTGAGACAGAGGTTGGCAGCAGGACTGTCCATCAGCAGAGCTTAACTCTAATGTCCTAAATGCAGAATGATATGAAGAAATTAATTAGGTAGTTCATAGGTGTCTTCCTGATCATTTGTCTATCTGTAACTAGAATTTACTCCCTTCGGACGTATTCTAGGAAGAACTTATGCTGCTGAGTTTTCACAGATAAAAAGGAAGCTACGTAACATGCAAGGAATACTGACATGCCCAACTGCAGTAAACACTTGATCTGTGTTACTGTTCCACGTGTAAATAAAATAGGTAAAATTCACCCTGCCTTCCAGTGCAGTGCAGTGACAGAAAGCATGCGTCTAAAATGAAATATACTGCCTAGGGTGTTTCACTGGAATATAATTTACAATCCATATTATGGTTTTTAGAATCCCTATTTCTTAAATGCCTGTGTGATTGAATCTGTTTTTTCATTTAAGAAGAACTAAGAAAGCCCCGCAGTTTGCAACTGAAAGAATACATACAGCAACGCCAATACAAGCAAAAACAAACAAATAATGAAGACATAAAAACTAGGATAGCCAGCTTTACACATGACTCCCCACTTGTGCACAGACATTCAGCGTGCAGTGCTCGCTCGTGCTCATCCACAGCAGAGGGGTGACCTGGGAGGGATGTGAGTGGCTTCGCTCTGCCTGTGTGCTCACCAGTGCAGCAGAGCTGGCGAGGCTGGAGACTGCGTCGCTGCAGCTGTCAGCAGCAAATTTCTATTTTCCTTGTGCACAAAGGAGTCGTGGCTTATTTCTGAGAGTCCCTTGCTAATACAGGCTACGTCCCTGGATTACAGCCTGGTGAGGAGCAGCCAGCAGGGGAATGTGAGCAGTAAGCGTTGGGATGCACACATCAGAACTGACACGAACAGTTTTAATGGGACCAGAGTGAGGGACACTTGAGAAATGTGCAAGCTGTATTGATAAGATGACTTATCCATGTTTCATCCATTAACACATACTTATTTAGATGATCTGTTCTTAAAGTAAAAGCCTCGCATCTTATGTAAATGTGCGAGTAGATTTCACGAACCTGTTGGAAAGGTTCCTAATTCTGCCTTTCTGTATCTAGCCAAACCTGCCTTGATAGATCCAAACAACCTGGTATGTTTTCAGTATGCCCTGCCAGAAAAGCAAACAAACCCAGGACAGAAGAAAATGAGGTGATTTCATCCTGCTAATAGGACATGACAGGACACCAAGGCATGGGCTTCATGTTGCTCAGTGAAACAGAGGAGAGGCTCACTCATGGCACCGCTTTTGTTAGCAGGCTTTCACAGACTGCGAGACTGGGCTAGGTAATTAGTATGGTCTTCTCTATGTTGTTAAGTTTCACATAGATAACCCTCTCTTTGGCTACATGACTTTATTCAGACAAAATAATTTCCTTCCCTCAGAGACTAAACTTGGGGTTCAGAGAAAGGGAGAGATCAAAGTATCTTCAGTGTGCAAAGCCACTGTGACAGTAGGGAATTAATTAGATAAGACAAGCCTAGATGGTCCTATCAGGCAATTGAGATCCTGTGCTGCAGGAGACAGCTGAGGAAGTACTAAAATCCTGAAAAAGTAGGAATGAATCTCTGCTGGTTTATACTCGCTGAGGAGCTGAGCAAAGATTAGATGATGAGATAAAACCGCAGAAGTAGGCGTGACAGGGTTGCACAAATGTGAGCTGAGACTGGGCTGGCAGACTGTCTGGTCCCTAGGTGGGGGTTCTCCCCTTTGCTAATTGTATTTTCGTTTCTTACTGCAAGATGTGATAACTTGAAGGAAGAACCTGGGTGACTACACCTGTGTGGTTTATGTGCTGAGACATTTTATAATGTTCTGAAAGGAATTCAGGCATGAAGCGATTTGGTTTTGGTTGGGGCTTTTTTAAGTCTTAAAAATTCAAGTATTTCAAAAGATGTGTGTAGGTATAAGAAACAAGTGAATTAAGATAATGCAGAGAATAAAAGAGTTCTTATTTTAACCAACAATTATGTTTTAACAATTTTCTTTTGTTACAGTCTTTGAATATAAAGTAAGCGTAGACAAATACAAATGACTGTACAATGACAATCAAGACAGTATGTTGTGACTTTGAGTGTGGAAGTATCTTTGTGTTGTACATCTTTTTATTATGTTTATAAATATGCATGCACCTATTCTGATGCATAGAATTAAAGACTCAGAACTTTTAAATTAACTATTCTTAATGTCTCCTATTTAGCAGGCTGGTTAAGTAGTAAAGAAAGTTTTAGCTTAATGACAAACGATGGGGAGTTGAGTAAGAACATGCGTTTATAAGGTAGGCTCAAATTTCTATATAAGTGGTATGAAATACATACAAAATAGCTGAATATTAGTGCTCAAATGGTCACTTAATTAAATTGAGATTGCACACATACCCTGACTATAAAGACCCTGGTTATATATGCAGTCCCTGTTTAAAAGGTGTTGTTGGAGGACACTTGTAATTATTAAAAATATGCTGTACAAGGGCTAACATTTATCCTACTGATGGTTCTTATTAAATTTCTTTTGAAATGAGCAAAGTTCTTCTGTACAGAGTCAGATTTTGAAATATCAGATGAATAATAAATGTTATAGGATCCCTTTCTTTCTTCCTTCTTCAGTACACTAAAACAAATAACATACCTCTTTGTCCTCAAACTCTTTGATTAGTTTCACTCCGAAACGCAACATGTGCTCCATAGCATTAGGACTTTCTGTAGAAGCATTGAGGAAACCCTTAATATTTACAGAGTAGGAAAGCCAGTAACATTCCTGGTGGCCATAAAAATTAAATCTTTTGAAATGGGTTACATAACTTGCTGCAAGTGCAGAAATGGCTTGGCATACATGTTTAATGGTTTCACCTGTGGTGATGCTTGAGGGCAACCTCCAAGCCTTAATGCTGAACTCTAATTAGTGTAGACAAGATCACAGCACTGGATTTCAAGGGAATGCAAGATAACCTGCAGTCAAATTACCACTGAAGTAACATGACAGGTCTTGACAGTATGTTCAAATCATTTACAGAAAAAAATACATCCTTTGACTCCAACATTTTCTAATATTTTTTTCTACCAAAACATTTTGCATCTAATAGGTAGCTAGAATTCTGGATAAGTATAGAAGTGGCACCGTGGCTGGAGGGTTTATGGTAATTCCATAAGCAGCAAAGTGTCTCTGTAAAGGAGAGATAAACAGCTAGTAATCCTCGTAATTCCCCACTGATAGCCTATCCATCTCTGCTATAAATTAGAAAGCCCAGAGATTAGGAAGGCTAGGCAGGGTGTAGCTCACAGCATTAATCACAGTATTAGGACAGCAGTGTGCTTGAATTCTGTGTCCAAAGGGCTGGTATTTCTCTCTAGGTTAAAGTGACATAACGTAGTTTGGAATACATATTGATTAAACTGCCACCCCAATGTAGAGATGGTTTTACAGAAGACACCATTACACACTTGTTAAAACAAAGCTATCAACTGCAGACTTGGGAAAAACACATTAATTTTTGTTATGAGGGCTGTAACCGTGATTTTGTAAGCTCTACAAGTTTCCAAAGTAAGATATTATTTTTTTTAACTCATGTGTGTTTAGCGCTATTTAGATGCAATTAGGATCAGTTTGTCCTCAAACCTCTTGCTACTGGAAGGAGATTGTGCAAATACTGCTGATCTTTTGGAATCTGCATGTGGCTGTACAAACTGCACTGGTAATGTAGTCATTGTCTGTGTGCAAATTCCTATTTAAATGTAAAATCTGAATGGGCACCTTTGAAAAGTGGAAGCTAATTATTTGTTCTCAGAAGCATATGGTTGAACTACATACATTTCATCAGAAATTTTCTTGATAATAACATTTCATTGGGATGGTAGTCAGACGGAGAATGAAGAGCTGTGGTTTGGCCTCCATAATAGTATGGCATATATTCCAAATCCTATACAACATTTGTTTTAAAATACTTAATTCCAAAAGTGGATATTTTAGTCCTCTGCTTTTTATCAGAGAAGTTTTACATGTTCAGATCTCTGCTGCCTCATTTCAAAGTCCTTTTGAATATATTCACAATAATTTTACTCTGGGAATGTTGCTGTGTTTATAATTGTCACTTCAGTCTTTTGAGTTGATCTAGTTCAATCAACTGTTGCTTGATTTTGAGGAAGTCTTTTCTAAAACTGACGGTGCCCCAACAAGTTTTTTATTCATGCATGCACGGTAGCAGTGTACGAGGCTTTTGAGACAGTAAAAGTGTTTCCATCATCTTGTGTGTTCTTGCTTTGGAGTGATGATAGAGTTTCTGGCTTTGCAGTCATGAGAAAGGCTAAATGGGAGTTTCTAGAGAAACGAGCTCGCTAACTACAGTATGAAAAATGTCTGTTTAGCAAAGAAAACCACTGTAACACATGTTCATTGGGGGGAAAAAAAGAACAATGTATCTGGAAGGGCCAGAATTGTAGGGAAAACGGAAGATTTTGTTTAAGTTGTAGTATTCTGAAGGGATATGAATTGACACCTGGCTGTTAAAAACTAATAGGAGACTAAGAACAGGCATTGGCAAAAGAAGCACCCTTTTATTATCACCACAGAGTAATTTAGACTCAGCAGATACTGTAGCAAAGTTGAAGATTCACGTAACTGCAAATAAATGTCTGCAAGATGACAGCATTAGGCAGAAGACAGTCTCAGAGAGACATTAATGAAAAAGCAGTTAGAGCAAATAGACCCTATAGAGTGAATGTAAAGTTCATGATTGGAAACTCTGAAAGATTAAGCAAAACACCATGCCATGAAGTGCAGAAATTTCCAGCAAAAGGTAAGATGCATATGTAAGACACCAATGGAAAGATGTTTGGCAACACAGGCAGATCCAAAAAGGAATATTAGTACTGGGTGACAGCAAAGAAATGCATCTTCAGCAGCATATGGAACATCTTTGTATGCAGCTAACTTTTGAGACATTTTCACAAAACTTAAAATATCAACATGTTAGGAATAATGGTCTGATCCACCCTTCCACTGGACAGATGTTTGAAAAGAGAAGTGGAGATGTTCAGGCAGCTTTTTTAATTGTGTTAGTGGACTCCTCTACAGCGTATCAGTCACCACGGTTTGTGTCTGGACTACGACCAGCAGAGTTTCTGATGGGAAGGTGAATAAAGCCTCTTGCATTTGTAGTAGTGGGGTAGCTCGTTCTGTTCAAGCTTAGCAGCAACTGAACATGAAAGAAAATAAACCAAAGGTTGGTGTTGATACTTTGAGCTGTTGGAAAAACTGGCAGAAACCATTAGGTAACAATGGGAATTCTAGAAATATTTCTAGAAAGTGGTGTGCTTCAATCTTTATTATTCTCGAGGACACTTGGAAAGAAATTGCGTGCCTGATGGTGTGATATCAGGAAGTAAAATTCTCACCTCATTTACTTCCTCAGGGAAACTCAACAGGGGTGAGAATACACTTTGGACAGCTGTTCATTCCCCTCTTTCCCTTCCAAATTACTTTTAGGAAATTTCAGTGCAGATGGCCATTTCAGTGCGGGTAAGCGCACATGGTATTTAGACCTATGGATCTGAGGCATAAGAGTTATTACAGTCCAGTTGTATTTGTAAGTCTGTAATGATACTGGAGTGCATGATTTTGCATAAGCAAAGCAATGCTGCCTTTGGTTCCATGGTGTCCTCAGTTCTGAGCACTTTGACAAATTATACTGAATGTCTTGTTCAAGACACCCTTGAAATGAGGAACGCTAATATAGTGACCACCTATGGAAAGTCTGGTGATTTTACTTGCTTTGATTTAATATCACACAGGAATCCTGCAGTTAGAAGGAATGCAGATTTTGGGGGGGAATGTATTTGGCAGTTTTAACCATTAACCATTCTGCAGTCTCTTGCCCTGTTCACTCTGAATTTTTCCAGGCTCAGCATAAAATAGAGAAAGGGTGGTGTAGACATCATGCTTTTTGCCTGCGCAGTTACGTTTTGTTGGCTGGGCACGCACAGGCTGTCCTGAGCAAGACAGGGTCATTGGGAAGACCTGTCGTCATGTACTTGTAAAGAGTATTACAATAATCAACAGAGGGCACAGTAAGCTTGCACAAGCAACAGTATGGTGTCCCATACCTTTCCAGGCCTTGTTTTATTAACCTCTCTGAAGTTATTTTGAGGAGTCCTAGTAATTTATTAGTCTCAGTAAACTTCGTGTTTGCTTTTGATTTATTTCTGATCCCTAAATTTGGGCACTTTATTGCAGTGTAGCAGTGATGGATATATACATTGCTTTTTTCTTCATAACAATATTGCCGGCTCACCTGCATGTTATAGGTGCCTGCCTGAGGAACTGGTTGGCAATGATCCAGAGATCTTTGGCTTGCTACTCTCTACCGAAAAAACACCTTAGTATCTGCAGCTAAATCAGTTCTCTATTTTGATTAGCCCTAAGAAAGTAGGAGAAAAAGGAGAAACTAGCTGATGAAACTGTCTGGAATAGAGTCACAAACACTGGCCGAACAGATGCTTGCACTGTCACAACTGGAAACAGAATTGGTGAGATATGACTTTTGTGCAATTTGGTGCCTGAGCCAACAAGTCCTACCAAGACAACCATGCTGCTTCCAGAGGCTTCTTCACGTGCAGCGGCACTGAGCTGTGCCGTGTGGATTTGTGGCTCAGGTTATAGATAACTGCCCCATCATCTGATACAGGCACACCTTCAGTTCTAGTTATAAATAACAGCTGAATTTTCTGATAGCAGTGGTTAAGTTGAAATGAATCATTTTTGGTGAGCTTAAGGTATGTTGAGGCTATCCAAATGTCAATACCAGTCTTGTAAACCTAGGAATGAAGATTCTTGTGTTAGTTCAAATGAAGATACAAACTTTTCTTAAACTTCAAATATGATAAAGGCTTTGTGACCTTTTATTTAGCTGACCATTTGAAAGCACATCTGGAGAACGCAGAGTTGGCATTTACGTTTACACCAAGCTGAAATACTGTACCAGATACTTAGCTAGATAGTTGGGCTGAATTCTTCATTGCAATATGGCTGCGGACCTCACAGTAGATGTAACTGCTGTCAAGGGCTAGGAGGGAGTGTCACTAGGTGAGTGGTTAGTATTCATTCATATGCCAGGAATAAATAAATTGAGCAAGCAAAATGTTTTAGAACATGTCAAAATCTGCAGACGTGTATTTATGTAAAGTTATGTGTCAGACTGTAGTTGCTCAAATGATTTATATACACTGGGAAAGGTTATGTTACTTCTAAGGGGATAGGACAGTGATTTGAAGGCCCGGGAAACACCTCTGAAAAGGAATTATGTGTATTCCTAAGGGTGACTGCATTAAATCCGGTGCTCAAAGTCATTAAAATAGTGAAAATTCCTTCTTAATCAATGTGCTTACTGTTTACTAACAGCTCTGCACGTATAATGGCATCTATTTTCCAGAGAGCTCAGTCAAACAGTATAGGTCACATCCTGCTATGCATTTATATTAGATGATAAGGGTAGTTTTAAAAGTATTTCCAGTAACACTGTAGGTATTTTTCAGGTTATCAGCTAAGGGTCTAAAACTTCTGTGCTTTGAGCCTTTTGCTTTGTTGTTATTTTCTATCAGAAAGTCCTCGCATCTGGACTGTGAAGAGACCCTACTGTGACTGGATAATTTTTGTATGTAATTTTTGGACTCCCCTTTCTTCAAAGAGATTGTCTTTTCTAAGTTGCTGAGTCAGGTGCTTTATTAGCTTAATCCCTTTCAGAAAGGTGAGGGGGCATGCCTGTACTTCATGAAGCTTTTTAGATTTTTCTCTTCCAGTGTGTTGTCAGCATGCTTGTCTTTTCCATCTTCTTCAGCAGTTCTCATTCCCATGATTCCCTTGAGTCTCTCTGTTGAAAATCTATTTTATGTTGGTTTCATTTTGCCTACTATCCCAAAAATAAAAAAGTAGTTCTGTCAGGTAGTAGCCTATAACATTTCTTGAAGGAAAGTGTGGCTCTGCTTTGCAGAAGGGAAGGCAGCACACCTAGTTTGCATCTTGGAAAACTCAAAACTCCACCCCATTTATCCCTTTATAACTAGCATATGGAAAAGCAGGAAAACTGAGGTATACAGACATTGGCCTCTTGTCTAGAGTGGAAAGGAATGATTTTCACTGGAATGTTTAGTCTCTTCTCCTTTCAATCCCTGTCAACTGTTTGCCATATTGAATTTTACACAATAAGATGGATTCATTTTTTTTCCCAGGTACTGGAAAGCTCTTCTTATGGTTGAAAGTATTTTGATGAAGAAAAAAAGAAAGGAAGTGAACATTTGAATTACACTTGGTGGTATTTTGATTTAATTTGGGGAATAACTGACACTGCACATGTTAAAAAACCTTGAGGCTGATTTCAGCTGGGACTTCACGTCTGACGTTTCGAAATCATGTGGGGAGAATCTTTGTCTTTGCTTCCTGGAAAAACATCATGTTTTCTCTACTTGAGACCTTCATTAAGAGATGAGAAATTGACACTATTACGTTGTCTATTATTTTGTAGATGCTAAATTCCTCACAACAGTGTCATCTGCAAGTAGTAAGCTTCAAGGGGCTTGGAAAAAAGCAAAATGTGACAAAAGGTGGTCTGAAATGAACAAGGTGTGTCAAACAGAAAGGGTGCTTTAGGTTATAAATATACTAATTAAGCTGTGTGTACTCTAAATTGTTGTTGTAGTTCAGCTCCAAAAGGCTAATTTTTCATGCTCTAAGACTAGGCACAGGTCAGCCAGTGCTGAACTCTCAGGGCATAATTCTGCTCAGGATCACAGATAGGTAGTTACCGGAGAGGTCAGAAAACTGCACATGTGAATTCCGAAGTGGAATTTGCCTTTAGTTGCAAAGCTTGCTTTAGTCAGTGTCATAGGAGATAGCATTGCACCTCAGGCAAGAAGAATGTGACTGTTTAATGTTGGAGACAGATCTCATGCTTAAGCCCAGAATCTGAAGTATAACTGTTGTTTGTTTTTATTTTAGCAGGGAAAAAGAGCAATAATCCCAACTGGCAGTCCAAAAATAACCAGATTGGAGGGTGGAAGGAAAAAGAAGGAAAAGGGAAGAGAAAAATGGAGAGGTAAATTGTTATTCTGTAGCCACAGTTCCCTTGCAAGGAGCAGGGAAGCAGCATTTTATCAGGAGTATGTGGAAATGCAGTGTTTCAGTGCTGTATGGTGACTCTGCAAATGAGGAGCAGAGATGCCACTGCTTTGCCACAGCATTTTATGTTAATGAGATATGTGGGAGAGAAAGGGGACCACACCATCTCCGGTTCAGTTCTGGAGACGTTAATATCTTGCGGAGAGTTGTCTCATAAATTTCCTTAAATTCCTTCTGAATATTGGACTATTACTTTTTATAGTAATTCACTATAATGTTATCTCTCCCTCTTTCTTTGGTAACTTCTGGTCTCACATAAGTAGTTCCAGTCTAGGTGGTTCAAGCGTTGGGAAGGACTGATTCTTTGCAACGAAAGATGGTGGTGCAGCAGCAGATTCTTATTTGTGGTTCCTCTTTCCTGAGGAGGAACTTCTTCACTTTGAGGGTGGCAGAGCACTGGAAGAGGCTGCTCAGAGAGGTGGTGGAGTCTCCGACTCTGGAGACATTCCAAACCCTCTGCATGCCATCCTGTGCAACCTGCTGTAGACCTGCTCTGGCAGGGGGGTTGTACCCAACAATCTCCAGAGGTCCCTTCCAACCCCTCACATTCTGTGATTATCAGATTATTGGGTATTGTGGGTGCTGTGAGATAATGGCACCTTTAGGCCCTGATATGCTGATATGGTGCATTTTCTTCACATTTGTGCAAATGATAAACCTCAGGTGCAATGGACATTATGAGTCCTGAGATGGATTCTGCCATTTTTTTCTGATTCAGAAGCCAGCTGTGATGTGATATTATTTGGGCACTGGAATTGTGAAGGGAGAAAAGTAGAAAATATGAGACTAAAAGTGGTCTGAATTCACTCTTGATGTCTATTGCTTTTTTTCTCCTGAAAACAAATTTAAGTGTTTTCTTCCTGAGCATTTTAAAAATTCAATATATTCTTCCTGGAAAGTACTGCTGCTAAGTATTACAAAGGCTGCCTTTTTTAAGGCTTGACCCATAATTACAACGCAGTGGGATATTTTAGCAGTAATACATAGTATTTTTTATATTTTACTTTAATTGTATAGCTTTGTTTTATGTTATATGTTTATATATGTATATATGAGGATATATATGAGGAACTTGGACCCTTTCCTCTAAATTTTTTATAAGTGATGGCAGTAAAAGTTCCTAGTTTCCTCTGGCCATTTTTCTCCTCTATGCTCTAAAAGCATATGATATTCCTTCAAAGCTGAGTGGTCTGGAGAAAGCTGAAATAACCCAGGCTCCACTCAAAGGCTGCAAATGCTGCCTTTTGTTTTATTGCAGAAGCAAATGCAGAGTCATGTCTGGGCTGGGGTAACTCCATGCAACAGCATAGACTGGGACGCCAAACAGCTAGAAAGTGGGTTTGTAGCTGCTGGAGTTTGTCATGGTTTGGGCCAGACTGGCCACTGAAAGAAGTGACAGGTGCTCTCCAAGAAAGAGAAAGAGACTTATGAGTTTAGAAAAAACTAAACTACTTTAATGAAATATTAATAATAAAATAAAAAGAAAAAAATGAAATATCTACAATACATAGAAAACCATATCAAGCTTCCGGGGTGACAATCACATCACCAGCAGGCACTGGGTAAATCCCAGACTGGACTAGTAACAGAGAGGAACTGGATTCAGGATCTGGATTCAGGAATGGATGGATCAGGATCAAAGGCAGATGGACAGACAGAGTCTTCCTCAGATGTCGACCATTGAAGGAAAGGAGCTGACTGTTTGATCCCTCAGCTCTTATACTGAGCATGAGGCTGATGGGATGGAATATCCTGTTGGTCAGTTTTGGGTCTCCTGTCCTGTCAGCTCCTCCCCACAGGTGGGACCCTTCTACGCTTTTCCACTTCCGACCCTCCAATGGGGCAAATTACAAAGTTGGACTTGATTGTTCCAGCAATAAGTATAAGCAGGAGCCTCTCTGCATACCATTCCTTGGCATAAATTAGAAACAGTCAGCTCTTATCATGCTGGGAGCGAAGTGTCTGGACAGTATGCCATTAATTTCAGAGAGTTCAGTTAGTTAGAAGAGGCTTAGCTGCAAAGTAAAATTGCTGAACAGAAAATTGGTTCTGTTTTACCTCAAACCAGGACAGAGGTTTTCACGGACCCTGCGTGAGCCTGCAGGGTTCCCTCGCAGCAAAGACCGGCAGTCATGTCCCAGGCAGTGTTAGGAAGCATAACCAGCAGGTCCTTCCCCTCTATTTGGCACTTGGGGGACTACATTAGAAAAACTGTTACCAGCTTGGGGTTCCCTAGTAAAAAAAAGACATTGACATGCTGGGTCGAGTCCAGCAGAGAGCTGCCAAGATGGTCATGGTGCTGGAAAATACATCTGAGGTTGTGCAAGGTGAGGCTGAGAGAACTGGGTTTGTTCAGCCTTAAAACAAGATGTCTTATTGCTGTCCTCAGATACATGGGGTGTATAGAGAAAACAGGGCCAGGCTCTTCTCAGAGGTGCGTTGTGAAAGGACCAGAAACCACAGGCAAAATGAAACACAGGAAATACTGACAAAATAATAGGGGTGGGGGGAGACTACCAGGAGTAAAATCACTGGAGCAAATGTCCCTAGAGGCTGTAGGATATTCATCCTTGGAGGTACACAGAACTCCAATGGACGTGCTTCGAGCTGGGTGGTTGGACCAGAGGCACTCTGGAGACTGCTGTCAGCTTACATGGCTTTGTGTATACTACAAGAGGGAGATAAATTGGATTTCTGGCGGGGCTATGTAGCATCGGAGGCATCTCCTTTGTTAGATTTCTATGAATGTTTGTGGGTTGGGGTTTTGTTTGTGGTTTTTACCGAAACACTTCTGGCTCTTACTTTGGCCTGAACTTACTTGAGGACACTTCTGTAATTTCTCCTTTTAAGATGTTTTGATTATTTGTATGTTTGCCAGAATTGCAATCATAACAGTAAATCCTCTTTCTCCTAATAACTCTAGCAGCTGATAAGGACCTTACTAATCCAGTGCCCCCATTTCTTTGTAAGCTTTGATCAGTGAAGTAGATAAAAAAATCAATTTCTGAATTATTCTGGTTTGGGTTTAACTCGGATGCTGTCTGTAAATAGTACAGATGATTTACAACTTTTTGTGTCTCAGTTTCTGCTTCAGGCTCTCAGCAAGCTCCAGCAGATATGAAATGGATATGAAAGGCTGTAACAATATTTAGAAGGCTCTTTTCAGAACCAAGATTCTCGAAACTTGTTTTGCATGTAGTAATTTTAAGTTCTGGAGGACAAGATAAAAAGCTACCAGTCTTCCAAACATCTGAGATGCAGTGTAATCCAGTCTCTGCTGGCGTTACTTTGAAAGGCAAATGCAAAAACTACATTTTGTGTAGCTTTATTTTAAACCACTCGCTTGCTTTGAAGCCATTTGCAAAATGTTATTTACCCTCTGGAGGCTGCTTTCATTGACCTTGAGAGCTGAAGTTGCTCAGCAGTTCAGCTGCTTTGAGCCCGTATGGGCTGGGCATCTGTCCAGCTTGCAAAAAAAAATCTCCCAGGCGAGGATTTCCACGTAGCGGTGCCGCTTATCTGACTCAGATGGTTTCTTTATTGCCACATGTCGGTCAGCTGCACATGGGGGTTTTGCGTGGTGTTTGGGCCCCTCCCTTCAGGAAGGGTGCTCCGCATCTCTCCTGAGCTCCGTTGAGGACTGTTCATCTCCCGGTATCCCTCTTTTCCCAGGAACCCCCAGGGCAAGGTGCGAGCTGCACGCGCTGTTCCAAGGGAGGCAGCTCACCCATTGATCCGCTGACGCAGGAGCCTGTCGTGACTGCTGGACCAGTTTATCCCACTTGCAGCCGGTTCCCTTTGCAAGCGGTCTCTGGCAGGCAGGGCGCCAGGAGCAAAAGGCAGGGATTAGCCTGGAGGCTCCCAAGGAGACGAGTGTGGGGACCCGAGTGCAATGTTGCACGGGGACCACGGACCGGGCTCGGTGCAGTGTCTGTGTCCACGCTTGCTAAACCCCAGGCTTCCTGGGGCCACGAGTACAGCTGTGCACATCTGTGTAATGGCATATCCAGAAGACGCAGTCGCATCGCTGATGATGGCCTGGAGAGGTTTTTGATGTGGCTGGTGTGAACTTTGTCATGCAGCCTGGTCAGATGCTCAGGGCAGCAGTCAGGCACTGCGCTCTACGCTGCTTCACTATTTTGTACTCTTTTTCCATGAGGTAGCAAAGGGAAGTGCTTTTGGTCCTGCACCTGCTCCCACGAGAGTCTGTTGGTGGTGCTGCAAAAAGTGATAGCCTGTTCACCCCGCTAGTATAATTTGGATTATCGTGAGAGGGGAAAAAAGAAAGAGAATTGAAAAAATGAACTGAAATGAGGGAATGTCTTGCAAAAATAAAGTCTCTTTGTGTGATTTTTTTTTTTTTTTTTTTTTTTGGTAGCTTGGATAAGTTGGAATTACAATTTTTAAATAGTAATTTAAAATTAAGCTAATATTAAGCTTATATATAATCAGTCCTTAAAAGTATGTTAACTAGTATTACAGTCAGAGAAACGCTAATGAACTGCCAGCTTCCTGAAATCTATATACCTCCTATGAACTACCCAGACTGCTGTAAAAGAATTGTGTCATCAGTTTGGCCAGCTGACAAGGCATATGGCAAATTCTTTTATGATGCCTGTTATCTGTAATGATGGCTGTTTGTGTAGCTGTGCTATTCGCTGAGCGAGGGTAGAACAGTAGTGCAGCAGTTGCTACCAAGTGGAGCAAACTGCAAAAGGACAAAAAAAAAAATAAAAATTGAAGACCATCGTTTTAGAAATGTGAGAAAAAGAAAAGCAGTGCAGTCACCCAGGGGAGTTTCTATAGCAGCAGTAATCTGAAACACCCAGGCACATTGCCAAGGGCTCCAGTAGGTTGTTAATCAAAACTTCCAAGTCTCCTGCCAATCCAAGTCTCTCAGCATCTGAAGGGAAAACTGTCACATAATGATGTGATACTTAACTTCCATAAATAAATTTTTAATTTTTTTGGTGAGGAGTATTCTTGTCCTAAGCAGATTTTTTTTCTTTTTCACGCTATAAAAATACCCTTCCCGTTGGACTTTCAACTGAAGTAATGTACTTTTATACATTAATACGTTTAATTTTTAATAAACACACAGGATACTTTCTGATACCCTAGAGAATATATTATCTTTTATTGGCTGCAATTAGGTGTTCCAGTACTAATATGAGAGTCCTATCATTCTTCCTGGGAATGGAGTAAGGTAGTACTGAAAAGATGTCTGTGTAAAGCAGGCAGTTTAATTGCCATGTAAAATTTAAGTAAACTCTGTATAAGTGCTCCAGTTATCTATATAGTTAACAATAATATATAGCTTTGCTTCAGGCATTGAATTAGCTGAAAAATAACGTCAGCCACTTCCTGTTTATAGGGGTAGTTGGTTTCTTAATATTATCACACAGTAGGCATTTTTTTCAGCTGATGCTGACAAATCCCATTATCTAGGAAATGTTTCTATTGTGTAATCCTAGCAACGGTGAAAGCAGAAGTGATTTCAGTCTTTTCCATCTTAATTTTCTGGGTGATGGATTTTTCAGTTCACTCGGGGGAGGAGGAGAGGGTGGCAGGACATAAATGAAAGTGTGCTCTCTGGCATGGTTTTCTCTTCCCGCTGCTCGCCTGGCAAGCTCTCGGCGGCCCCGGCGAGGATGCTGGCGAGAGGCAGGAGGGAGGCCAGGAAGCAGCAGCGTAACCACCGGCCATTCATACCGACAGCGTTCCCCACTACCTCACTGTTCACTCCGCTGGTGGTGGGGTCAGTGTTAATTTACGCGGTCTGGCGTCTTTTGAGGCAAAATGCGCTGTTAAAGGGAATGGCTGAGAGTACACGGGGATGCTGGTGAGCCTGGAGAGCTGCGTTTTTACAGGAGCTGTGCTGCCATAGAAACTGAGAGACTATGTGTAAGTGTTGGCTTTCCATGTAAATAGCCATAATTGCCTTTGGCCTGCATAAGTCTTGGGGGAGAGAAAGATTTATGGGGCTCAGGAGAGAAGTTCCCTCCCCCATGATCCTATTTCTTTATGGGGCTCGGGAGAGGAGAATTTCTCTCCCCTATGCCCCTGTTTCCCAAAAATACCATATTACAACAGGATTTTTTTAAGGGAGCTGTTAAGAGTATTAATGAAACGGAGCATCCTGTGGTTTTTTTCGTAGAATAACCCATGTCAGTTGATTTGGAGAAAAGCTTTCAGCAGTATAGTTTTCAGCCTGTCAAAATGTAGAGGGATTTGGCATGGAAGTATAGTTCTGTGTATTGCTTCCTAGGTCTCAAATTTCGTGTTACAGTTATTATTTATCTCCTATATTTCTGCTTACCAGAATTCCAGATACTGGCAGTAGAGTCGTTAATACCATAAAGATCCCTGTGTGACATGATAAATCAGTCTGTTACAGGCCAGAAGACATACTTAATGGCCTTTGGCAAAATTGATGCAAAGTAATAAACCCAAGAAACTGGTACATACTAACTGAAATACTTCCAATTCAGCAGGGACACTCTTTAACTCAGTAGTAGTTTGGCTTTAGTTTAGTTTGCTACATTCACACTGTAAGAAGTATATGGCTTGTCTTGGTTCACTCATGAGTTTAGAGTGCTGAAAGGACCTACGTATTTTAATGTAAATACAGGATGAATAAAACCAAGGCTAACAACTTCAGATTTCCCTGAAAATTAAGCTTTACCCAAGGGTCAACAAATGATTTTTGCCGTTGTGCCTTACCTGACAACTCTCCTGAAAGGAACGGCTACAGTTCTGTCAAACATGGGGTGGCTGTCGATGTAGGTAGGTGCAAGATGACATTAATCTAGTTAAGTAAATTGACAGCTTTGAACATCGTGAGTTTCAGTGCCTGCTGGAGGCTGGGAATTGAGAGTGGTCTTGAAAAGCCTGTGGTGGAACATGTGTGGCTATGAATAGAGTGCTATTAGTGATTGCAGACAAGATTCATTTCCCCCTTTGATTTGGACACTTTAGCTGTCTGAAAACTGGGCATCTGGTCTGAGCCGCTGTATGTGTCCCTTTTCTAGCCACTGGAAGAGCGGTGATACATCTTGTCTTGACACGGCTAGATGAAATTACACGAGCTGAATGTCAGACTTGGAGTGTTACTAGCCTGAGTACGCTTTTATGTACTGCAGTTCATCACAGGCTCCCCACAAGTGGCATGGGTCTTTGTGTCTTCTGCTCTTGCTTCAATAAAGAAGATCAACAGATCACTTTTGAAAGAAAAGGGTAGAACTGTATTGCAATTTTGGTTTCAGGATAGACTGCAAATTGTAATTTTAAACCCAAATCCATCTGTCATTTGCGTAACGGACACAGTCTAAATCATGCTTGTGGTACTGGCAGTCCCCTTGTACAGCCATAAATTGTTGATCTGCTTCCTGCAAATATTTTGCCCTTTCTGAATTATAGGAGAATTATTCACTGTCTAGTTCTTTTTCAAATGCTTGTGTCATACAAGATGCTTGTACAGGCAAAGACATATTGAAGAAATTCAAAAGACAGAAACACTGAGAGAGTTCAGTCATCTAGGTGATATTGGATTGAGCAACTTATGAAGTCTGCTTCATCACGGTGACCTTCTTCATTTCCACTTTTTCATGGAAACAGGCAAAAAATAATTCCTACAGAAGTCTGAAGTTTTTTGGATCCTTTTCAGTGGTGCTTTTCTAGAAATCCAATTACAAAATCACCAGGAAGCTGTTCTCAAATGTTATCACTGTAAAAGGATTCTTTCCTTTGCAGCAATGGATTTTTAATGACAAAGGTGCTTCGTACTGGACCTGTTCTAATAAAATGCAGTAACCCCTGTGAACTTTAAATGTGACTTAGATCGCTCCTTCTTTTTTTTTTTTTTTTTTTTAATCTAGCAGAAACTGATGGTTTGGTTTTTGATTTTAAGCAGCTGTTCCTTTTATGAGATGTGTAGTGAGTTACAAATGTAAATTTCATCTAGGAAAAGTACACTGATTTTCTACTAAAATTGGTCCCCTGGCATTCTGCCCCAGGATGGGGATAAACAACAACATAAACGCTGAAGGAAGAACGTACCTTTGATATCAAACGTGGGTTGGTTTTAATACCAAAATTATTGCAGACCCTTGAATGATCAGATTTGAAGGGCAATCTCATATGCAGTGTGCCAGCGTTAGGAAGGAGGAGTGTGGGAAGGACTGGAACATCAACGGGGATCAGTCACTTCTCTCACAGGTGTTTCTAGATCTTCCACGAGGATGGTAGAAACAAATATGTCACTGTAATCCTTGGCTATAGGAAAAACAAGTTTTGTTCTGAGACCCACATTTACAGTCATCACTGATTCATATCATTGTGTTACACATTTCAGCTGGGTTCCTATTCCCATAATTTGTACTAACAAGAAAATGAGTCTCTTCTCTGAACCACATTTAATATACCATTTCTGTTTTTCACATTCAGCCCACATGGTGCTATGTCTGAATAAAAGCAGATTGGCTTCCTTTTTTGTTCAGAGACTCTGGCTAACCCTTATATACATAAAAGAACTACATCAAAGTTACCACCCACTAAACATACACATTTTCTTCATGAATCAGGTCCAACTCCTCTTTAGAGGAAGCTGTTTTAAGGGGTTGGGTACCTTCTTCACATGTAACGCAGATTCCTTCCCACTTGACAGATTCAGCAACAGCTTTTGCTGGGAGCTAAAGAAGCCATTTTCGTACCAATTCATGTGAAATATTAGTCCTGCTCCGTAATAAGCTTAGTGAGTATTTACTGGATACTGAGGTAGTAAAGAACCACTAGAGATCTTGAGTGGAATATAAATAGATTACCTTTTATTGGATCTCAATGAGAGGAAGCTGAGAAATATGCCAGCTGTTTAATTATTAATATTCAGTATAAATCAATAGCAAAATAGCCTTTGATGGTGATCTTCAAAAGGGTTTTAATCATTACTCCCCTCAGATACAGAAAGTAAGCCTGAGCACTGGGGGTTTAGCCCGTGTTGCTCTTAACTGTACTAGAAGGTTACCACTGTGATGTTGCACTGACATTAATAGCAATAATTAAGATAGCACCAGTCATTTAAACATATTGGCATTTGGGACTTTATTGTTACCACATGGTACGCCTGGGTAATTCCTGAAGCACAGATGACAGACTAATAAACAATTTTCACTTAAATCCCATTGAAATTAATTAACTTGTATGGTAGGACTGTCTGTAGATCTTTGGGCTCATGTTGGGCACGTGCACGGCACAGAGTGAAGTTAAATAACTTTAAGGTTCTGCTTCAGAGTCGGGTTCCCCTGCCGCCTGCCAGGATAATGGTGAGCACATGGGGTTGGGGGGATACCTATGGAGCCTTCACTGGTCCACTTTCACAGTTTGAATTTGTGTGCTTGGTTTTGCATTTTAATTGATATTACAGAAAGATAAGGTGCGTAAGCCCCTGGAGAGTGTATTCCCTGGTTTGTGTACAAAAGGCGTTCTAAGTGTAGTGGGGTTGGGAGGATGTGTGGGATGTGAAGCAGGTTAGGGCAGGAGCAGTGAGTTTAATGCACAAGTAAATGACATTGAGAGAAAAGATTAAGTTTATAGTAGAAAGCACAGAGTAAGGGTTGCCAAACTTTCTGGCTCTTGAGGCCATGCTGCAATGTGTTCGAGAGCCACAGCTTCCTGATGGGTTCCCTATAGCAATCCAAAATAGAATCTTCCACTATTCCTGCCATAAGCCCCACTCCCTCATTTCTGCTTCTTCAACCAACTCCATGTCCTCCCACCTTCCGGCTGCTCTAACTCTATTGCCTGCCCTGCTTCTCATCCCTAGCATACAAGCTGTACTCTTACCGGGTTGCCAAGCCTCCAGAACTGCCTCCACCGCCAAGCTCTCCTCTTATGACCTGTACAACAGCAAGACATTGGAGGCTTGGAAAATGGACTTGGGGCTGCAGATAGAGCTATGCTTCAAATACCTGTAGCATCCCTGTAGCCATTAGATACTCTCTGGCTCTGAGATCCCATTGGCTAGCCCGAGGTGCTCAGCCTGGTCTGTAGCCCACCACGCAGGCTGCTGGGATGGAGGGAGGCTGCGCTGTTTGTGCTGTGACCCTACTGTTGAAAGAGGGCTCTTTGCAAGCTGTGTCCCAGCACTGTGCTCCCCACTTTCCTGTGTTGCCCAATGCTCCTGCAGTCGGGTGATGGTCTGCCATGAGAATCCTGCTTTGTGAATGGAGTCTTACGGGGGAAAAAAAGCCAGAGAAGGGGTGGGGAGGGTAACGGCTGGCATCTGTGAACCGCGTTGGCTAGTCATCCAGCTGGTGGCTGGATTTCCTTTCAGTGTCACCTAGGGACTTGGAGGTGGGCTCGTGGCTGAAGTCATTAGGCCATCTGATTTGCCTCATATGTCACATGAAAGTATTTATCAGCCACTGGTTTTTCTGATATGTTTTGTATTTTTAATGATGATGCAACCTAAACTGAACCTGTATATGGAAGTGATCATGTAGTCAATTATACTAGCTTTGCAGTTCTGACAGATACTATTTAAGCTGTATCTTATGTTGTTATTTTTTAATCCATCTGTTTTGTGGGGTTAGATAGGAAATATTTTCGTGGGGTGGTTTGAGAACCTGATCTGTGAAAACCTTATTTTTAGGTTCATGTGCCTTATACCACGTATGCAATTTGCTCAGCAAGATTGCTTTTCCTTTAGTTATTTTCTGGTATATTGACACTGGTCATAGGAAGAGATTTATTTTTTTCTTTGGGTAAACAAACCTCTAACTGCTACAGTAAAAATGTAGGAGTGCATTCTTTTCTTCCTTCCATTACGTCCCCATACATGTGCTTTGCTATTCCAGTGCCTCCTTCAGTTCAATGAGTAAGTGGGCCTCTTCCACCACTCATGCCATCACTTATTGCTTGGTGTGAGGTTAATGGTACGCACTTACTGCTGTTTTACTGCCTGATGACAACTCAATTTGAGCCTGTGCAAACTCTGTCTCTGCAGATTCAGAATTTTAGCTCTATTGCCTGCTTTCAAATGTGAATCTGCCTCTTGGAAGTACAAAGTACTTCTGCCAGGATGACAAGATTTCATACACCAAGCCACCCAGATTATCTTACCATAATCTTACAAAAATAGATCTTCCAAATAAACATTCTCCTCCAGAAGTCCTTCTAATGTTCATGGTGTTTGCTAAGGAAAAGGGTTTAGTGCTATGAATCATTCTATTAAAATTGTATCATTTTTCCACAAGGGAAACTCAGAGACTTATTCATCGACACAGTATAGCATGAAATGAAATCCAATTATTTTTTTTTTATCATTATCTTAAATTTCACTGTTTAAAAAAATTTTTTTTCGGTATTTCTGTTCGTTAAGTCGCACTTGGAAGTGACTTTTCCATTCTGTGCCCTTCGCTTTTTCCTTTTAGGCATTTTACTATAGATAACGTCATATTTTAGTTCAGCTTATTTATAGGATATTACTATGCTGATAGTTATACAGCATTTTTTGAATCCCTCATTGGGTCACTAAAGTGATGGAGCTCAACGGTGATTCATTTGGGAAGACATATTACTGGTGTGTTCTTGAAACCTTCCAAACTGATGAAGTAAATTCACGGGTAGGTTTGCTTTTTCACTTGTATTTCCTAAAATGGTACTTTAGAACAAAGTAGTGTGGTGACTCGCCACGCACAGGTTTTCCTTTTGTATCATTTGATCAGGCAAGCTCATTTTTCTGAAAGGCTTGATAAACAGTATCCAGTGCAATCCTAATTAGCCTAATCACTGAGAGCTAGAAAAGCTCCAGCTGCAAGGAGTTAGTTTAACAAATGTATCTTACCCCAGTGATGGCCAAGCAGATCGTGAACTCTGTAACACAGAAGGTGAAGATCAGTCCATGGAATAATATAAGTTGTTTTTCAATAAATAAATGATTGTTAATGGAACTGTATCTCAGAACCTAAAAATATGGTATTTAAATTGGCCATCATCCTTTATGGAAAAGAACCACTTTCATATCCTCAAATATTTAACAGGCTGTGACTCAGCCAATTATCATCTGAATCATTTTGTTTCATTTTGTATCCTGGAACTGTACAACTTAAGGAAAATTGTACTATTTTTAGAACAAAAATGCAAGAACAAATCTTACAGGAAGTGTTCCTCTGTGGAATGTGACTCCTCAGTTTATGCCCTGTTACATAAACTTTTTGCCTTAAGGATGCTCTTTCCAGCACACCTGAAAAATCATATTCATGCATTCTGTCCTCTGAGGTGCTTGCCAATATGCAGGATGCCATATTGTTTGGCGAATATGTTTTTGTTCTGGTTAAATTAGTTATTATTCACTGGACTTCTTCTTTTTTTTTAATCGAGCTCTTTTCCTGGAGTCTGTAGGAGTATGAAAAAGGTGTCCTTTTCCTTGGCAATCACCAGCATTGCACTGGCGGTACTAAATTTCTCTCAGTTTTTGTAACTGGAGTTCTGGCATGCTGTTATGCAGTTAAAAAAGGATTGATTCATACGCTTTCCTTTTGGGTTTTTTGCATGCTTGTGGAAAGGCTTACATCCTCACATAGCCTATTTATCCCTTTTTTTAAGCTGGGGGTAAACCAGTTGTATTTTGATTAATCCAATATCCATATCTATGAGGGGACAAGTGGTAACAGTTTTAAACTGGAAGAGGGTAGGTTTAGATTAGCTATTATAAAGAAATTCTTCACTGTCAGGATGGTGAGGCGCTGGAACAGGTTGCCTGGGGGAGTTGTGGATGCCCCATCCCTGGAAATGTTCAGGGCCAGGTTGGATGGGGCTCTAGTCTAGTGGAAGGTGTCCCTGGCCATGGCAGGGGGGTTGGAACTAGATGGTCTTTAAGATCCCTTCCAACCTAAACCATTCTATGATCTAAACCTGAAGTCAGAAAATGAAAGTGGAGATTTTATTTAACTTGAGCTGAGAACTAAGTGTCTAGTCAAAGCTAGTTGCTTAAGGTGTCTCTACAGGCAGTGGTGAGAAAAGAACATTCACAAAGGATGATTCTTCCCATTTTAAAGTACTTTCATAGTTTAGAGGATGCAGAGATGCCTGTTTCTCTCCATTTTCAATTACAGGAGTCCAACTTAGAATGCCAAGTTGCGAGATTAGTGATACCAATACAGTGCCACCTGTACTGCCGCGTTTCTTCCAGGTGTGCAAGACTGAACTGTAAAGGGTGTACCTGGGGAACACTGTGTGACCAAGAATGGCATATTTTGTTGCTTCTGTAGAGGAAATAACCCAGATACATTTAGAACAATTGATTAATGGATGCAGATTTCAAAAGCAACCTAATAAAGTCAACTCTTGTAAATCATATCCACCAGCAGCGTTTTTCAACCCTGTTGTTAAATGCCATTATCTGTAGTGAGAAGCATAACTGGGATTCTTTAGACTTCTGGACACTGGCTGCAGTTTTTACTGTTTTCTCTGTAATGCCTAGTACATTTTTTGTACTGTGAAATAATAATAGCAACTGTTGGAGGTAGGAGAATAGGGCTATCAGTACCGGCAGGTGGTCAAAGATGCTTTTTTTATTCCATGCTATGGAAACAAGTGCTTTCTGTCCACTTGGTTGTTAACAGGTTGTCTCTCTGTGCTAGGGAATGAAATGTGAACCGCCCCACTCTGCACGTGGCTGGCACACATTAATCTTAAGCAGGTGATTTGCCCCGTTGAAATTGTTAAGTCTTCAGGTGCCTAAAACTAACGTTACCAGTAGAATCGTTTGACAGACCGGTACCTAAATTAAAACTGCCTGGTTGTGAATATACAAGACTGTGGTTAGGAAACCTTTGCAAAATGGCTTGTTAGGCTTCTGAACGTGCTATTTATTTCTGGTAGCTGTGGTCTTTATATCACTTATGCAAAAGAGATGCGCGAGGGCAAGTCTAGCTTATTGAGTGAAGAACTGGTATTTGATATGTTGTGTGGTAGGTGCTCTACTGCTGTTGCTGTTGCTGAACTGTTGCTGTTCAGATGCAAAGAGAGGGGTTTTCGGGACCCTAGAGGCCAAGCAGTCTGACAATGTTGGTTGTCTTACTGTAGCTGGAACTATTGCAAAAATTAGCACCATTTGCATCTCTTTCTCAGTAATATCATTTTCTATGAACTTTAATGATTCAGTTTCATTCACTGTCATTAAAATATTTGGAAAACATTCTCTTGTTCTCTCATCTGTGTGAAAATTGAAAACAAACTTCACTAATTCCATGATGTCAGAATGTATTGATATCCAGATGTGATAAACGTCTTTCACTCTTCCCCAGTACTTGCCACTAGAGTTTACAAAGTGGTTTTAGCAGTGACTTGTCCTTTGTGTACTAGCCACTAGAGGGGGGATGAGACACATGTTTTGTCATGAAGTTTTGCAGGTATTTGGTTGCAGAAGTCTTGAGATTCTAGAAAATTTTCCCAATTTTTAGGCTGTGTAGAGTATGGTCTTATGGCTACTCATCTGCATTTTTCTAACTTTGTGTCATTAGGGTCTAATCCTCATTTCGAATTCATGAAATCACAGAACCAGTTAGGTAGGAAAGGACCTCTGGAGGTCATCTGGTCCAAATAGTCTGGCCTGCAAAGTGAGGCCAACTTCAAATAACCAGTTTCCAAGCTTGCTCAGGGCTTTGTACAGGCAGGTTTTAAGGTTCTCCAAGAATGCACATTCTGCAGCCTTTCTGGGCAAACTTGAGCCAGGGTTTGACCACCAATGTCCATGGTTAACGTGTTTTTCCTAAAATTTAATTGGAATATCCTTTGTCACAACTTTCTTGCAACTTCCCATTGAGCACCACTGAGCAAAGGCTGGCTCTGTCTTCTCTCCACCTTCACAGAATCACAGAATATTAGGGGTTGGAAGGGACCTCTGGAGATCATCTGGTCCAACCACCCTGCCAGAGCAGGTCCACCTACAGCAGGTTGCACAGGATGGCGTCCAGGCAGGTTTGGAATGTCTCCAGAGTTGGAGACTCCACCATCCCTCTGGGCAGCCTGTTCCAGTGCTCTGCCACTCTCAAAGGAAATGTTCAGATTTCATTGACACCCTCAATGTTCCATGTTGAGATGAAACTTCCTCTATTCAAAAGTTTGTACTCATTACCTCTTGTCCTATTGCTGGGCACCACTGAAAAAAGACTGGCCTCCTCCTCCTGGCACCCTCCCTCCAAGTATTTGTAAGCATTAATGAGATTCCCCCTCAGTCTTCTCTTCTCCACACTAAAAAGACCCAAGTCCCTCAGCCTTTCCTCGTAAGAAAGATGCTCCAGCCCTCTAATCATCTTTGTAGCCCTTTGCTGCATCCTCTCCAGCAGTTCCCTGTCCTTCTTAAACCAGGGAGCCCAGAACTGGACACAGTACTCCAGATGGGGCCTCACCAGGGCTGAGTAGAGGAGGAGGCTGACCTGCCTCGACTTGCTTGCCACACTCCTCTTGATGCACCCCAGGATGCCATTGACCTTCTTGGCCACAAGGGCACATTGCTGGCTCATGGTCATCCTGTTGTCTACCAAGACTCCCAGGTCCCTCTCTGCAGAGCTACTTTCCAGCAGGTCAGCCCCCAACCTGTACTGCCGCATGGGGTTATTCCTCCCCAGGTGCAGGACCCTACNTCAGTCTTCTCTTCTCCACACTAAAAAGACCCAAGTCCCTCAGCCTTTCCTCGTAAGAAAGATGCTCCAGCCCTCTAATCATCTTTGTAGCCCTTTGCTGCATCCTCTCCAGCAGTTCCCTGTCCTTCTTAAACCAGGGAGCCCAGAACTGGACACAGTACTCCAGATGGGGCCTCACCAGGGCTGAGTAGAGGAGGAGGCTGACCTGCCTCGACTTGCTTGCCACACTCCTCTTGATGCACCCCAGGATGCCATTGACCTTCTTGGCCACAAGGGCACATTGCTGGCTCATGGTCATCCTGTTGTCTACCAAGACTCCCAGGTCCCTCTCTGCAGAGCTACTTTCCAGCAGGTCAGCCCCCAACCTGTACTGCCGCATGGGGTTATTCCTCCCCAGGTGCAGGACCCTACCCTTCCCACTGGTTAGTTGAATACTACTCTAATACCCAGCCTCAGCCTTCTCTTCTTAAGACTGAGGAATCCAGTTCCTTCCCATGCTCCTTGTATGTCATCTTCTCCAGGCCCCTAGTCATCTTGATGGCTGTCTGCTAGACCTGATCCAGCATGTTAATTTCTTTCTGGGAAGACCAAAACCAGACGTGGTTCTTGTGGTCTCACAAGTGACAAATAGACAGCAATAACCACTTTCCTTAACCTGCTGGCTACACTTGTTAGTATAGCAAATTTTCATCTCTCTGCTATTCCACATCTCTATTTCTTACTTCTACTTTCTGTTTGATCCTTAGTCTTCTCCAAAGCTTTGCGCTCACCCTGGCTTCCACTGACAGCTTTTTTGATGCTCCTGTTCTCCCTCTTATCTCCTTTCTGCCTGTGTCGAGACTCCTCTTCCCACATTCTTCCTGCACTCTTCTCCTTCTCATGTGAAGAGCGCTCATCATTGTATGCAAATGTGCCACACACAAGAAGGTTAGTGTTAGAAGTTGTCAAGGAGTAAGAGTCCTATTTCAAATATATGAAAAATCGGGTCTGAGTTTTTCAAAGTCCTTGACATCATACCACAGTTATTCTCTTCAAATAAAGGCTTCCATTGACTGCCACCAGCAGCGGTTGCAAGCACACTGCTGTGTGAATACAACTGCAGAGATTGTATTTCACCATATTTTGCATGAAATTGTTTACCAGTTCTCCAGCACAGTTCTTGATTCTTTGTTCTCAATGAGGTTCTGTCAGAGGAGTGGGATTTATTCTTTCAAGTCATATATGGAGTAGATTTATATGGATTTATAAAAGATTTATGTACAGTTTATATGAATAGATCAAAAGGATTGCTGAAATGAATGGAATGTTTCTAAGAGGTTGAAATGCACTGTAATGTTATCACAATATTTATTTTCTTTTTTTTTTTTTTCCCCTGTACAGAACTCCACCCATTTCCCTGGCCACAAGGCAAAGTAGTACTTTTCTATATCTTCCATACTGTGTAGCCAAATGGAACATGTGTTTCCTGTCAGAAAGAGATCTGCTTAGGGAACAGGTTTTAGCTAATGCAAGAATTCTCTGGATATGACGCCTAAAGGCGTATGAAAATGACGTTATTTGAACATGATCTGTAGATATACTTGCAAAAATTGGTAATATTACAAATCATAATTCAGTCACATTCCATTAGAGGATTTCAGTAATTCTGCCACAGTTTTAAGGACCTCTTGACATGACTAGGTGAATCTTTTAATGCACCTTCCACTTGATAGTCTGCAACGTTAAGTCCTGAGCCAGGCTCTTCCAGTACAAATGTTAGGTGAATTTAGCCCTGTAGCCTCAAGAAGACAGAAGACAAGGAAGATGGGCAAATTCTCTATTTAAGTGGTTTAAAAATCCATTTTAAAAATGAAAATAAAATACATTTTTGCAGTGGTGCAAGACAAAAGTAAAATGTATCACATAGCATCTATTCCTAGTCACTGTTATAAGACAGGAGTCTAATTGAACTTTGTGAACCTGTGGTATGACCACTGTGGAAATTCATGTAAGTTTACTCCAGGTTCTTAATGTGGGAGAGAAGTGAGCAAAAGAATAGTAAGTGTCAGTCAAAAAATTAAGAATTACCAGTCAGTCTGCTTGACAGGATGAATCAGGAATTCCTTTCTTCTAGGTCATGGCAGGAGTTGAGTAATTTGGATTTCCTTCTTATTTGGGAAACAGGATTGTTTGTGTATTTGTGAGGGTTCAAGGGTAGTTGTTGACACTTAGATACTGAAACTGGGACTTTCTCCCCACATATACGGCAGCTATGTTAGTGCTGTAGTCTGCAATCCAGACCTCTGGACACTATTACAAATTAAAAAGTAGGTATAGGAATGGAATTGTGGCATCTGTTCGAGTAGATACAACTTCACAATGTGCAGAACAAGGAAGAAATAAAATAATGAAGGTAACTCTGTATAAATGCACTTTTCAGCAAAGACAGCTACAAGAGCTGATTTTTGTGATGACCTAAGTATGCTGTAAAAGTATTGGAAAACTACTATGTTGCTAGAACCTATCTTTGTAATTACTACTATTTCTACAGACATACCTGTGTTACTGTTATTGTTAGTATGAAATAAACGTACAGTCAACTCAGATCACCTATATAAGCAGTCTGAGCTCTTCATCTGTGGCTACATTTACTTCTCAGTATGTGCTATATCAATTTGTACTGTGCAGTCCACAAACTCAGCAAAACTACTAGTCTGAGCTGTAAAGATTTTTTTTCTTCTACATAAATAGGTTTATGTTGAAAACCTGATAGCTTCTTTGACCTTGTAAGATCTAAGAATATAAATATGATTAGCTATTTTAAAAAAAAAATTAAATGTGCACATAGTAGTGTCTCTCCTCATAAGATTCTTAAGGTTATAGTTTAGGAAAGCATTCACACATCCTAGTTCAAAAAGAAAGAAAGTGGTTAAGGACATGCTGTAAAAGAATCTTTCTTATCTTAGGGCCATGTGTGCTTTTGCATCTTGAAAGAATTATGGCTCAATACTTCTGTTTTTCAAAAAAGGAGTTTTCATCCCATTTTATAGAGGGCAAAAGTGGAGCGGAGAGACGAGAAGTAATTTGCACAGTCATATAAAATAAGACCTTCGCAAAAATAGGCTATTAACCCAGATTATGTCAATTCCGTTCTTCTAGTTTAACAACTAAATGTACTTCCTCTTCTAAAAGGCATTAAACTTGTATAGTTTTAATTGTTTTAATAAATCTTTTAAAAGATTATTTGTGATAAAATCCTAGACTTCAGTTTGCTCTTTTCTTGTCTCTGGCAAATGTTATTACTATGTTCTTGTGTTCTTCATGTGTACTCATATGCTCAATACTATTTCAGAGATAGGCAAGGGGTAATATTGGGCATTGCTAGACTGCACTTATATAAAGCTTCATGAGAAACATGCAGAGATTGAGAGAGAAAGCACTGCAGGGATTCAGGTTTATGACATCATACTTTAAAAGTCACTTTAGAGAGGAACTCAGATCTTGAACTGGCATAGTGTTCTAGGTGGCAGTCCTGTATTTTAAAGATCCTTCCTTTTACATTAACTCTGCTGTTTACATAGAACATCTAAATTAAAAATACTGCATCCTTTAGGATATGTCAATTACAGTGGAGCAATTTTTACCTAGAAAAGAAAAAAAATGGTTTGTCATATATAACTTTCAAATATTTTAGGTCAATACATCAATTGTTATAAATCAAACCAGAGTTGTAGAAATAGGTGTTATAGATGTGTTGAATTTCATCTGGTGAATGTTTGTCATGTTTTAATCAAAGCATAGTACGCAGCTATTCTGATCATATATTTTGCTAAGTTCTTGTATCAGTACAACAGTGATGTCATCAGAACAGAAACTGCTTCTCAGAGTGGTATGTCTTACTACAAAGCTGTCCAGATTTATGCTGTTTACTGCTGTAGGTAATAAAAATATCAAAGACTTACAGTGGATATAACATTAAGGTTGAACAAGGAAGTGGTATCAAATTTTGGAGGACCGCGTTTCTAGCAAGCTGTGATTATATTTCCTGTCTACCATGCCAAGTCTTGTTCAGTAATGGAGTGTTGCCTGAGGAAAAGATGAGCAACCAGGAATTCATACTGAGGAACAAATACTGAAACATTGTATGGTTAAGGTGGCTGTTGTGGCTTGAAGGTGAGACACTATAATTCACAGAAATGCTCCTTCATTTCCCAGATATGAGAAGGCTTTTCAGCTGTGTCCCAACACCCTGCTGGGTGACACCAAGAAGTGTCTCTTTCCTCCTGCCCTGCTTGCCACATCCTGCTGCCCATGGGAAGGAAACCTCATGGGTGACAGGACCAGATGGAAGCCACCACTCCTGGTAATAGTAAACATAGCCAGAAACCCAAAGTGGGGCAAATTTTAGGTTCACTAGTGCTAGAGCTTTACTTGTAACTTCCCCTCTGAGTCACTCCTCCAAAAACATGGATGCCTTCGTTGGCACCAGTTCCCTTTTATTACCAAACTAACCCTTCATATGCAATTCAAGGCTGTTTATTCCACTTAGTTTAATGTATTCTATTTTGAAAGTTTCCTGAAATAACCTTGGAAAATAAATTAAAATCTAGAATGACTTTTTGCAATGTGGAAGGTAACGGCTATTAAAAGCTGACTAACATGGTGCTTCCCTGCCTGTTGTCAAATGGAAATAGAAATTAAATTTAGCAGAGTTCATGAGCATTGCTACACTAAGGAGCTCTCAATCAGTAGTAAAGTAGATAGGAACTGTCATCCTCATTTGCAACAGAAGCTGGGATTTGATGATATAAATTTGCCTTCAGCCTGCTCTCCTTGAACCAGCCCAGTTCCCATCAGATTCATATGCCATTGCACACCTAATAACACAATTGCATTTAAAGACTTTCAGAGTTCCACCCAGGCTTCCATGTTTTAGTATATACTATCTTCCCTATTTCAAATTTAACTGGTTTTCCTTATGTGTTTAAGGCTATGCTCAGTGTCACTAAAATGCTGGTTTTTCTAATAGTGAAAGAGGTTTAGTGGCTCATTTAAATTCTGATGTTCTAAAGTATGAAGTTTTCCCAGTTACCGTGTCTTCTGTAAAAACTCACAGATGTATCCTTAAGGATGGCATTAAAATCTTCTTTCCACATCATGAGTACATGAGAATTTAACACATCATGATTTGTCCTGATATCTGATGTTACTAACGGAGAAATAGTCTCTTTTTCTTTTAACTAATGTTCAGAAGAAATTCCATAAGGGAGAGATTTATTTACTGAGCAAGCATATCAACTTGAAATAACGCACTGAAGAACTTGTGAATGCATTTATGATAATTCGGAGAAAGTAAAATAGGCAATTTGTCTCACAGATATTGCTAAGTCAAATGGAATTAGATCCTTTAGGCTACATCTCCATAGTGATTGTAAATATAAAGTTGGCCACTATTTTAAAAAAGGATTGAAGCTCATGGATTGCTTCAGTTTTTGCATAGCCAGCTTGAGTTAAAGGCTCCACTATGAAATTTTTTATCAAGAGATTCTAGACTAGAGTCTCAACATTTTCACATGCGTCCTTTCTTTATTTCGGAAACTTTTGTTGCTCATTTCTGTAGTGTTATACCCTTATGCAAAACTTTGGCATTTGGAATTAAATGGTGCTTATTTTAGCATCCTAATTTCTTTCGCCATAAGCACTTTCAAGTACTTATGTTCTGTGCTAACATTAAGCAACAGCTTGTTCTGTTTGTTCTGTGGCAACGTGAAATTAAAAAGCAGCTTTGCAGGCAGCTACCCCAGTAGATTAAAAGCAAATGATCCAGTTTTCTGATGCAGTTTGAAACATGTTGAAAAAGTGAACTCTTAGTTCCTGTTGTAAAAGCATTGAATTTGATTTAAAAGACAACAAACAGAAATAGTACATTTTCTTCTTTCTTCAGGTGACCTCAGTTCCTGCTTCTGAACAATGCTTCTGAAAAAAAACCTGAAACCTAAACTACCTAATTCAGTAAAGCAGAAAAGTCTCATTAGTGGCCTGAGCTTCTATGGCAGCTCCGTGCTGGCATCTGATCATTCGGCTGTAGTGATTCAATCAGTCCACACAGCTAATTTAGCATGTTTCTTCATTCACGTCACAGGAGATTAACTGAAAGCCTTGACCAGTGCTTGCCTGTGTAGGCAGACTGAACTAATCTGTATTCCTGTGTGCAAAGAATAAGGTCCTGGCTTGGGATCAGCCTTGTTAGCAACCATGAGGAAATTCTCAATGTAATTTGAAAGTCAGAAATCTGGGGGATGGGAAGAGGGGAGATGTAAGAAACACTGCATAACTTCCTCTTAAATGAGAGGAAGGTATCAGTCCAGTCAAAAGCCTCCTAGTTTACAATTGTATTTGTATTAAATGGAAATATTTATCATCATAGTTTATTTTTACAGGACAAGATGTATGTCAGGGACAGGTTTTTTCAGTGAAGCAGCTGAGTCACTCAGCTCTAAAGATAAATTTGGTTAGGAGAAGAAAGAAATTGAGAAGGAGGCTAGGTAACAGCAAGCAGTTAAATATAAATAAATTTTTTAAAAAGTACCTAATAGCACAGGTTTGAGTATTGGTGGTACAGCTGCCAAATGGCTTTACTGAAACAGTTTCATGTTACCGCTGTTAATAGTACAGAAAAAAAAGACTCCTGTACTGCTTTCTCACACTTTTGTAAATTCTCTAGAGCTGTTGTAAATGCCTGATGTACAACTGATATATTACAGACAGCCATCTGACAGGGAGTTTTAGGACAGCTTTTAGGGTGATAGTTCAGCTGAACTACTTTGTTGTGCGGTAGTATGTAGCTACTTAACGGTCATTAACTGAGGACTAGGGACTGACACTTTGTGTGTAAACATGATAGTAAATATTTCAAGACCCACTAAAAAGCCCAGTGGAAAACAAAACTATTGTGAGAGAGAGTTGATGAAAGAAAAGAAATAGTTCTTTGTACATCTTTAGCAAGTCTTTGTATTCTCCCCCTCTTCTACTGTTATTTTCAGCTTCAGTGCTGTGTTTAATGCTTTTTTGTCCTTGACATCTATTTTTCCTATGCTTCTAGCTGAAACATGGGCACAGAGTCTGTAGACTCTTTGGTATGATCACTCCCAAACATTTTGTAAAACAATCATCATAAATTGTCCCCCTTTCCTGACTGTCAGAAGCAAAAGAAGAGATAGTTAAACAAAACTAACAGCAATACTGACATAGAGTTCTCCAAGGTAACATTGTGACCTGATTGTTGTCGATGTCCTTTCTCTTACTTCTTAACTATTTTGTGTTTAAGATCCCACTGCATCACAATAAGTTTATACTGGTATGTTCTTCAGACCAAGAACTATGCTTGTGATTCTTGGCACATTTGTAGGTAATTTGTTTGAACGATAGCTGCAGTCATATTTTATGTCTAGAAATTGCTTATATTTGAATCACTGCTATTGTAGGTTTTATTGTCTAGAGTAACAAAAATAGAACAAACTTCATTTTATAAGGTCTTCTGTATGAAAACCATGTTGTAAATCTCAGGAAAAAGGTCTTTGTTCTTAATAAAGGAGCTTTCAAGTAGTCTGGGAAGTATTTCATTAAGCACACAGCAAAAAGCTATTAATATTCTTTTGTCTTCCCTGACAGGCAAATTTTATGTCACGGCAAGTGCAATGCTCTTCTTGAGCCTCTTTTACGATGTGACTTCACCATGATATTTGTCACTTTTGAGTACTATAGAAAGTTTGGTCATTTGTTCAGATGTTTTACCTAGACTCTTGCCTCTGATAGATTGAAGGGTAATGAGAGAACCAAAATCAGGCCCGAGCATGCTGAATGACATCATCTTATAAAGAGAGGGGAAAATAAATATAAAACAATATTTTTTCTGTGGTCATTTAGCCATTTCTCCTGTGACTGAAGCCTAAAAAGAGCCATTTCAGTAATTTATTGATGAAATAGACTAACAGAACGTTTTAATGTGTACATGTGCTGTAACAGCTTTGGATGGTAAATGGATTTTGCAATACTACATTTATCAAATGTGGAAACTTGGGCAGATGTGGTCTACACCAAAACCTTTAAAGCTGGAGGCGCTATAAAAAAGGAGGATTAGAATATAGACTTTTTATCTCAAATGACTAGTAGTCTTTCAAAGGTGAATAAAATTCTCTGCGATGAAGCCACAAGACTAATATTAGATTACTTGGTCTTTCAGATGGTGAAGATGATTTGATATTATTTATGGAGCAGCTGGCTCCTGAATTATTTGACATAAATGTTAACAAAACACACTATTCATAGTGAAAAATCCGCATCCTGTCACAATAAGACTGCCATCCAAAATTCCAAATGAATAGATAGAAAACAATTATTTTTGAAGTTGCTGAACTGCAGAATAAGATAGAATCTTGCTGAGGCAAACAAATTATAAAGATCCTCTACAGAAAATTCACATGGAATTTTCTTTTCCAACCATGAGTTCAATCATCCAACAAAATGCTGTCTTAGACCTCTGAAAATTACTTAGAATAAGAAGTAGATTGAAGCTATGTTTCTTCTTCCTACAGAAAGTATGTCACTATTCCAAATGAAGGCTTGTTTTTTTATTTTCATTTCCCCTTTGAGACGTCTATGCCAAGTGAAAACTATGAGGAAAAGACACATATGCACCAGTGTGGCTTTCCCAGTCCAGCCTGGAAAGCAGGACTCATCTGAAGCATCACAGTTAGTGCCCTACAAATCTGATGGTTATGGCGACATGGTTCACGTGCTTTGAAGGCATTACTGAATAGTATTCCCATCAGTCATTCAGAATAGCAGCACTGAAGATGAGGGGATGCCCTGAATTGGAAGGAGGGACTTCTTCATAGCAGTCTTAATTTCAGAGCCTGGACTCTGGAGTGCTCATCAGATACCAAGGTTGTGCTCTTGATCTGAACCACGTGCCTGCCTTTCTCTGCTGACAGCACAGGGAGCCTGTAAAGACTACCTTCCTAACTTACACACCAAAATTCAGTGACCCAGGTTAGGCACTATGAAAACCGAATCAAAACCTTGGAGCTGTAGCAAAAAGTTTAAAGCTAACTTAGTGAGTCCATAGAATTGGGAACAGAAATTTTTCTTGGGTATTCTGGTCCCAGATTCTGACACTGCTTTCAAAGGATTTTTAGTAACATTGTCCCTAATAAAAGTATCCACCCTTTGTCAAGGAAGGTACGTGGTCCTGTTATTTAAATGCAGTCTTCAATGAGATGGTGAATGTTGGTAGAACCCTACAGTGTTCTGTTGGTCTTGGAAAACTAATACACTGGTTCAGTGATTTTTTTTTTTTTTTTTTTTCTCAAGTCTAAAGTCATTCTTAGTCAGATTTTCCGGCATGCATAGGGACAACACTGTGTTATTTTATTAGGTTGCGACTGACTGTTACAGTCCCAGTTGAGGGTCGAGAAGCAATTGCAATCACAGGTTCAGAAAAATCAAGCACAGTCTCCATTATTAATGCCACAAGGAGAGAAAACTCTTTAATAAACTGGATGCGTTCAACAAATTGTGAAAATCTTATTCTTTGGGCTTCCTAAAAGACATAAAGGAGGATATAAATGCAGGTAGGTCAGATCTGCATTTTGGATACCTTAGGGATGGAATGTGTAACCAGCTGGGTACTGCATCAGCCTCCAAAAGAGTCTGACCAGAGTTCTTGAAAATGTTCTGCCTAAACAATCCAGCAAGTATTGGAATAATAATAATAATAGGAGTAGTAATAGTAATAATAATAATTTAAAAGTTCTGAAATGGTAGATGGCTACAAACATTGACAATGTGTATCAGGTTAAGGCTTGCATCAAATCATTAATTTCCTGCACTTGAAAATGACTCAGGCCAAGTGTACTTACATTAGTATACTGTTTCCAGCAATGACCAAACCCAGAAGACTAGGGAAATATGTAAAAATTGTGAAAGCTTGCAATGAAGCTTTCCATAATATTCCTCAGCTTATAACTATTTGCTTTATACTGGGCTCCTGGATATGGACTGCATTTGACAGAAGTGGTGTCTTTATATTCAATGTGAGGATGACTTTTCACCTATGGACATTTTCAGTTTTCTATTTGAGCTATGTAAACTGTTAACATCCACAAGATGGCAAGGATGTCCACAGATTAATGAGCTGTTAGATGAAGAACTGATACCTGTTTGTTTGAAACCTGTGCTCTGTCAGCTTCATTTTATGGTTTTCTCATTCTGTATTGCAAGCTAAAGAACTGATTCCTTTTCACACTCTCTGTGCCATGATTTCAAAAGTCACTTTTCCAGCTTAACAAATCCCAGCCTATTTAATAGTTTTTTACTGTAGAAACATTTCCAGAACACTGATCATTCTCAATGCCCTTTTCTAGTTCTACTGAATCACTTTGAGATGATGGAGCAAAGCTACATGTAGTATACCAGATGCAGGTGGACTATTTATTCAATTAGTAACATAAGGAAGTTCTATCTTTCTCTTTATTCCATTCCTGATAAATCCTGATATTGCTGGTCACACAGTTGACATTTTCCTAGAAAGACAATACCAGTAGGATCTAGCTGCTAAGTGGTAATAGTTAGCTTAGAGGCCATCTTTTTATATGTAAATTTAGGGTTGTTTTTTTTCCCTGCTTGTGTCACTTTCCATGTATATGCACTGAATTTTTAGTCACGGTCAATCTGCTAAGATCTTTCTTCAGCTCTTTGCAGTTTGTCCTCATTTATTACCCAGTAGAATGTAGTATCAGCACAAACTTTAGGTGAGCTCATTACACATCTCTTTTTCTTGATCATTTATGAAAATGCTTAAGAGTATTGTTCTCAGAAAAGACCTTTGATTTTATGGGTGGTTTCTTTCCAATGCGAGAACTTTCCTTTTCCTGTTTTTTAATCAATATTGTGTCTGGGCAAGTATCTTCTTTTTTTGTCCTACTGCTTTTTCCTTCTGTAAGGAATATTTTCAGAATAATTTTGGAAATCCAAGTAGAAATTCAGTAGAGTTAGATGAATGGATCGTCCTGATCCACTTGGTCATAAACCCCTTCAAAGAGCACAGCCTGCATAATGAAGCATGACTTCCCTTTGCAAATGCCATATTGGCTGTTTCCCAGTACTTTATATTTTATCTTTACATCCACCCCTTCTGTTCTTACCAGTCTGTAAAATGCTTGTGGAACCTTTAAAAGTCAATGTCACAGGCACCATATTCCAGGCACAGTACCAAGGCCACGCCCCTTGCTTTATATTTCCTTGTTCCAACATCTCTCGAAGTATTTCAAAGTGAAAGCAGTCATTTTTCATGTTTGTAATGCTTCCAGGCTAGTCGTCTGCCTTCCTGAAAAACTGCAAAGAATTTGCCTTTCACAAACGCTGATATAATAGTCCACGTCACTCCGCAAGCTATCACCAGGTTTCTGGTATGACACATCACATTCGTTTCGCTGTTAAAACTTGACGACAACGGCTTCTGCTCTGTAATTATGTAAAAATGGAGCTATTTAGAAAACAGGTCTGTATCTATATGAGTTTGTGTGCAAAATTCGGGGGGTTATTTTCACCTGCCTGACTAAGCCAGTGCTGCTAGGAGAGAGGGGACTACATTATATTGTTTCATGCTCATCTTCTCCAGTGTTCACTGACTTCTTAGGGACCGTATTCAAGAAAACTTACTTGTCATGTGGTTTTTTGGCATGTGCCAGGCTGGTGGTGATAGTCAAGACAAAAGAAGCCTAACAGATCATTAAAGTGTGCATCTAGTTTACATGACCGATGGTTCTTGTAAGAGAGGGAATCAATAGGAACTATCTATATTGGACTTTACTGTAGAAGAATAAAGATTGAGCACTACTGTGCCTGTATTACTGCGCGGTGATAACAGTTATAATAAAAACTCAGCTCTTTGTAAGACTTTACCAAAACAAACCAAAAAAAAATTACTTTCCTAGTAATAACAGCAAAAAAGACTGCTGGTGAAAGGGGGCGCGTAATTTCAGTTGACTCGCCAGTAGGTGGAGAATTGGGACACTGTGGTCCTTTGATGTTGCTGTTACGTGAAACAAATTATATGAGCGTGCTTTGGTCAGGACATTTTTGTAGTTAGTAAAATCGTACCGACCATAGTAGTTCAAAGGGAAACACGTTTGTGCCATTACTGAAAATTCACATTTTCTTAGATAATGATTATGCAGTTATTACATATTGTATTATTTTCTGTTGGCCAAACACAGGCAGGCACAATCATAGCTGTTCATCGTGCTGTGGTTTTACTGAAGGGCTGATCTTTTGTTGAAACCTTTTTATTTTTGTTGGTAGTATGTACTGCTTTATTCTTGGAAATATTTATGTCTAACTAAGAGAAAACCTAGTGAGCTAAGTGGTTGATAGCAAGTTTATTTGGTGTCCATTTAAATAAAATATGCCTTACCAGTTCATAGTCTTGAGTCACACTTTTGAGAGATAGGTGCCTATTTTTAAATTATCAAAGGCCTCCTAAGGGTGACTTAAGGTATGTAAAGACTGACAAGTGTACTCCTCATTACCACAGCACTAATATCTGCCCTTTTCCTCCTTTATCAAGCCTCAACATGCTCTCAGAGTTGTAAATTTGCTAAGCAAAATCATGGGTTTGCAGTAATGTTTTTTCTTCTCCATCTGGATGGATGGCCGGCCCCAAAGAGTGGTCGTGAATGGAGTTAAATCCAGTTGGTGGCCAGTCACAAGTGGTGTTCCCCAGGGCTTAGTACTGGGACCTGTTCTGTTTAATATCTTTATCAATGACCTGGATGAAGTGATGGAGTGCCCCCTCAGTAAGTTTGCAGATGACACCCCGTTGGGTGGGAGTGTTGACCTGCTTGAAGGTAGGAAGGCTCTACAGAGGGACCTGGGCAGGATGAATCGATGGACCAAGGCCAATGGTATGAGGTTCAACAAGACCAAGTGCTGGGTCCTGCACATGGGTCATAACAACCCCATGCAGCACTATGGGCTTGAAGAAGAGCGTCTGGAAAGCTGCCTGGCAGAAAAGGACCTGGAGTGTTGGTCAACAGCTGTAGTGTGTCCAGAGAAGGGCAATGAAGCTGGTGAGGAGTCTAGAGAACAAGCCTTATGAGGAGCAGCTGGGGGAACCGGGGTTGTTCAGCCTGGAGAAAATGAGGATGAGGGGAGACCTTATTGCTCTCTACAACTACTTGAAAGGAGGTTGTAGTAAGGTTAGGGGTTGGTCTCTTCTCCCAAGTAACAGGCAATAGGACAAGAGGAAATGGCCTCAACTTGTGTCAGGGGAGGTTTAGGATGGATATAAGGAAAGATTTCTTCACTGAAAGTGTTATCAAACTTTGGAAAAGGCTGCCCAGGGAAGTGGTGGAATCGCCATCCCTGGAGGTATTTAAAAGATGAGTAGACATGGTACTGAGGGACATGGTTTAGTGGTGGTTTGGGCAGTGTTACATTTAGGGTTGGACTCAATGATCTTAAGTGTTCCTTCCAATCTAGGCAATTCTATGATCTGTACTATCTTATATTTGTTGCTATAAGCAACAGTCCTTTGAATTGCTGTATTTTTAAAGCTTTAAAATAAGATAGATTGGAGCTTATAATCTTTATGACGTGCAATTTTTCTCCATTTTCTCCACAAAGATGGCCTGTGGAACGATATGCTTCCTCACCTGGATTTACAGTCTTTGTTCCCTCTAGAAGCCTAGAGTTTGTTTGCCCTTTCAAGGACAAATTTCTTTTAAACTGGCAAAAGGAGTAGACTGTGTGTCAAAACTGATTAAATTATCACAGCGCCAGCTGTGATAATCTATTGCAGAGGTCTTTCTGGCTCTGTATCCTCCACATCCACATTGGAATGTGGGAACTTTGGCTTTCTTTTCTCACACTAAGGAAGTTGCAGTCTTGTCATAGTCCTTGTAACTTCAAACTCAGACATTATCAAAGTAAAATCTCCTTCCATTTAAGCTTTAGGTAATTATTAATATTTTCCTGAAGTGCTAACACCAAGTGTGGATTACCATTCGGCTTCATTGGTTCATTGAAAAAGGAGTTCAAGAATGGCTGTGTTCGCTGTTGATTGCGTCAGCTTTTTATTTCATAAACATGCAATTCAACTATGACCTAAGAAAAACTAAATTGCTGTGAGCTTTTGGAGGCCCCTTATGAAATTCCTTTGCTTTTCATGCACCTTCGGCTGTGGACCATAAACTGCAATAACAACAGTAGTTTTTAAAAGATGTTTAACCAACTGTGTTTATCTGGAGGACAGTTTGCTAGAAAGGAGCAGCCATGTCATGACTGGATATACAATTCAGGAGAAAATAAAGATCTCAAAATAGTCGGAAAAACTCACTTTACTGAATTTATAATGTCCAGAGAATATGATGAAATATATGCAGAAGCTCTGTTTATCAAATCATGATATATTTATATCTGTACCCTTTCATGATTTGTTGCAGATGCATTATTTCAACATGAGCAGTACATGCAAATATGAATTTGTAATTTTAAGATGCATAATTACATCTTTAATATAATTATATTAAAATAAATTTTGGAACATTAATATATACGTCATTTTCTTTAAAAGGGACACGGGGCTTGAATATATGAAAAACAGATATGAAAGAGCCTTTATTTACTTTGCCATGTAACAATAATTTGGACTGAATTAAGGACACTAGTTTCAATCCAAAATAGAAGGGAATCTAAGTGTTAAAAAAACGTTAACAGCCTGTGTATCATCCTCTTCATAAATGATAAATTACCCATTTTTATTTTGGTAGACAGTGATTTTGTTCAGCCTTTACAAAATGTTACTCTTGTTCAATACAATGAAAAAATATCATAGTATTTCAAAAGAGTTTTTCAAAAGACTGCAAGCAGTGGTGAAGTTAGGTATTTTTATTTCAGCTATTCGGTGTCTAAAAGAAGACCTGAGATGAGAGATCATGTTATCTGTAATTGCTTCTTGTTTTATCTTAGAAGTAGCTAATCCTTTTCCTGATATAGCAGCTTTTCTTTGTCACACGGAAGAGTGTGTCGCTTGCGTGATGCTTAGTAAAATCAAGTCTAATATGCTTATGAATCTTGACTGCTCCCCAGCCTCGTTCTCTCAAAAAGGCCTTTTTTAAAAACAAAAGAAAAAGAAAGTCAACAATGAAGAAATAATAAAGAGGAAGGAGTTTAAGTTAAACTGCTAAAACTGTTAAATTTGGTGGAACAGGATTTGGGAGTGGCTACAGGTGCAATTGAGTTGGCAAGCGTAATGGAAAGGGACTCACAAGTAGCTGAGGAGAAGCTGCAGGTGGAAAAACTCTTCAGCTATGTTGCCACTGCTGGAATAGTATGTCCGATTGTGCTATTACTTAGGAGTCATCTGTTAAATAGTGAAGATGGAAAGACTTTAAAGTAAACTCTTTATCTTAGCATCCCTTTAACGCATTTCTTTGTTGGGGGAGGGGGGGAAGAGAGAGAGATCTGCATTTCGTTGGTCTGAGCTTGCAGGAAGAACTGCAAATGGGTGCATCTGATTGAGTAGTTTCTACCCCAGACAGCTTCTTACTTCTCTGCAGGGCCTTCTCAGAAATACAGTTTCTGGTATGTGAATGATGTAGGCTTAATAAATTTTCTTCCCCTGTGCCTTGACCATATCTTCTGGTGGTTTGGTTTCTGAATAAATTAGGATTTGGTCATCCTCTTATGTTGTTGATGAGTACAGTGTATAGGTATAGAGAGAAGGACCCTTGTGGGATGATGTGGAGTGTATGTGGTACGTGCAAAACAATGCACAGCTCGGAAAAGAATTCTCCCATTCCTTCCCCTGCTGCTCAAATCTGACTCTGTTAAAAAAACATGCTTTAGTCCTTGAGCTAAAGCAAAGCATTTTATATTATCCTGCAGGGCTCTTCTGAGCAGGCTATTGTCTGTTATCATTGGGAATTTTGAAATGCTTAGTATTTTTCAGGGCTCCTTCCACTAAAAAGGATCTGTCTAACGTCTTTATGGTTATTTCTCCAACTGCAAACATATGCTCACCTTCTTAAGTACTACCATAAATAAATTTTAATCAACATGAAGCTCAGAGCAGAGCATGTCTTGTGTTACCATGACCAAATTGCTTATTGTATCCAAACTAGCTCAGAAAACACCTAGGTTTTGCTGCAGTCTGATTGCACAGATTGCAATCTAGACAAAAGCAGCAGCAAGTTTCTCACAAGTTTTAGAAGTTTTGCACTTAAGCAGTTCTGAAAATACTAGATTAGCCTAAACTGAGGTTATTTTCTGTTGATAAATGGTACTATAAGCAAGGCCTTTATCTCCTGAGCTAAAATGTGTTTTCTTTGATTGCTTGATCGAATTCCTGGTGTCATGTTCGATACTTCTTTTCCTTACACCCTTTCTCCCAAAGCCTGATTTTAATCCAGTTATCTTTCTGTTGCCATTTCATCCCCCATCATCAGTACTCTCACAGCCTCTAAAAAGAGGTCAGTAGCATTGCACAAAACTTTTGGTCTCAGGGACGGAGTTATATATGATTCTCTGCACCAATATTGACGTTTGAACAGGACTGTCTATAAACTGGCAGAACAAATAACAGGGGAGGATATTCTATGAAATGGATTCAGGGTTGGGGTTTTTTGTGTGTGACAAGGAAATATTTGTATATGAGAGCAAATGGCATGCATAGGCAGTTGCAGTACTCTAAACAACTCACAACCTTGCTTTGGGCAAGACTGTTCCACAAGTGTATGTGCTTTATGACTCTTTCTTTGGCTATATATTCCTCTAGAAATTGTAAAGCCTGTTCATCCAGCCTTTTCCAGATAACAAAGTTGGAGACTTACTCTGTCAATAAATAGGTGTTTTTAAAATGCAAAAAAGAGTTTCTTTTCTATTGGAAATACATAATGAGGGAGATGGCACTTGGAATCGTGGCATTTGAACTATTGATTGTAGTATTCCTGAAGGTGAGTGATGGTCAGCATCAAGTGCTTTAATCATCTGATATTGCACTGTAAAACAGGACAAAGTAAAAAGGCAGTCATGGTTTTCCACAGCAATGTTTCCCTTTTCTCCCAGGGTAAGTACAGCTAGGAATGAGATGGTAGTTAGGTGTTCATGTTTGTTCCAAATTTAGATCATCTGAATGACAACATTTTTGCAAACCTATGCAGGCAGGCAGGGTACTACAACAGTAGTAAGAAGATTAAGAAAAATTCTTACCCCTTTTCCTAGGGAAAGGAAAAGAACTTGCATTTGTTCCTAGGGGGATGACATATAATGAAGCATATAATCTGGTAGGGTTTTTTTAAGCTACAAAGAAAGTGGAGAGGAGAGATGATAAGGTAGTTGCTATTTCAGGCATTCAAATAGAGCAGCTTTCTAACAGTGGTCTTGGTTGAACTCAAGTGGCGCATAAACATTTCAGCTCTTTTTGATACCTCTGAACATCTTATCCTACTAGTCTTGCATCTGCCTTTCTAGATTTTTTGAAAGTCTGGCATCTAGGCTTTGTGCTGAGATGGTAAAAACACACCTTTTCTCTTAAACCATGAGCTGTTCTGAGAGTAAAGTTAACATTATGAAGTTTTACACCATCTTCTCAGTAGCAAAGAGAGCTCCTCCATGCTCTGTGCAGGCTGGCCATTTAATACACTCCGTGGAGCTTTAAAAGTCAAAGGGGGATACTCTTTCTTGGAACTACCTAGGAAGTACTCTTCTGCGTATACTGAATATTTTGCAAAATAGACCCTGAAGTATTAATTTGGTCTAATGATACAATTTTTCTTGACCTTTTTGAATGAAATTTATTTTAATCAGAAACACGCATTTACCATTATCTACACAAAAACCTATCTCACCTACCAAGGACAATCCTTTGGTCATGCAAAACAAAATTAAGCCAAAACATCTGACAAATATTCTTACCAATCTAATTCAGCCCTGATTGAATTCCATTTCTTATCTGTTCCTTCATCTTGCACTCAAAGTGAGCTCTGTTGAGGGAGCTCAGCTGCATCTGGCATTAAAGCATTTCCTGCTTCAGTAGCGTTGTCCCCTGCTTTAGCTGGCTTTCTTTTCTCATACTCCTATACTGTAAATTGGGCGTTTGTTTCATTAATGTATTGCTATCAAAACAGACTCCTACTACTCTTATGGTGCTGGTATTTAATGCAGAGGTCACTGCACTACGTGAGAAGTCCAGTCAATAATCAAAGACCTCTTGTTTTGGGCATTTTGTAAAAAAAGACAGTCCCACCAGGGAGTATTTTTAAAGAAATGCATTTGTTAAAAGAATCCTTAAAGAACTGCAATCCATTCCCTCATCCCCAAACCCAGTGTGTATCTGCCTCATGTGACAAAAAAAAATGCGTATCTTACGAAGACGTACACACACCAGCCAGTTCTGTACAGCAATCTGGATAATTAAAGGAAGGTAAAATGAATCAGTAATTGTTTTGTAACCAGTAAGATTAGAATTTCTGACCTCCTCATGCATGGGTGGCACTTACAGAAAGTGAGTCATTGCCAAATTAAACAGTATAACTTATTTGCAAATTGTGAGAACACAGCAACTTGGGGAAGGGAAAAGTAGGAAAATTATTAATCATCATCACTGCAGAAATTTGTTCCATCTGATAATGATGGAATGCAAACTTCACTTGAGTCTGAAGAGCTTGCTAACCTGAGACTAAAGAAACTGAGCAAAACAGGGTTGTCTTATTGCAGTAGGCTCTGCCACAGCACTACCACTATCTGTATAGCCTTGCACAGGCAAAGCAGCAACATAGTTTTTCCGTATATCCAGATTTATAGTTCAGAGGCATTGTGAAGTCATGTACAAACATGGAACTAACTTAAAATACTGAAAGGACAGTGAAAAGGAACCCTTTGTAGAATTGAAATGGCTGTCATTTGGAGAAATACCCGTTGTGGAGATGCTGTGTAGGATAGAGAGGACGTGAGAGCCCTACAATTGACATCAAATTTCATAGAATCACCTACGTTAGAAGGCACCTTTAAGATCATTGAGTCCAACCATCAACCTAACACTGCCAAGTCCACCACTAAACCATGTCCCTCAGCACCATGTCTACCAGTCTTTTAAATGCCTCCAGGGATGGCGACTCCACCACTTCCCTGGACAGCCTGTTTTCAGAGAAATCAGTGATTAACTGTGTGGTTAGAAAAACAAAAACTACTAATATTTTTGTGCTTCAGAAAACTTTAAGCAAATGCTATTTTGCATGACAGATGTTTTGGGGTTTTTATAAAAAAAGTATGTATATTGATGTTTGAGTTGGGATATTTATAATTTCTTCTGTATCTTATACTTTGTCTGAAAACCTTGTGAATATGCTTGCATGCAATAAGTAAACATAGCAGAGTTCCAAGATGGATTTGGACAAGTGCACAACAGAAATTCTTCTTCTACCTTCCTTTTTGCATCAGAGAGAAACCTGACCCACAAATTCATAGGGTATCTCCGTCAAGTTTGTTGCAAAGAGGGTACACTTGCTTGCCATGCTGGTAAGCAATTTGTGACATAAGCAACAGCCCTATTAAATGCCCTTTTCCTTGTTATTGTATATCATTCCCTCAGCTTCTGATTACAGTCTTAATAGCTTCCACTTCAGTATTGCAGATGAAATTGCCAATTATGGCACTTCAGTTCATCTCTCTGTATGGAATGACATATTAATGAATCGGTTTGAAAACAAATATATACCAGTTCAGTATTTTACATGCAAAATCCTTTATCCACCAGGATTTCTGTGTTCTAATGTTTATGATCTCAAAATACTGAGTGGTTTTCCATAGTTTCCTGACCGTCCCAAGCTGAAACTTGTCAACTCTATCTTTTTTTGCCTTCAAAATTGAAGAAAGTATTGGCAGAAAAATGTAACTATAGAAAAGGAGATTTTAATTTTGATAGGGAGCAAAGAAGAGGTAGGAGAGATAACAACTCGCATTGATAGGGGAGTTTAAACTACTTACCTACAGCCAATCTCATGTGTTACGTTAGCTGGACCTTTGGGAACTGAAGTAGAAGACCAGCCCTCCTACTGCAACGCACATGGTAGCAGCTCTGTGACTTGGTATTTCTTTGACTTTCTTGGCTTTGATGTCTGTGGCAGATGTGGTAGTAGGGTGTACCAGCTGCTGGTCAGATCTAGCGGAGAAATTGCTACAGAACATTTTTTCTGAGAATTATTCTTGAGAAAAAAAATTCTTACCAGATTTAAAAAAAAAAAAAAAAAAAGTGTTACTGGGTTATTGGAATGCAACTGTGGATAGTGGGGTTGTAAGGAAAGGAAGTTTGATCGTTGTTGCAATCAGTTTTGGTAAATCACATGGGCTACTGTATAATTTTTTTGTTGGCTTGGCCAACCTTAACATATCATGCCTATTGATACTGAGATTCAGGAAAGATACTGCACAATAGTAAATCTGAGTAATGTGTGGGAAGATTCTTGTTTCAGGATATTGGAAAATCCGATATCTGTTTCTTGTCCTGATGTGTTTGTTTTGCATGTTTTGGCAGGGATTGTAATCAGCGAAACAGTAGATACAGGTTAAAGTCAGGGTAAAGTCAGACTCTGAAACGCCTGTTTAGACACCTGACTAGGTTGTTCATCTTGTACTCAAGAACTTCAACTGAAAAATCTGCCTTTACAGAAAGCCAGAAAATATTCAGGCAAATAACAAGGCTAGTTTTTATTAGTCTAATAATGAAAAAAAAACCCCAAAACCAGATGAAAGCAAATCATGCTGAAGTAATTTGGTGAAATTCTATTTCACCAAGTTTTAGGCAATTGTAATAGCTATTTCTTTATAAAAATAATCTACACCGAATGTAAATCATATGCAGTGATGTCATGATACTATGTCTTATACAAGGATTGTATTAAAAGTCTTTAGCTGTGACTCGTTCTGGTTGCAAATACGAGATTAGGCTCACAACTTCAGTGCTACAGGCTACTCAGAAAAATGCTAGGGAACTATTTAAAAACCCATCAAAACATACTTGCTTCTTGGACTGAAAGCCAGTACTGATTGTCGTTGCAGGCATAATCAAGGTATTTTTTCTCTTACAGTTGTATTTTTTTCTCTGCTAACATTACTTTAAAAGAACACGTATTATGTCTTCTTTTGGGGAAACCTTATCCATTTATAATGCTACCACAACGTTTTTAAGTACCGAGTGAAGCAGATCAATTACTTTGGGCTAGAAATCTAGTTCACAAGCTATTAATATAATTCATTCATCATTCAATGTAGTGATTTGAATTTTCACAACAAGCTTTTGTTTCTTCAAGTCTTTATGCTTAACTCCTCACTTTGTTTTTAACTTTCTGGTAAGAGAAACTTCAGTGGAGAAGTCTTATGTTAGTTTAAATGAAGGTTCCTCCAATCTGAAGATTTCTTTGCAAATCACAGGCTTTAGATTTTATGGATGAGCATTCTTACCAATCAAGCCATGTCTATAATATGCTGCAGTGTGAGAAGTTTTGGGTGCCAGCATATTTAAGTGAAAACTATCATTCAGTGATGGACTCTGCATGACAGTCAGCTGCTAAATATAGTCATGGTTTGTTGAGGAAGTTCAGAAAGCAAAATGCATTCACCAAAAGCAAGCAAGTATGCACATTTAATGTTTGTATTACAAGTGGCTGCTACAACAGGAAGTTATTGAAGCGCTGGAGCACTTAAGCATTGTATTGTTTTGGTATTTTGAAATCTCTGTCCTGGAATGAAAGCATCTCTCTTCTGTTGTTGTCTTCTTTAAACTAGCAGCCAGAAGCCTGTGTTACAAATCAACAGTTTAGACCGCAAAAGAACAAAGTGAACATATTCAAACATTCAGCCAACATTAAATGGAGAATGGTGCCAGAGGCATTTATTGCATATTTTCCCAGTGCATTTATTAATCACTTCCTCAAAAGCTTATGTTAAAAAAATCTCTGAATTTTCCATCCCTGAATATGTCATTGAATAAATATTACTACATTTTAAATAGCAGAATTTGAGAGAGACGTGGTTAATAAAAGGAGAACCGGAAAAGTCAGTAGAAAGAAAGTTCCAAATAGGAGAAAAAAAAATTGAGCCAGTTAATGAGTATGTTTGCATGGTTGGGAAAATTAAGATAGAAAAGACCCTTAGTCATTCAAAAAACTTGTTGAAAGGAATTTTCTCATGTCAAGACGATTTCTCTGTCAGAGTAACTGGTTAATTATTTTAAAAACAGAAAAAGGCAAGATCCACCTGAAGAAACAACTGGTAGTCTTGATAAATATTTTGAGGATGTTTTTTGTTCCTAAGGTTGTCATTTGCCATTAGCGCAAAATTTACCAAGTGAACTGTCAAAACTGAAATGGATACGCTTAGGATACTATCAGTTCTGTTGCAAAGTCTTCATTAGGACTGTGGGTCATGCACCATGTAACATCCGGCATGTTATTGCAAGCTTAAACAACAGAATTATTTTTTGTAACGTACCACGGAGTTTTATCTGTTGGGGGTGCTCTCCGCATTCTGTGGAATTCCTGAGAGATATTCTAGCCTGGAGAAACTAAAAATCAGCTGGTCTTGCGCAAATTTGGTAGAAAAAGCTGCCACAACTCTTGTTTGGTTCTTTGTGTAGGGGCATGTAAACAGACAAGGTACATAGCTGAGCAACTTGTGTGTCTGTCTGCACATAAAGTGATCGGTTCGTGCCCCACGTGGTCAAGGTTTAGTATATGTGTTCAGCTAACAAAATACAAAATGTGTAGTTTGTGGACTTTCTCTGGGTGGTAGCAAAAAAAATATTTAAAAAAAAACTCACTAAGACATACACATACACAATTGCAATCTATTTACAAAACTTGCAATAACTGCAAAAAAATGTCAACTTGAATAAAATGGAGTTTTAAAGTGTGAAGAAACTGAAGGTGCGCATTTTGCTGTGTAGTGTTGTCTTCTGGAAGGACTGTGAAATACAAACAAACAAAAAGCCCCAAAGTTTTTAAAAGTGATGCTTAGATGCATTTCCTGAAAGGCTAGACTAAGCTACCATTCAAAGCATATTTTCCTTATGCTCAAAATATAATCAAGTAGGGTCTGCTAAGCCTCGCACACTCCATTTTCTTCAGTAGAGCTTAGATGTGCCAGATGAAGAATTGCTCCTAGAGTCATAACTTCAGCCTTCCTGAAAGAAAATGGTGGGAAGCACGCAGCTTTTTTCAGTAAAAACTGCAAGTACCAAAAATGCAAGCGATGCTGAGCGGGGTGTTCGGACCCTGGGTGCCACATGTGGCAGTAGCTGTGCCTGTTCAGGAACAACCGCAGCAGGAGAAGATGGGATCAGGGCACTGAAGCAGTTGGTGCTGAGGACCTGGCACTTCCACTGAGGGGTTTCAGCTTATTCACTAATTTTTCCTACGTTCCATGACCATTAAGTTAAAACTCTGATCTACATCTCACTTTAAGGTTCCTCCAGGGAAAGAGGGTGCTCACAGTGGCTTGCGGAATAATAAAACTCTGATTCCCAGGTACTTGCCCCTTGTTAAGGTAAACAACATAAAATACAGAGTACCTAATAAGTTTCATCCTTGCTTGCCTTAGCACTCGATCTTAAAGATAATTTAATAAATAATAAGTAATTAAAACAATGCAAATTACCTAAACTAATAGAAGGAAGACTCTGTAGGATGTGATCACAAAAATTAAATATAAAAAGGCTTAATAATGTGTCAGAGCAAATTAATTGAAAATTGCAAATGAACTCTGATGGACTTTTTGTGCATTATTAGTCAAATTTAACAATGGTATCACAAAATGGTTTTGGCTTCTTTCTTAAGATATGCATCAGTCAGGTTTTTCAGCATTCTCTATATTTAAAGCAACGTAAAAAAACTTACATGTTGTGCTACTAAATCATCTCTGCAGGCTGTTTTACATATACTGGCAGGATGAAGAAAATAAACCATTCAGAAAATAAAGAACAGAAATCTACCTCTTCATAAAACTATATTAAAACTTTCTTTAGTATCATATGAAAAACTATTGATGTCGTAGAAATAATAGTATTTAAGATTGTGACTATTCTTACTTATGATGATGAATATGTTAGTTTGATTGTTCATCTTTCTTTCCATTAGCTTGTTTTACCTTTGAATATCTAGTAGTACATTTTAAAGTCATTATTATTCATAGCATAACTTTACCATTGAAAGTTGTGGCAGAAGTATTTTGGAAGGGTTTTATTTTCACTTGCAGAATACTTTAGCCTCTTCTCTCTTCTCGTCTCTTCTCTCTTCTCTTCTCTTCTCTTCTCTTCTCTTCTCTTCTCTTCTCTTCTTCCTCTCAGAGTTCACTATCAAGTGTTTCATTTCTGGCATAAATGGTGTGAAGTTTCTTTTTCTTCTCATCCTTTGCAGCTATTTTTGTAGAACTCAAATTAACTTTACTCTTACAGCAGCAGATATATCTGCTGCTTCTGCCTGTTTCATACCACTAGACCCTTTCTTCTGCCTTTCTACCACTGCAAGGTACTCTGTTCCATTTGCTTCATCCATTTATGCATGATTTTGGACTTGGAAAAAGTGATAAATGCTGTCTCCCCTTTATCACTCAGCTCTTAAGTCATTCTGACAGCAGAAACCTCTGTTGCAGTTAGAGCAGGTTCATTAGGCCATTAGAAAGTGCTAGCAGGAGCACCTGTCCACCTCCAACCTTACCGCACCGAACGCGGCAGCAGCAAATGATCCAATTCATGACTTGCTCTAAGACAGCATCCACCAGGGCTTGTAATAACAGATAGAAATATTCTGTCACAGTGGATGTTGAAATTATTACCTCTTATTTGCAATTTGATGAAACTGTCACTTCTTCTTGCAGTTCTGCTTCTTTTCCACCATATGTTCTCCTTAATATAAGCAGTTGGGCAGTGCTTTTAGTATCGTTCATTCACCTCCTCTCTTGCTTCTGTCACTCCCAGTAAAGCAGGCTTTCTGCAGCTTCAGCCTACGGTTTGCTGCCTGCACGTGCTTTCCACTCCTGTTTTTCCTGATGAAGGAAGTTCACCAGCGATGATGCAGGCTTGGTTTTTTCACCATTGTGCAGCTCGTATTTTTTGTTGAATGCGCACAATTTGCAGCTGTAGTTGAATGTTACATAAATAATATGATTAATTAGCACTTATTACTGCTTTGCATTTCCAAAGTACTGCACAAACCAGCTAATCAAGCAGTTAATAAACTAATTAAGTAAAAACAACAAGCAGTTACAGGAGTTGTATTCCTTCTTTGTCCTTGCACAATCCTCTCGTATACTGGTACGCTGTGTAGTCTATAATGAAAAACATATATAAAAAGTTCTCCCGATAGATGATTGCTTCAATTTTCTAACACTAAAATGTAATTGAAAACCAGTGCTTGTGTAGTTAGATATAATAAATCTGATTACACTGGGGGAGATTTTTAAAATGCTTTTTGCTTCAACCTACGTTCCCATTCAAATCAACAGCAATATTGGCAGACAGTATGAAGCCAGTAGCAAACTCCTGTGACTGAGGTACCGCATTCATGACTCTGTAAGATCGCCTTGATGTGTCTTGCTTATTAGGAAATAAAGGGAAAAAATCTTAGGTTCAACCTGGCAGTATTGTCAGGATGCTGGCTGTCTCAAGTATACCAGCTATTTAGCAGTAGATTTTAGAGGCAGATTTTTCAGTTCATTGTTTTATAGTTAGCAAAATCAGTTCCTTACAAAGAAAGGTCTTCTGTTATTTTTTTTTTTTTTTTAAAAATTGTAACTAATTTATAGCTAATAAAGATAAACCTGGTGTACTGTAATTTTTCTTTTGCTTGTATGTGCACCAGGAACTTACCTATGACCACTTGCCGTGACTTATGCCAGTGAGATATGAGGTTAGTTTGTCAATCTATGAATCAGCTGTGTTGGCAAGGTAGTTTGAACTTGCCCATGTCTTTTGTTCTCAGCTTGCTGAGGTGAAAAGATGCATGGCTTACCCTGATTTAAAAAAAAAAAAAAAAAAAAAAAAAAAAGGCAATTTCTCTGCTAATAAAAGGAATGTTTAATTGTGCAGGACATAACACACGATCTTTACTGTGCCTTCACTAACAAAGACAGTTTGGTTTGGTGGGAATTCATACAGGAGTAAACTTCCTTCACTTTACCACCCAGTGTAGCATGACGGAAAGATAATGAATTTTCTGTTGACAGGCTTTTTTCCCCCATGCAGTGTAATGCTGAGAGCCCTGTTTGGCAGGTTTGAAGGCTTTAACCATGAAAATTTGCAGGGATAGCCTCTGTCATATATGCACGGTGATGTTTAGTTTTGGCTCCTAAGCAAGTGTGGAATGACATGAACCACATGAAAGGAAAGAGATAGGATGTTTTTTCACCAGGAAGTGGTAAGGAGAGATAAATGTGCTCTTAGATATGTTGAAAGGTGATCTGTTACATTGACAAATTTGTGTTACTGGAAATGTAACCTTTGTGAAAAATTATGACTAGATTATCGAAGTATCCCCATGTTTGCAGATTCCTAGTTGTGCTGCACAAGTAGAGTTTTTTACTACACAGCTTATTTTCAACCAACCGTGTAATTGAGAATTTCTCCCTGAGACAGCTGGATGCAGTTTTTTAGCATGTTCGGTATCAAAAACTGCTCAAATGCCTCATGATTGCTATTTAGGCTGAAAAGAGATTTTTGGCACTTCAAAGCAAAGAGAATTTCAATGATTACGGTAGTAGGACTTCATGCAATAAAAACATAAGATGGACATGTTTAAAATTCACATGCAGTTTTTGGAAGATGTACTTTGAAGCTGTCTACTTTTCACTGCGTACCATGAAAAACAATACACCTCAATTTTTGTTTCCTGTATTTTACTTCCCATCATGCCATGTTGAGGAAGAGAGGGATGAAAACTTACAGTGGTTTAAAAGTATGATAATTCTTGCAGTGCTACTGACCTATTTGCTTCTATACATGTTCCCAGAAGTGAACTTAAGGCTTTGTGAGGAATATGGAGACCAGTATAATTTGGGAAGGATCATTGTATGTTTGTGGAAATGTCATTTGTGGTACACAGGTTTTTAAAAATTGACCGAGTTGCATGAAGAATCTCACTGTGGGGCAGTCTTAGGTGAGGAGCTGTGGAAGGCTCTCCTTATTGCAAAACAGGGTTGGAAATATTAAGGCTTTCTGTAACAGATTCTTTCTCTTGCAAGGAAGAGTAAATTAAAACCATTTACTTCCAACTAGAAGAGATTGCTGAACTTCCCACTGGTGCTGATGCAGGAACATTTCATAGAGAATATTTTATTCCTCCTGTGGATTGATGTTGAGGGAAAGCCTATGCTTGGGATTTTTGCTTTATGTCATGTGCAGACTTATAACTAAGCAATTAATATTTATGAGGCTGGGCTGAGAATAATACAAATGCTGTGAGACAGTGAAAAGTCTGCCATTCACACACTGCTGTATAGTGGTATAAATACATATTTAAGTTTGAATGAATTAAATTGCATTTAATCCCTTCTCTGTGAGCTTGTAAACACATACCAGCGCATATCAGCACTAGTGTACGTTGTTGGCAAGTGACATGTGCTGTCAGCGTAATTTTAGACACATTTCATTTCTTGCATAGTACTTATCTGAAGTTATCACTGATCCAGAATTTTAAACTTTTTCTCACTGGTGTGCTAGCTACTGAAATTAGAAGGTTTTCTCAAGGTATGAATTGTTTCCTCTTTGAATGCAGAAACAAGGGAATGCCAGTAATGATTCTCTAGTGACTTCCTAAAGTAGCATAATTAAAAATCACCCTTTGCAGAGCCCTTTAATCGGCATTGATTTTAATCCTTTATTGTTTAATAGCTTCAGGTTGGCTTCTTTTCAGTTCAGAGTAAAGTATAGTCAAAAGATTGTGCCTGTATAATTAGTGGCAAATACAATCAGGCTAAAAGTGCTCGTCTTCTCTGCCCACCTTCCCCAGCAGGATGATGGAAGATAGAAGCAGCTTATTATTTGTAACTCCGTGCTTCAGTTGTCTTGGGGAAAATAAGCGGTTTGCTCTGACTATGGACAAAATCTTGGTATGTTATTATTACTGTAGATCAGGAGCTGAGCTGTAGACATTGAAGTATTGCATTAATATTTGCTGTGCTTGGATTAGCTGAATTGGCGGCGTATTTAAGTAGGGACTTGGGCTTTCTTATTATTTACTTAATTATATTTGTAATTTACTGTGGCTCAGTACTCAGCATGATTTTTAGTTGTCTGAGGGAGATGGTTAATTTTACAAATGAGGTGAAATAAGTGTGTGTAATATTGGAGTCTCAGCTTTATAAGAAGAAGGTTGGGGTTTGTGTTCACTGCTAAGCTTTGTGGTATTCCCATTACTACTACACTAGTATGGTTCTAATTAAATTTTTAGAAGTTCATTTGCCAGTAGTTACTAGGCAGACCTCATTTCTGTAGTTTTTACTATTTGGCTATAATTTGGGAAGCAAATATACTTGCCTAGTGCTTAAAAAGTAAAAAAATTGTTGATGCTAGTGGCTTAATATGCAATAAATGGTGTTCTGAAAGAGGCCTCTTCTGAACATCAGAGTTTATCTGCTGTTTGCCACCCTAGGTACCCATATTGAACGGGTGCAGTATATATAAAGCCCCTCTAAGTACATACTTGTAATGGAAAAGTTTAGGACTGTTAAAGTAGGTTAGTATCCTGATACAGCTTACAGAAAAAATGGATAATCATGCACTTAAACTATGAATTACTGTTTCTTAATAAAAATAGGAGAATTGGGAAAGAAAAAAAAAATCTGGTAAAAATCTTATCTCCTTTACAATATATCTTTGTTAATTAAAAATAGTGCATGACAGCAGAACCCCAGGAATGTAAAGATGCATCATGTAGAAGAGAAATCAAGTGGCTTACTATGTAATAAAACACTTGAAGACCTGCCCTTCATTTTTGCATTGAAATTTAGTTTAATGATAATGGTCACACTGTGAATTGGTGTTCTGCACAGAAGTGGTACAGACATGATTAGAGTCTATTTTGTAGAATTACAGAATTGCAGAATAATTTACGTAGAAAGGAATTACAGGTGGTCATCTAGTTGAAGCCCCTGCTCAAGCAGAGCTAATATCAAAATTACATCAAGTTGCTGAGTGTCTTGTTCAACTGAGTGTTCAATATCTCCCAGGATGGAGATGCCACAGCCTCCCTGAGCATCTGTTTGAGATTATTCTTTCTTCCTGTTCTTTGCTGCACTTTTTCCAGGTGTCTCTCTGGCCAAATCTAGCTAAAACCACATAGTGATGGTGAAGTTACTATTTGCCACCTAAAAGCTGGTTTTAGAGACTCTACATTTTGTATATAAACTGCTGTACAATACCTGGGTAGTTTGAGTCACTGTTGTGTGCTAATACTGAACCAGAAACTCGGGGTTTTAAGGTAAGTCTGATTCCTGCTATGATGGTGAGTGTGGTCTATGAAGCAGTTTCAGGTCAGTCTGTTGAGTGAAAAGTCAATTCATAATGTCCTCTTATTTCATGGAAAGGCAACAGTCTGAAACTAATCAAAAGAGATCAGATACCCTATAGCTTGTACTTCTGTACTTCAGTTAGACATCATTTAAAGTGTTGTACACATATCAGTCTAAAAAAGCAACATTTGAATCCTGTCCACCTTCTAGTCAACTGCCCTCTAGTCAATCTGCCCTGCCAGGTGGCAATGTCAATGTGCACAACTTGTTGGTTGTACCATAAAATAATTATGTAAATGGCTGCAATGTCAAGGTCAAATGTCCTTTTGTCCCATGTCCCATTTCATGCATCAGAGACCAAAAGAAAGAATATCGGAACATGGCAAACGTGCTCTTGACCTCCAGCTGTCTTGAACTTCGAGTCTTTCTGAGCTGGATGTTTCTGAACACTTGCAGTTAACTAAATTCAGGGGATTTAATTTTCCCACACCTGTCCAGACTTTTCTTGAAGGCATGATTTAACGTCCATGACCTCCTGTGGCAGCGAGTTGCACAGTGCAACTGCACGTTGCAGAAAGAGCCACCTCCCTTTGTTCATTTGTTCTGTTTTCTTCCTTTTTATGAATGTGATTCTTAACCAGCTTCATTTGATGCCCTCTAGTTCTTACATTGGGCAGAATGAGGCAGTAAAAAAATAGGTTTACTAACCCTCTCCATGCTAGTCTTCCATGTTCGTACTCTTCCATGATTCAATGCTGTCTTTCATAGACCAAAGAGTCTTACCCTCTTCATTTGTCCCTCATGCAGAAGTCATTCTGTACCTTCCATCATCCTCCTGCTTTTCTGTGAACCTTTTCTAGTTGTATCTCTCTGATTAAATGAAAAATAAAAATTAGAGAAAGTGGGCAGAGAAGGCTGCTGTGGGTGGGCACACACAAATAAGAAGGATCAAAAGCAAAAGGGATGAAGAATTAAATTTCAGAACTATTAAAACAATATTGATTTAGTTTGGGCTGTTGACTTGGATAGTACTGTGTGTAGTACAGAGCTTGAAGCACACTAATCCGTGACCATCTCTGAAAACTGTGTCATAGATATTTACAATATACGTTTGCAGAAAATTCCTCTCAAATTTTTTCTCTTCTTTTGCATTTTAAGCAGTGATTTACAGTGGGCTTAACACCTGTGTGATGCAGGTGATACCTTTACATTGTCTGGCCTCAGTCTCTCTGTCATCACTAAATGTATCCTGTCAGATAAAATTTCTCTTATCCAAGTGAATGTTGTCAGCTAAGAGAAACCCGTTTGAGCCCAGCTTCAGCAAGGCTCTCAAGCAAATCTTCAAACATGAGTGTTTCAATGGGTTCAGAGAAGTCCTTACAACTGAAGGCTCCGCACAAAGACCTGCCCAATTCTATTCTTTAGAGATTTATCTTTGAAAGATCCCTAAGGGGATCTTATATGTAAAAATCAATCCAGTTTACTTCTTACAATTAAATATACTCTGTCAATTTTATACCGTCAAGGAAAATCTGAAATGGTTATGATGTAGTCAATATTGTAGTCAAATTAAAACCTCTCTCAAAAGAGATGCTGTCAACTGGAAATCTGTGCATTTCTGAAGTGATTTAAAAGGTAATTTCTGGTTCTGTACCTCTCTCTTGATCTCACTGCTAATCTGATGGTATTACCATCACGTTTTCCTGCTTTAAACACATTTTTCTTCCCCTTCTGACACAAAAACCTGGACGACCAATAAAGAAAAATTATTTAAAGACCAACTGTACAGAAAGAACTGGAAAGTTAGTTTTAGACTTAAGAAATGCACTAATGATGGTTATATACCTCAGGGCACAGGCAGGCCCTCAAAGCCAGCTATCCACAAAGTAGGGCTGTCATTGGAGTACTAGTGGAATGCGTTCCTATTCCGACATTAATTTCAGAGACGCTGAACCAGTGTCAGAATTCAGTTCATCTTGGAAACAGGTCTAGGAAAAGGCAGGCTGCATCCTTCATCAATTTGACTACTTTTGAGGTTAAAGAATTCCTAGAAATAAATTTGTCTTGTGTACAGAGGCCGTTGCTGTCCTTTCAGTGGTTATTTGGAAGAACTTCAACCCAAAGCTTGATGCTTTATTAAGATGTGCATCCCATTTCCAAAGGAGTTCATTTAAGAAAGTTTTCTAGCCTATGGGATGTGGGACAACAGACTCTCTGATCGGGTTGGTCTTTTCCAGCTTTATAAACATGATTTTGTAATATTTGCAGGTTAATTTGATCTGAAAATTTTTACTTGCTTTTTCCGACAATTAGTGCCCAATAGTTAACTGTGGTCTGTGTAAAGGTGTTTCACAGAATCAATGACAGAATCACTGGGGTTGGAAGGGACCTCTGGAGATCATCTGGTCCAACCCCCCTGCCAGAGCAGCTCCACCTACAGCAGGTTGCACAGGATGGCGTCCAGGCGGGTTTGGAATGTCTCCAGAGTTGGAGACATTGTTTCTTCAAATGGGCATCAAGAGAGTAAAATAGAGCAGGAGTTCTCAACACATCGAACAAGTTGTTGTACTGATCGTACTTCAGCATAGTCTGAGGCTAGTATCAAAGCACATTTAGCCATACAGGTGTCTTTTTCTCTCTTTTAATATGCTTTTCAGTAAAAGTTTGATTGGAGCTGTTAACTGCATTTACAAAAAAAAAAAAAATGTTTGCACTTATTCTGGCTTGTACTGGCAAATTGTTCATGTGAAAAAAATAAAACAACCCAGAATAAAACAGGCTAGACCTTTAAGTGATGAGAAATAAAACTTGTAATAGTGATATGACTCATAAGGCTCAAAAACAGAACACAGAGGAAAACCATTTATTTCTGTTAGGCTCAGTAAGTAGTACTGGAGAACTAAGAAGGGAAAAACATATATATCATTTTCCTTACCAGAGAAATAAAATGGCTTGGAAATAAGTATTTTCAGCTTCTATAATATAAAAAATTCTTATGTTTAAATGTGCAGTGATTTGCCATTGCAATTCTGTCCGCCGCCGATGGGATGCTGGTGGGGAGGCACCATGTGTACCATTGGGTGGTTGGTCAGGTTTCTCATCTCTCCATTTCCAGACAGAGGCAGCAGGGTGCCATGGTGCTCATGTAGTCTGAGAAAAGGTTGGAGGAGGAGGAGACTGGGGGACAGGTGAGCTTGTAGAGAGTCAGTGGAGTTACTGAGGCAATCGCGTGTAACTAGTCTTTGTATCCTTCTGTAAAATAACTTCATGTGTTGCGCAGGGAGAGTAAAACGTGTGAGATGGCACCACAAATGCAGCACTCTACAACCTAAATATTCTTTTTTTGTGCTTTTTTATTGCAAGGAGGAGAGTGTGGTACCATGTGAAAATTTTGCCGCGGACCATTGATATAAAGCCTCTCAATATTGCTGTGTTTTTTAAATGAATACGTAGCTGCTTGCCCTGTTAATAGTTTTATCGTGTTTTAGGCTAGTAGTTTTAACTGCTACACTTTGATTGTGTTTCAGAACAGTCAAGCATCAAATATTGGAACTGACATCTGGATTAAAGAGTGTGCAAAACACCTCTTCCCTCTTTAACCATTGAAACAAACTAAAATGGAAAACTGACTAAAGGAGGTGAGTCCTTTCTTCTTACTCTCTGATCATTCTCCTTGATCTCTCTATGCATCACTTTTATTCATTTTTCTCCAGATTTGGTTGTAAAACACAGGAAGCCAAATGACTGCAAATTCTGGGCTGCCTTAAGGAAATGAAGGTAGCCTGTAGCTTGCTAATTTGGCTTACAAAATGATATATGTGTTAACCCATCTTCGTGCTTACTTAGGTCCACAGGCTGCAGGCAGGGTTGATGGCAGGTGCCTTTGAACGTTGTGGTGAACAATTTTCTGGCATGACCATAAAATGTAGGATGTAAACTTAAATGCTGAGTAGAGCCGTATAGGGCTAGACGGGCCGTAGCTGTGGAGCAAGCATAGAGAGTATGAGAGGAAACGGTTGGTTTGGCCTGGAGGAGTATAACAGAAGAGAGAGATCAGAGCCAAAAACTAAGTACAGAACACAGCATGGGGGAATGGTTGCATCTTGGAAGCAACATTGAAATGGCCTGGAGAAGATCTGGTAGGGAAAGAATTTCCTTTTCAACAGTTTCCACAGTGCTGCTCTTTTTTTCCTTTTTTCCTTTTTTATTGTTTTTTCCTTTTTCCTTTTTCCTTTTTTCTTTTTCCTTTTTTCCTTTTTCTTTTTTCTGTTTTCTGTTTTCTTTTTTCCTTTTTCCTTTTTCTTTTTTTTTCCTTTTTTCTCTTTCTTTTTTTTTTCTTTTTTCAACTCTAAGAGCTGCAAAAAACAAGGACCTTACTAATCTGGTAGACATACTGAAGGTAAACCAACCTCTAGCAACTCTAGCCTCTTGAAGACAAATTGAATAGCAATGAAATGTCTACATATAGTGAAGTATGAGTATTTCACAAAGCTAATTATATTGAGACAAGTTAAAATCAGCAGTTTCATATCCTGTTTCTTTATTACCACATGACAGACTTAAACATACATGCACTAGAATAGGGAAAGTATTTTTAATTTATATTTTTTTTAAAATGATGGTCATGCTGCTTATGACATGATATGATTTTAAAAGTAACTCTTAGAACTATGCTATATTCAACTGTTTATAGTTCAGTAACACGCAATTTAATTACAATGTTAAATTAATATATTATTTATATAAATGGTTATAGGTATATAAGGATTAGTTAGGTATGATACTGTACTTTAACTTATAAATTTCCCTGAATGGAGTGTAATTGTAAGATATTGAATTAAATGTTTTACATCTCTGGAGTACTCTTTGTATTGCTTCAGAGTGGTCTTTGCTCATTGTTTTCCCTCTATGTAAAAAATTCCAATGGATACATCACTTTAAAAACTTAATTTCTTACAAGTAGAGTGTTATCTAATTATCCAGCAGTAACAATTGCTTTGTATTTTAGTAAATTACTATAAGAGGAGAAAATACCAATGCTGCTGCAAGGTTTCCATAGCCATAAAATTGTATCCATGATGATTTCTTATATATAATAAATATATGTATATATAATTCTGTTTGTTACATATGTAGCACACATATAGTACTTACATATTACAAGTATATATTTCTAAGGTTAAAGGTTAAGGTATATGTTTTTAAAAAGTGGTGCATTTTTTTGAAGACTAGGACCTGGAACTAGCATTTATTTTCTGACAATGTAAACTAATTAGGTCAGTTGAGCTACCTTTGCCTAGGTTTGGCCTTCTGTAAAAGTCTAAAACTTCATTGAAATGGTCATACAATGTTTGCAATGATGTGATTTTTCCCAAGTGAAAGTTGGGTTTTTAGCTTAGGAATTTGTTTTTTGCAATAATATACTTACTTATCATTTGCGTGTATTTATATCAATTACTATGCATTTTCATACACAAAAAAAAAAAAAAAAATCTATCCTCTCAGTTCCCTGTGGTTTGGGTAAAATTACTATCTCCAGCATTCCCAGTGTTCAGTTTCTTACAGCTGTGCTCAAATTTGGCTGTACCTGGATTAGGACATGTGTCTCTTCAAAGGGTCAAGGAGGTTAAGACTGATACAGTAAGAATATTATTAAGGCGGTACAGTCAGCTCTGCAAAAATAAGGAAATGCCAAAATACATGTTGTCAGTTCACATGCATAATGACAGATGCTTTCCACAAACAACCTCATGTACCATTTTTTGCCTGTGGTTTTACTTGAAGTTCACCTGAGTATTGGTGGTTTCCTTTTTTTAATGATTAAGAAGTAAACTTGTAATTTAGTTATATTATTAAATTTGATCCTTCTTACAGTGTTTCATAGAGTCCACCTATTCAGTTGATCCACCCAGTTTTGGTTAGGATATTTAAGGTTTTGTATAGGCTGTTTGTAGATATATACAGACACACGCTCCTAATATAGCCGCCCTCTGCTACTCTCAAGAAGCAAAGGCACCACCACTTGGAGGGCAGAATAGAGGCTTTTTTCACTGCGTGTTGGGAGAAGAGGTGTGACAGGGAATTTTTTCTATATAGAGGATTGTGTTGAAGAATGCAGGAGGGAGTGATTTTTATTGTAAATACACTGGTTTGCTGAAGAATTAATTGATTGCTCATGAAAATGGAAAAGTGAGGGAAATACTGGGGGATACAGCAGCATGAATGTGACCAAAACACTGTTAGAACTACACACAAAAAGATATCATTAATTTTAGAATAATCTGAGTGGACAAAATGACAGAAACTAAGTACTCCTGCGAGGATGTAGATACTTCTCAGAACACTAGTTTCTGTGAGGCTTCCTATCGGTTTGTTGCCTTTCTGTAAAGGGGACGTTTTGCTCCCAAGCAAAAAACATGCGAGTAAGGGGCATAAGAAATCTCTTAACAAAGGAATACCAAAGAAAATACTGTATCATTGAAGAAGGTATTTTGACTAATGATACGTTTATTAGAAAGAACAGGGTGTGGTCCGTTTATTTTTATAAGGAATATATCATCAATGTATGTTAGTCTGTTGTTGTGAATTTTGTTCAAGGGAGATGCAGTTGGAACTTAAATAAGCCATTAAATCAAGACGTTTATCAGCACAGAGAAGATGACTAGGCTTTGAAAAAGCCAGATAAGGAGAATCTATATGAAATGTGGTAGGGATACAGAAGAAATTGAACTTTAATGGGACCAAACAAAAGGAATATAATTAGTCCTCTACAGGGAGAATGTGTGACAGAAATTAAAATCTTAAGGTCTTCCTGTATTATTATAAGATAGGATAGTGGATGCTTTGTATGATCTAATTATGCAGCAGTCTCAGGCTCTTCAAAATATTGTTCCTTAAGGAAAAAGGACACAAGACATAGGGAACAAATTGCCAGTTAAAAGATATGATGATCTTTGATGCAGTACAAGAGCAAGTCTAAGGTATTTTACTAATAATGCTGGTGTGAAGGTAACAGCTGTAATGAGAAAAATTAGACATATTGCCTCCGGTAAAGTACACTGAGAAGGCACAAAAGCTCAGAAGAGACATAGGTAGTGTAATCAAATATAAAGAAAAAACAGCTTTCAGGTGCTAATTGAAAACTGATCGTGACTTGCTTGGGGTTTTTGAAAGAAAAACGTAGACAAGACTTTTTATTATAGCTTGAATGGTAATTCCCTGATTGGATATACAGAGCCTATGAATCAGAGAAAAGACACTTAAATGACAATGAGATAGACAGGTAAATTGTCTTGTCTATTATATAAAACAGGAAATTTAAAATTAAAATACATTTTATATATTCTACTTCCTTCCCTGCTTATGGGAAAACCAAACATCAAAATAAAAGATAGGGATAACTTCTAAGCAACAGTATGTAGGCAACAAGAGAGACCTGATGAGATGCAAGGAGCCAAATGCATTTTTGCATCCAGTGGCAAGTTGGAAGCCCAGGGAATAGCCATAATGTTTTGGGATGAGCTGGATAATGAAGTTACTCCTGGACACTCCTTATATTTAAGTGCTGTAGTGACAACAATGATGTCATAACTCTGGAAAATCATGATCTGTGCAGGCATAGGGGAAAATGGAGTTATAGTATATAGGCGGAGAACATATCAAAACCTGCCAATAGAGAAGTGCTGAGATACAGAGTAAAATACTGTATCAAAAGTTTCATTTCTACCGACAAATAAGGAAAAAGTAATTAATAACTAGAAACTATAGAGGCTTATCTTTGAATAATAAAATATTGTGATGAATTTGCTTACACGAGTTAAATATGTAACTGGGGTGGGAAACATAGAGGAAGATGGATATTTGATATAGTTAAGGCCGTCATTTTTTCTGTATCAGTCTGAACAAAACTTCACTTTGTCAAAACTAGCAGAAATAAATAAGAATTCCTCACAGATATAATAATTTTTTTATCAAAATTTGTTTCAGAAATGAACCTTTGATCTCCTGCCTTTTGACAGTTGGTGTCACCTAGATATTTATTGACTGAATTGTAGAAGAAAGGTGTGGTCCTTCTTCCTATGCCATCTAGAATGATTTATTGGTTTGTTCGCTTTTTATTTTGGAGAGGTTTTTTAGAAGATGGGGAATTGGTATAGGAATTTGTCCTAGAGTGCCAGAAGGCTCTATTTTCTACAGCTGACCATAACTTTTGTTAAAATAGAGAAGTTTTGTAACAGATCAATTATTTTATTACACAGTCTTTAAAGCATGACTACATTAATTTAATTTTAATTTAATCATGGAATCGTAAAGAAATGTGCCTATTTATGCTTTTCTATAAACCATGTTAAGGTATCAAAAGAGAATCTTCCATTTAATTTTTAAATTATTATTGGGGTTTTTTTTGGTTTTGTTTTTTTATTTTATGATTTTTCTTTTCTTACAGTGAAAGTCATAGCTAAAATAGACTTCCTGTGAGTGCAGGACTGTTGAGTGGCAGACCTGAGGCCAAGGGACATGGTATTAGAGATAGATAACACTCTTGTAAGATCTCTCAAACCTCAGAAGAGGTCATCTCTAGCTCAGGAAAAAACAGAATTATTCAGCCTTTTTATGCTTTTCTACACTCTTCTTTAGGCATCGAATTCCACTGTTGTTTACAACAGCGGCTCAATGGGCCTTTGAATTCACCCAGCATGGCTATTTTTGTAAATGCACACCATTAGAAGCGGATGCCTGCAAGAGGCTTGCATGGTGGGTCAAAAGAAGTAACACCATTAACTCCGAGAAAGGGAATATTTCTTCTATTCCCATCATTCTCTTCCAGTAAAATTTTCAAATTCAGCACAGTGGGAAATCCTATTTACTCCCATGGTATAAAATCATATCCCTGAAATAATTCACCTATCTTAGAAACAAAGCGATCTATAGAGCTGGCACTGGTTTTAGGCTGCTGATGCAGGGAGAGATGTCTGTCTTAGGTTTGCATTGCACGTCGGCAGACATAGGCACAATGATAAATATCTCACCACCTCCTGATGTCTTCATGGAGTCAGGGGCTCCAGGTGTATCCTCACGCTGGCAAGAGTATAAGAAGCACATCTGTCCTTATATGGTGTATCTTTATATTCTTATATGTTTGTAACAATTAAAGCAATAATATCATAAAAAATCTGATTCAGATAATATTTTTAGTTTAGTGTTGCAGGGATGGAACCTGCACTGTGCAAAATCAAAAGATAAATTTGTCCTTACTGAGTAGTGATAGTCTGGCCAAGGTACATTAGTAACCTCCTCCAACTCATTGGGTGATGCAAAATGACGTTCTTCTGAAAGCCTTATTTTCTGTGGAACTCTCTCTGGCATATGGTTATTACTTTAAACTGTTTCTGCAATCTGTTTTATTTCTATTGTATAGTTTCTACTTATCTTTTGCTTTGATGCCCTTTCCCGCCAGCTCTTTTTGCTGCTTTTGGTGTGTTGCAGACACAGTTTAAAAGGCTGGCTAATGATTTGGGGAAGGGGCAGGATAGCAGTGGGTCACAGTAGGGACACGGCAAAGAATTCTGGTGTCAGGACTTGAATTCTCAACAGACACCACAGTCATGGTTGGATAGAGTGACTATGTTCTCAAGACCAAAGGTAAAAAACAAGGAATACAGTTCAACAAAATATCATTCCTCAAAACAAAATGTATAATCAGGTATATGTTTGAAACTTTCTGAATTGCCTTTTCTCTTAAAGCATGATTTTATCTGAGCACATTGGTGAAATTTAAGTCAGCTCGAAATTTCCTTCAAATACTCATCTTACTGTTTTTATTTTAAAAGTGGGAAGAAGTATTTCAGTGTTACAAAATCATAATGAAATAATTTGCGCTTGGGTTTTATAAGCTGGCTAGGACGTTCTTTCAACAATTAAATTCAGATCTTGCACATCCTGGAAATCAGGACAATTTCAAGGATTGGAAGAAAATATAAAATCATCAAAAGAAAAGTTTTAAAATAGTTCAAAAATTAGTGATGTGATAGATACTGAGGGGGGTGAGTTGCTTTAACATTTTGGGTGAGTTTCTATGTAAAGTATCATTCTGTATGGGCTATATCAATTGAAATACAGACAAGTATTATGGTTAAGAAGAGGCAGTACAAGAATAAAGGAGTACAAAATGGGGACCTGGTCCCATAAATCAAAATTCTGAAAAGGTTTTTGAGGGTGTGGTGCATTACCAGCTTATAATAGGATTCTGCAGGTGGCAGGTCAATGTACTACTCAGGCTTACTAATACAAGAGGGTCTGTTTTCTGTTCCAAATATGGCCACTCCAGGACCTACTTCATTACGGTGCTTATGTTTGAAAAAGTTGTTTAAAACTGGAGAGACTTTGGGAGAAGCCACAAGATTCAAGTGAGACTAAAAATAATGGCCGGGTTCATTCAGTGTTTGGAGGGGGAATTGGAAAATTATTTTCTCCATTGTGCAAGGCGGCAAAATACTGAACTTCTGAGGCTCACAAGTGGTGATAAAAATGAGCCGGTACGTGGAAGTTAAACCTAGAAGTCGAAGCAAAGTGCCTATTTTTAAGCAGAAGTAAATACACATTGGAACAATTTACCAAGCAGCGTTGTGGATTCTTGTGACTTAAAAGATTTCGTTGGAATTAAGGCTGAGATTGCTGAAGTAATTTAGGGAATTAGATGCTCAAACATCCTTGAAATGTACTCATTAAATTCACCGAGATCTCTTGGGCTCCCCTAGAAATGCAGCAAATCTAAAAGCAGTTTGCTGCTTTTGATTCACAAATGAGGCTTGATGGAAGGCACAGTGGAGTAGTATGAGATGATCTCCGATACATTACGCAGCAGGTTACACTGTGTTGTCCCAGTGGTCTCTCTTGTTCACAGTCAGTGTGTTTGTTTACTTGTACGTGAGAATAGCTAAAAAATGTTCAGACCTAATAGGAGCGACTTGAGATTGCCTGTTGAAGTATTCGCACGCCACCTTTTTAATAAGGTGACTGTGCTTCACTAGTTTAACGGTAGTAGGATGCTATTTCACCTCCGTTCTGCTGCTGCTGGAAGGGTAAAATCTGAAAGACCCAGGCCTGTTTACATGGGTGGCACGGAGCAGTCAAGCAACAGCTTTGTTTCTGCTAGGCTTTTGGCAGCTGATTTAATTGCCAAAGCAGAAACGGTCAGTCGTGTTTCAGGACCTCCTCTGCGATAACGCGTGTTTCGACCAGAGGAGGTCCTGAAATATGACTCGATAAAGATACATTAACTAAGCATTTCTTGGTTTTCTCTAATACTGTCTATATAAAGCATTCGCTTCAGACTGTTGTCTCTCACCAGGAAAACTTTGATCTTAAATAAGGGAGTCTGGTTGGCTTGATTTTTACCTCTGTGAGAGTTACATTGAATTAGAGGCTACATAGATGGACTAAACATCCAGTCACGCACCAGTACAGGCAGCAATTTTGCAGTCACTGGACGCTGCAGCCCTTGCTGTAGAAATAATCCATTTTCTTTCTTTTTTAGATTTCACTGCCTAGGGTCTGCATGGCTAAAAGCCACCCGTCCTGTAAATCAGATCCAGTACTAGTATTACTTTTCAGAGATACGCACCTCAAATAGGATGGTCATGGAGGCCAAAGTAAAGCTCACCTGTGGGTGAAGAAGATCACTATATCCCTTGATTCAGAGCTGGATTCTGTCCTGAGTTTTGTTAACTCACAAAGCTGAGTTTTGCGAGGATCTAGAAATCTAAATTCTGCGTGATAAACACTTAAGTCTAGACCAGTAACCTAGAAGACTGAGGTTTTAGGGTTTTTCTTGATTTTTTTTTTTTTTTTCAAGAATGCATAAATTACAAGCATGGAAACAATTAACATAGAAAATGCATAGGCGCTTGTGGTTATTAACACTTAATGAAATCATAACTTGTGTGTCTGGCTTGACAGTTTTTTAAACTTATTTTTTGTTGTATAAGAAAACAGGCTTATTTCAGCCCAGTCTTAAAAACTCAGGGTATAAATGGTTATAATTTGTATAAAAGTAAATTGAGTTGAATATAAAGTACAAAGGTAAATAAGTGCTTGTGAAGTGCTTGATATATCATAGATATTTTGGAAATCTGTTTATCCAAGACATCAGTGTGACAACAAAGTTATAATATTAGCTTGTTCGGGCTGTGTCGGTATATAAAAGCTATTTGTCATCTTTATGAACTATATATCATTATCACAACAAAAATTATATCGATGAGATTGCTGCAATTTCCCATTCGTATCATGTAGATCTTCTATGTGGCCTATCAAGTCCAACAACGAGGTGAAGTGATATGTATTTCAGACAAATTATTCATGACAACTGCTGTATGTTTTCCTTGCACGGCTTATAAAAGTTCAAACAAAAAAGGAGCTATTGTGATGGCCAATGCCAGAAAAATAATTAAGCCAATTTTAAAATATATTGCACTTTCAAGATCAAGATATTCCAGCCACGTACTTGAGATGAAGGTGTCCAATGTCCAAGCAGTTAGTTGTTTTATGTTAGTGACTGAGAAAATGAAAGTGCAGATGTTAGCAGTTTGGGCTGTTTGGTTTCTGTGAGCAAGTAATAATGTAATGTAAGTGAGCCAAAAAGTAATATTTATCCTTGTTAACTTCAATAAATTCATAATGCAGTTATTCAAATGATATACTCTAATTTGCTCCCATGCCTCAGAGAAGTGTCGTGCTTTCCTGTAAGGCTGTTACGATTTTAGCTTCAGAGCATTGCATGAAGATGTCCTCTGGTCTGGAGGGTGCGCTGCTTCCTGATGGATAGACCTTGGTAAAATTAGGTTTCGAACACAGTAAAAATTGAGTTGTGCTGCTTTATGATAAATTAAGTTCACTTCTTGATTTGGCCAAATGACTCTGAGAAATACTTGCACAGAATAAGTCATGTAATTATTATATCACATTTCTTTGCATTACATTTTGTATGTGTGTTTATGCATATATGTATATCTAGTTTCCTAAAGCATTTTTTAAAAATAACAAATAAATGTAATTTTTTCTTTCTTTCTGTCCAGTTTGAAAACATAACTCAGAAAGTGTGTTCAAGGAGATGGGGCAACCTAGCTGTCCCAGGAGGTACAAATTGGACTGATTAAGTCAAAACATATTTTCTCTATCATATGATGTGGAATCTGTCCAAAAGCAAAATAATACTAGGCAGGACTGAAGGCAGTCAATATGACATCAGGAAGGAAGTAACATCAGTGGGTTGAAATATGACTCTAAGTAACTATAGAGCTGCTTAGATTTAAGATCAGGAGCAGTCCGATATGAGAGAGAGACATCAAAGCAACTTTGTAGGGGATGCAGCTGTTCTAATTCACCAGAAATAAGTGAGCTATGATGCTAAAACCTGCACCTCTGTGCAAATGCTATTGAACTGTTGTAGGATCATTCTTTTTTCAGTGGAAATTTGTAACAACGATGAACTTTGTCCTGCAGCAAGATTTCTGATCTGGCTTTGACTCTTTGATACTTGGTGACACCAGTCAGATTTCTTAAAGTATCATGACAAGAGTTAGTGTCTTAGAGCAATAATAAGCAAAGAAGCGCATGCTGTGGGGAAAGCATGACAGAACCAGATATAACATGACATAGTTTTAGAAATTACCTTACTTGACAGAGCATCTGGTTTAGGGTTAGACAAACTAATATCTTGAGACTGTTTGTGTAACAACTTGATCTCTTGTTGAGATATCAATAGCCTGAGTATCTGAGAAAACAGAAAATAATTGGTGTATCCTGGTATCCTTCTACTGAAAGAATTTATTCATCCTGTACTGCCTGACTATTGTAGGCTTCAACAACATGGTGGGTTTTGTATTTTGAATTACTAATCTTTACTGAACCAGACGATATGGTAAGATTGTGTGCTTGTAGCATGTCTTCTCTGAGTAATTGGTTAGCTGTCAGGAAACAAGAAAAAAGTAGTAATACCAATACTTTTTAGCTCTTAAATTCTAAATCAAATGTTTCTTATATTAAGTAGCTCTCATTATACGTACAGCTCTGTATGGCTATTTTATTTTGATTGTATTTATTGTCTCAGTGGTTTCCTCCTATTTAAACAAATTAATCATAATGAACTAAAATAAAACCTTTTTCTTCCTCTTTCTAAAATGTTAGATTGGTTACTTTCTGGAAACACATACCTGGCATAAATTGAATTATCTGGTTTCAGCTTAGATCAGGTACTTGATTTGTAATTAAAATCCAAATGGTAAAACAAATTGAGAATGACAAATGCAGTTTATTGAATCAGTAGATCACTACTTTCCTGTATTACAGTTGTTCTGTCTCCAGTGCAGTTCCATTTGATTTACTAATTATATGCAAAATATTGTTATGTTGTGGGTCTTCATAACAATTTTGATGCATCCTCAGAAACCCTTCTTGGTTAGAATGATTGAAAAAGGGTTGGTGGAATAATTTGTATTGTTATAAATACTGATAGTTTGTGTTGCTACACAGTCTATCAGGCTGCGTTCATTTCATGTTTGAGAAATGAAAACCTATTTATTTTCTGTGAAGAACTCTTGAATAAATTTAGTGCTTTCCTTTTTACAGAGATGTGGTACAGTATTATTTTTTAACTTTACAAAATTAAATGCCTTCCATAGAGGAGCTGGACCTCTGTGCAAAAGGAGGAAAAAAATCTGAGTTTGAAAGATTACTGGTTTTGGTTATCTTTCTAAATGCATAATATTAGCTTATGCTCTTACTCATAGCTACAGCGGAACTAAAACACGGGAAGATGTATAAGGCATGAATGCTATGTTGTCTTCTTTCAGGGAAACAGAATGCAAATTTGTGGCATATTTTTCAAACTTGAATGATTTATACATCAAACATTACTCTGGCAAATCTTGATTAAGCTTATATGAATTCTCTTAATCTTTTCAACAGTTTGCCTCCAGTCTTTAGTAATTCTGAACCCCAAAAATCTATGAAAGCTGGGACTTTCGTATCCCAGTCTGAATAAATATAATTTAGATCCTAAAATCTCTCTAGCTATATTGATATAAATTTATTTTTTAATCATAAATAAATCTACCTCCTTATAGCTAGGAAAAGGAGGCATAATTTCTGTGCAGAACCTATTTAATCTGTTAGTTATACTTTTCTGTTCTGGTCATCATGCTAATACATGGTATCACACATTAAGCGGTTAGTTATATTCCTGTAGTGTGAGAAGTGATCTGAGGGTCCTGAAAGTAGAGGGATCTCCAAGAGGAGATGTACTGTTCATGGCAATTTTAGAGGGTGGGTAGGTGTCTCAGGAAGGCAGTTTTGTTGTGGATAATAGACGGTGCTTGAGTGATCCATGTCTCTTTGCTGTCAGGGAAGAGGGGAGTCCACGGTGTTCGAAACGCTTCTGGGAACTGTACTTGGATTTGCACTGGTTACTCTCCAGGGGATGGGGAAAACTTACTGGGCTACTAACAGCCTTTGATTATTCCCACTGATGCCATTAAATCCAGGTGTTTGACAAGACCCAGCTAATACAGTGTTTCTGCTATTGCTGATTTCTATTGGCAATATTGTCTCCCATGCTGTTACTGTAGGTCACGGTTGAGAAAGTCTTTTATTTGATAAAGCCAAAGAGACCTTGTTCTACAGTGAGTGGGATTCTCTGAGAAATAAATCTTTGGCTGAGCACCATTAATTCTCACCTGCCATCATCACTTAACCTACAAATAGCTTGTGTCAATGCTAATGTTGTAATTTTTGTTTTCAGCTTTGATAGCTGAACTTCCGCTTGGGGGTGTAATGTAAAGGCTGGGAGAGGTGTGGACTCACTGGGAAGGTTGTTAGCTCAGAAACTGTTTTCCTTTGGTCAGTCATTTATCTAAGGATGAATGAGTGTTAAATTGGGCTAGAAAAATCAGTAATGTAATTGATGAATGTTATTGCTTAGCATAGCATAGTGTTATTTATTTCGCAATTTAAATTATGCCACCCGGAGATTGTAGTTGATGGGAATATAATAATCACATCTATGAATAAACATTTTTCTTCAATGCATATAATGTTTAGCTTTTCCTATAAATGAATTAATTTTTTGTTACAACATGATGGTACTACCCATTGCACCAACTCTGAAATGGCCATTTAATATCAGTCAGAAGTTTATTTTGCTGTGTTACAGATGCTCTTTAATAAAGTTTCGTATTTTATTTTTCATTCTCAATTCTCATTCTCAAATGCTTCCCACAAGTGGCATTAGTAAGCGTGCTCTGGATGAGTATATTTCACACAAGGTAACCAGTCCAATGTTCCTGGTTTAGTCTAAGATAGTTGTCTAGGGTCTCTCTTTAGGCAGCGGAAATAGCACCAACAAAGGACATTTTTGACTGAATATCTAAATTAAGAGGACAGATTCCCCCCTGGCTACAGGTGTGCCCCACTCTCCACAGCTCTAGAGGAACCACTAGCAAAGAGCTGAAAATAAGTGACTGATTTTTAAAAAGATGAATCCCATTGGAAGTCTTTTAAATCACTGTTCTTTAATAGTAGACTTTTTTTGCAGAGCAGCTGAAAGGAGAACATTTGGTTAAGCCCAGAATTTATTTCTGGTTGTGTGTGGCTTTCCAGTATGAGTTACAATATATAGTTTAGTCATCCATGTATTCTTGAATGAATAAAGAGATACAACAGTGCAAGAAACCACCCAAAAGTGATCCTGCTTGGTTAGAGAAATCTGTCTTTCATTCCCTTTGGTTGTTCTCAAAAGACAAGTTGTTTAAAAAAAAAAAAAAAGTCAGACCTGCAATATCTATATTTTAAACCCTGGATGTTCTTTAGAATAGAATTATTTTTTAGTCCATGTGAAGTAGTAGAAGGCTTGTACTGTAGTATCTGATGTATATTTTGAACTCTGGTTTGTGAAATTAAATGCCAGCATCTAGAAAGTATTCTTCAAATGTCTCTCTCCTCTGTGTGGTTTAAGCAACAGGGTTCTTCTCCAATGAGGTATCTCCCCTGTGTGCTTTTTCTGCTTTTTGAGAACAGGGAAGTGTTTGGTTTGGCATTTTATATATGTACTTTCCCCCTGGCCTGAAAGTCTCTAAAATATTTGCCTGTTCTGCATTCTTTCTCCTTTCCATCTTCTTGATTTTTTGGAAGTTAAGGAGTATGGACTAAGTGCTACCAGTCACTCCAGCCCTTTCTGTTCGCAGAAGAGCCCCCTTGAACTGCTTGTGACTAGCAGCAAACACTTTTCTCTACTCGCTTTTCACTTCATCCCAGTAGGGATGATTCTTCCCCCTAGAAAAGGATTGTCTGGGTTATGAAATTTGTCCTGTAGCCAGACCTAATAGCAAGAAAGTCGCCCGGTCTGGATTATAGGGAGAGGAGAAATGAGTTTGCAGAAGACCAGAGCATTTGCCATCGCTTCAGCATATTCGGTAACAGAATTCAGGGTTGCCTTTTTATGCAAGAAAACAAATTTTAAATGGAAACCTACATTTCCTGTTTAGCAAGAGAAAGTCTATTTATAATAGAGGAATAACTGGACTTCAGGGGGGAAAAAGACTCACAGGTATTTTTAAAATATGGTTCTTCATAAAATACAAATTACTGTACAGAAGTGCAAGTCCGGCAGTTTTCAGAAATATAATGAACTGTTTCTTAACCCAGAATATTAATAGGCCTAAGAATCTACAAGGCAGGGTGTGCTCTTCTGGTTGTCCATAATCATCCCTCTCTTAAATTCATAATTTCACCTTTGTTGCATTACTGAAAAACTGTTATGTGCATTTTTTGTAATATTTGTGTAAGTAACAGGAAGTTTGCAGACCACTTTAATTTCCAGTAGGAAATATTACTACCAAATACCTGCAATGTGATTTGTTATGAAAATTGTGTAACTTGACAGAATGTATTATTCAAATTAGAGCTGAAGTGGGATGTAAGTGCTTCATAGGCCTTGGGATGGATCTGCAGGGTGCTGGGGAGCAGGCTCTGGTGGGACATGAAGTTCGCTCTGCTTGCTCTTCGCAGATTCCTTTTTTTCTGGAAAACTGAGGCATGCGAATGTTCTTGTAAGGTATTATACCATTGTCACAGAGAAATTTACCTGTCTTGGAAAATAGTTTCCATATAGTTAGGATTTCATTGTTAATATTTTTATACTGGGTTTTTGTCTTATTGATGCTTTTCCTGTTTCTTTTATAGAGCAAAACATATGTGATAATATCCTAAAGCTGTCACATATCATTACTCAATACAGAACACCTTATAATTTGGGCCTAAAAGCAGGACACCTCAGCAGATTGTGTCCACACTTAATAACTACTGCAAATACTACAATTCTTGATCAGCCATCCCAAAACAATCATTTGTGCATAGGTAAAGGCACCCTACTTTTTCATTTTTAACTTGGTATTTATTTTGTTTGTGTCTGTTTTCTAAGAAGTCAAGCACAGATATTTTTTTCTAAACTCCTAACTGCCAGAAACGCAAGGAAAAAGGATTTTACAGGTATTATTTAGTGTATACCTGTAATGTATACAAGTGTATTATGTATAGTGTCCTATTTGGCTGCAGTGCCTAATCCTTTCTAATCCATTCTCTCCTTCCTATTTCCCATATCATCGCACTTTGGATACCAAATGTTACACTTCTGCAACGTGCAACCAGGCAACATGCCTGCTGCTATATTTAGCCATTTCACAAGTCCTAAGTTAAGTGTGTACTTATAGAATGTGTTTATAAAAACACAACCGGGGAAAAAAAAATCAAGTGAAAATAATTACTGGATAACTACAGTGAATAAACTCAATGAGTCACACAGAGCTTTTTCATACTGACTTTCTGTCAGATTAGGGATTAAATATATGACCTTTATTGTTTGGCTGCTCCATTTCCAGTGAAGATAAGAGTATACTTTTTATTGTTTCATGCAATTAATGATACTCTTCGATGGTCTTTAAGGAATTAATTGGACATTTACTTGCAGGGCAAAGCCGTCTAAAAGCTGTAAATGTAAATTCTAAGTAAATTGCTGTTGTTTTGTGAGTGTTCTTCAAAAGTCACAAATACTTTAAAGGTTATTTTATAATAACTATTTTAATTTTGGGGAGATGGTTTGTAGATGTTTTATCAATAATACATTCTTGATTGATTGCATGCATTCTTGATATATTGCATGTTTCTGAGGAAATCCTTCAGTTGAAGTATCAGCTGTAGTTCCTTGAGCCTCTACCACTGTTCACTGACTTTTATTCTGCTTCTTAAATCAGTTTCTCTCCAGTGAGTCTACCTAAAGGGAGTACTAAAATTTGGAGTCACTGAATCATGCAGAGCAAAAATGTTTGTGCATGTGTCATGCAAGTTAATAAGCAAGAAAGTTTATACAAGCAAAGACTGTCTCATTTTCTATGGATGTAATCACAGAACTTTTTCAAAGAACAGCTACTTTGTTTCCACTTCACAGTAGAACTTAGGTTGTGATTAATCAATTATGAAAGTATTATATAATAACTTCTAAGATGGGTAATTATTAATTAATAATGTTACTTTGCACCTTCAAATTACTGTGCATAGGAAAACATAGTCTGGAACATGCAGTCAGTGAAAATAGAGTTGGGGGAGTGGTATCACACTGCCATAGACTGAGAACTAGGAAAGCTCTGGAGAGGTAGGAAAGCTAAAAAAAGACAAAAGAAAACTTTTTGCCTTGTTAACAATTTGTTCTACAACTTTTTGTCCTCTCTAGGCACTCAACTTCCATTTTTGTGCGAAGTGCCTTGTTTAACAGGTTTCATGGGTGGATCATACTAACATATGGACAGAGCAAATTGTTTGGAGTCAGTAAGTGTATAAGGATGAAATAAGTAAGGTTAGTTTAAATGTTAATAATTGCCATCATTCAGTAGAGTGCTTGTTCCTTGGTAATTTGTCTTTGCAAACTGAAAATAGATTGGGAGAGCCCATTTCCTAAAGAAAATCAGAGATTAGATGATCCTGATATCTGGAATAATGAGAAAACAACCCCAGATCCTCATGTAAGAGGACAATGGCAGGATCACAGCAAATGTAATGCGGTCTGAACAGTGATTGACACAAGCCCTTGTCAGAAGCGTTTATTAAAATAGTCAGTCTCCAGGGTTTAGTACTTTCATTGCCACTGAATGAAGCAAATTTGTTCTTAAGTAGCAATCCCTCTTTCTTAGGGATTATAAAAGCTCTGTGCTGACATTCTGCTAAGGCATGAATGTCATTCCATGTCAGTACTTTTCTTTTTTTTTTTTTTCTTGGATGGCTTAAAATCAAAAAGTAAGTGAAGACCATGATAAATTTAGTGCATCTTTGGTATATCTTGGGAGGAAGATATGTGTGTGTCAGAAAGAAGAAACAGAGGCACTAAGTATGTATAAAAACCTGGGCATCTTCAAAAGCTTAACATTTTTGTACTGTTTCTTATAAAACATCCTTATGACAGTGGGATACATGAATCCTCCAGTGCAAAGATTCAGTTTGTTTCTGACTGAGAGCTAGAAAGGTAAGGAAAAAAATGAAAGAAATAGAATTAGTAGAATTTACCATAATTAAATGTATTTTTCTCATGTGAAAGTCACATAAAATTAGTGTACTTGTATATGTCATCTGCATTAACTTTCAGGCTTGATCTGGAAACCTATAAATTTCAAGGAGTCTGCCCTAGAGGAAAAAAAAAAAAAGAATCTCACAGAAATTCATAAGAAGAACTTCAGTTTAAACATTAAACATGCAGTAAAATGATTGAAGAATAATGCAAGTAGGGTATTTCCATTTTTCATATTTGAAAAAGACTGATACAGTGGCAGCAGTAGGAATCCATAACTTTTTTTTTTTTAATAGTTATATCTGTAGTCAGGACTTGAAATTTGAACATTGAGGATTGTCATCTGGTTGCCCAGCTATTGGGAAGTATTACGTCCTACAGATGAAAGGCATTGATGTGCTGCAGTGTGTCCAGAGAAGAGCAATGAAGCTGGTGAGGGTTCTAGAGAACAAGTCTTACGAGGAGCAGCTGAGGGAAACTGGGTTGTTTAGCCTGGAGAAAAGAAGGCTGAGGGGAGACCTTATCGCTCTCTACAACTACCTGAAAGGAGGTTGTAGCCAGGTGGGGGTCGGTCTCCCAAGTAGCAAGTGACAGGACAAGAGGAAACGGTCTCAAGTTGCACCAGGAGAGGTTTAGATTGGATATTAGGAAAGATTTCTTCACGGAAAGGTTTGTCAAGCATTGGAACAGGCTGCCCAGGGAAGTGGTGGAATCGCCATCCCTGGAGGTATTTAGAAGCTGGGTAGACGTGGTGCTGAGGGACATGGTTTAGTGGTAGTTTTGGCAGCATTAGGTTAATGGTTAGACTCAGTGATCTTAAAGATCTTTTACAACCAAAATGATTGTATGATTCTATAATTTTTGGAAACTGCATACAAAAAATAAGTCCTCATATGCAAGTGGGAGTTTACATTAACAATGTAGGGGGAGCAAAGTCTCAGCAGAACCCTTCATCTATATTTATTAACATTAAAATTTCTTTATCTGCATAATGCAAACAGGCGTTATATATTTCAAATCCTCTCAATCTATATGGTGCCAAAATATAGCCATTAGTAATAAAAAAAATTTAAAAGGAAAACAAATCTCTGGGTTTTCATCTGTCAGGGTCATTTGCTCCCTTCAGTGCTTGGCATTTTTTGTCTCATTTCTCATTCTGACTCTTTAGTGTTTTCTGGTGCTCTTATTTGCTGCTGCCATAACTGAGGTCAAGCATGGCCTAACTTCTCTGTACCTTTTATATATGCTTCAGTAAGTGTTCATTTACACTGATTTAAGGGCTTTCTGGTATTATCTTGCACTGTGTTTCATACTGCAGTTTACAAGAGGAGTTGCTGTTAGGTGATGCATCTATATAAAGTCTGGAGTGCTATGTTTCATCCGAGCATCTTATCCTTCTTCACATCCCTCCTCAAAAGTTACCTCTGTCATAAAATAGATATATAACTGCTATCACCTTAAACTTAGATGGTTGCTAGGTTATCACTGATAGTCAGCAAAGTGCTGTATATGCACTAAACCTGTATTGAGAGACCATCCTATTTTTTCCCTTATTACATTGCCTTATGCTCTTATTAAATCTGTAGTTTTTAAGAGCACTGGTTCTGTGCCTTCTGTGCCTTATCATATTTGGATCCAGAAGTGATTGGACTTACTTGTTACTAATGCTGATACTTGTCCAGTCTGTGTTCTGTCTTTCCTAGAGCATCTTGTTCAGTTGCTCCAGGCTAAGTTTTGGCAGTTTGGGGAAGGACTGGGGCAGTGCTCTAAGAATCCTACATGCTTAATAGTGAGTATTTTTACAAAATAATTTCTTCACTTGCTGTTCCTTTTAGTGATATCGTACTGTCAGTGCGTCCTTCAGTTTAAACAATCACTAATTTCAGGTTCACTCTTGCTCTTGTTCAGATAGCACAGATTCTCTGCCTACTGATTTAACTCTCAGGAGTCAGGCTTTGGACTAAGGAGTTGAGATGGCGTAGGTCCAGTGGAGATGTGGAAAGGCAAGGAGTCGGATGAGTTTAGTTCCCCTGAGTGTTCCAAAGGCAGCTGCTGCTACAAATGTGAAAAAAGCCCTCCTATATGCAAGCAGTCACTGACTCCTCTCTTCTCTGGTGTATGCCTTTAGATACAGAATTTTGGAAAAGTGCTAGAGGGAGCCAGTTGAGTGGTCATTCTCACTTATACAAAGATTTTTCGGAGACACCTTTAATTGTTGTGTATCAAGGCTGTGCAAAATTCAGAAGAACCTTCTGGCTGAATCCCTCAACCACAGTCTGTTTTTTGTAAGGCTGGCTGGTTTAGGGAAGGGCAGTGAAAGCTGTTCAGTACCTATCCGCTGAAGCCTGAGATAGATGTTGCTTGTGATCTTATAATTTATGAAAAAAGGCCATCTGGTCTTGACAGGTTTAATCTCATCTCCCTTCACACTGCCTTTTCTTTAATATAGGATTTATATGTTGCATTGCACTGAAAAAAAGTGACCATCAGACAGTACAGTTACCATTGCCCTCCTTGTCCATGCAGTTGTGCTGTTGACTTGGCACTAATGAAGTAAATTTAAACAGTAACGAGAAACACTTTGAGAAATACTCATGAAAACCTTTGAAATACTATGAGTGGTTTTGTGCTTTCTCTTGAGATACTTAACCAGTACAGCTGTCAGAAATGGTAGAGAAAAAGAAAAACATTTTTTTAAAATCTTGGTTTTGAGTGTTTTGATGTCAAAACACAAAACTGAAAACTACCTTGAATTAATTTTCATTTGTTTTGGAATGAAAGACAAAAAATTTTGACAGAAATTTCAAATTCTGTGACAGTGTAAAAATACTCTGGCTAATTTTTTAGGGTCCTCCCTTCTACCCTTTTTAAAAATGGGTGCAATGTTCCCCCTTTTTTTTTTCGAGTCAGCAGGGACTTCACCTGACTGCCATGACTTTTGAAATATCATGCAGAGTGGCTTGGCATCTATATCAGCACTACATCAGCCAATTCCTTTAGGACTCTGGGGTGCATCTTGTCAGGTCCCATAGACTTCTATGTGTTCAGGTTCCTCACGTGGTCACAAACCTGATCTTCTCTTACAGTGGGCGGTGCTTTTTTTGCTCAGTCTCTGCCTTGTAGTCCCTCTACTCAAGTGGTGTGGGGAGAAAGGTTGCCAGTGAAGACTGAGGCAAAAAAAGTTGTTGCATACCTCAGCCTTCTCGTCATCTGTTGTTACTAGTCTTGTTCATCAAGGTGGATGTGCTTTCTTTGACCTTCCTTTTCTGGCTGACATACCTGTAGAAGCCCTTCTTATTATTCTTTGCATCCATCCCTTGCCAAGTTCAGCTCCAGCCATGCCTTGGCCTTCCTGACCCCATTCCTACACAACTGGCAGCATCCTTATACTCTTTCCAGGATAACTGTCCCTGCTTCCGCTGCCTGTGCATTTCCTTCTTGCACTTTAGTTTGGCCAGCTGGTCTCAACTCAGCCATGACAGTCTCTTGCCTTCTTTTCCTGATTTCTTAAACCTGGGGATCGAGAGTTCTTATGCTCAGTGGAAAACATCCATAAAGAGCTGTGTTCTGCTCCGTTGTCCCTGAAGGCAGTTTCCTAGGGGGTCCTATTGACTAACTCCTTGAAGAACTGGAATTTTGCTTTGCTAAAATTCAGGGTCATGACTTTACTCTTCCCCTGACCCATATCCCTCTGGACTGTGAACTCCACCAGTGCATGATCACTGCAGCCCAGACTGCCTCCAATTTCGATGTCACCAATTAGTTCACTTGCATTAGTTACTGTCAGGTCCAGTATCGCATCTCCTCTGGTAGGGCTGTCTATTACCTGGCTTAAGAAGTTACCTTCAATGCATTCCGGGGGTCTCCTGGATTGCCTACAGCTGCCCGTGCTATTTTTCCAGCAGGTGTCGGGGTAGTTGAAGTCCCCCAGCAGGACGAGAGCCGGCGAGCACAATGCCTCCTGTAGCTGGAGTAAGAAGGCTTCATCAATAGGGTCCCCTTGATTGGGCGGCTGGTAGTAGACACCAACCACAAGGTTCCCTTTGTTGCCTTCATCTCTAATTCTTACCCATAAGGGTTCAGCCTGCTCATGGCTATTCTTTAGGGAAAGCTCTTCACACTCTATCCATTTTTTGATGTAGAAGGCAGTGCCTCCACGTCTCCTTCCTCGCCTGTCTCTTCTGAATATCCTGTAGCCATCAAAGCTACACTTCAGTCACAGGATTTGTCCCACCAACTTTCAGTAATGGCAACTAGATCATAGCTTTCTAGAAGCACGGTGGCTTCCAGCTCCTCCTGTTTGGTTGTGCATTGGTGTAGAGGCACTTCAGCTGGCTGTCGGCCATATTGCCTTCTTAGAGTAACATCCCTTAATTCCTTTGAGGTATTTCACTGGTGTTTTCCTGTTGGCTCCTCTTACCTCAGGAGCCCCTGGCTCCTGTCAGTAAGACTCCAAGTGTGCCACAGCGCAGCCAGCAGGTCTTGGAGCAACAGGCTGAGAGCCCTCACTAGCACCCTATCCCTCTAACATTGGCATGCCATCCCACAGCTTGTCACAGGCACCTTGATGTTACCCCCTTCCCCCTTCAAGCCACCTTGTGCACCCCCAGCCTACTCACTGGTGGGGTGGAGTGAGAAGCAGAAAAGGCCTTGACACAGCTCAGCAGTAACTAAAACATCTCTGTATTATCAGCACTGTTTCCAGCACAAATCCAAAACATATCCCTGTAGTAGCTACTGTGAAGAAATTAACTCTACCCCAGCCAAAATCATTACGGCTAGGAATTCTTTTCTGAAAATATTTTACAGACTAGTTAATCGATCTTATGTATAGAACAGGAAATCTTACATTGTCCTCACTGTACTGTAGTTTTCACTATGAAACACACAAAGTTCAAAACAATTACCTTGGGTTTTGTTTTGGGTTTTTTTGTAGCAGGTAGGATGAAGAAGCTTCTGGGTGTACTATTTTAGCAGTGTCTTCATTATAAGTTGGAAAATATCAATGAAAGAATGAGCAAAGATTTGATTAGATAATTATGATGAAACAAGACTGCCAGAATTGTGTATTCTGCTTTGCCTGTGGGCTTTTCCATTAGCAGTTGAACAACATATCTGAAAAGAAAAGTGACAGAATCAAATTTTAGCAACATAAATTGAGATAAATTGTATAGTATTAGCTGGTTTTCTGTCCCTGAGAATTTGATGCCTGATGGAAGTCAATCAGCCAGTCTTCTGTTTTCCAAGACTTTTTTAACCTATGATCCTTGGATGCTCACAGTCAATAGACAACTCCAAGGAGGTCTAGGAAAGAAGACTAAGAAAAATAAGCTTCTTGTCAGCAGGCTTTTATTTACTATATGAAAGGCTGTACTCTTCCAAGAGAGCTTTGAAGCACTGAGAACCATTGAAAACCACTGGTCTGAAAATGTGGAGGAAAAACAGAAAATGAAAAACATACTGATTATTTGGTTATTGTTATTGTTTTGCATCACTGTATGATTATCAACTTTTTTTTTTTTAATGCCTTGCTTCTAATGGAAGATGATATCTGACTCATTGTTCATATTCTGGAAAGTTCTGCTGCCTCATGGCAAAATTACTCAGGCCAATATTTGGACCCTTGCCAAGCTGCCTCTGCTTGGAGGTGAAATGGATTATGAGAGTCAACTATTTCTTTAATGATCTTCTGTTTATTAACAAACAGGATACAGAAAGCATGTTTTTTCTGAAAGTAGGAAGAACAAACAGCAGGCAATTTTCTTGCCTGAAACGCCATCACTGCCTGTTCAGTCTGTCCTGTGTACCGTGGGTTTATTTTTTTTAACCTCTTTATGAGGACACATATTCACAGATTATCCTCTAGTTTCCTGCTGCCTGATCCTTGGCTTTTGCTTGCTGGTGGATTTTGAAGCTACAGTTTAATAATAAAAGAAGGTATTCTGTAATGGAGTAGTTAAAGGAATTTCTGCCTATTCCATTATGCAGACTTGTTTCATTGCAACAAAAAGTTGACTTCACTGTGACACAGGCTGAGAGGAATAGGTTGGATATGGTTGGGAAATCTTTCAGTTGGTTTTGACACTTAATAGTTCAATCTGGTGGAACTGTGGCTTGACATTGCTAATGTAATAACAACCGTATCTTACAAGGTTATAAGTCACTTAGCCCCATGTGACATATCCTGTCTTCAGCCATGAGGAATAGCAGCTACCATGGGGAAAAATACAGGTCTGGAGCAAACTGTACAATGAGAGTTACTGTTCCAAAATCTTCTCCCTGCCTCTAACAGTTTAAGAAGTAGGGACTTGATGAGCCCAAAGTTTCATATTTGTGTTGTCTAGCCTATGATGGATCTTTTTTCTGCAGATGTGCCTAGTTACCTGTTGAAATGGTATGAGCTTTTGGTATCTTCAACATTGTGCAAGAGTACTTTAGTTTCTTACCTATTATCAGCTACTTTAATGTGATGCCCCATATGATTCAAGAAAGACAGTAATCAGTCATTATCTGTTGATCCTCTTTATGCTATTTCAGACTTGATAGACGTCCATCACATCCAAGCTGCAAGCAGTCTAGCAATGTAGCCTGTATCATCACCACCCCCAAAAGAAACACCTCAGCCCCCAGGAACCTTGTAGTTGTGTTGGTGCCTCATCAATCAGCATCTGTTGACTTCACATCTGCAGCTCCATACCAGGACTTCAATGAGGCATCCATTTAGTCTCAAGGTAGGAGAACTATCATAAAATCATAGACTCTAAGAACAGTTTGGGTTTGAAGGGATCTTTAAGGATCATCTAGTCCAACCACTCCTGCCATGGGCAGGGACGTCTTTCACTAGGTCAAAGCCCTGCCCATCCTGACCTTGGAGACTTCCAGGGATGGGACATCCACAACTTCTCTGGGCAACCTGTTCCACAGTTTCACCACGCTCATCATGAAAAATTTCTTCCTTATGTCCAATCTAAGTCTACCCTCCTTCGGTTTAAAACTGTTGACCCTTGTCCTGTCACCACAGGCGGTGCTGACCAACCACAACTCTTGGCCATTCTTCACAGGGGAGGTGAAAACCTTCTGCTTCAGGGAAGTTTGTGGTTAGCTATAGATTGTCCTTAACACGTGTCAGCATTTTTCAACGCATGTGAATTAAAAGTGTATCCTAACATACACCCTCAACTGTCCTCACAGGTCCTTCTTGCTTTTGTCTGGGAAGACTAAGCTGTTACCATTATCTCATAAGTGATCTGGGAGTGTTGTTTCATGTTAATATTTCTGCTGAAACTCCAGTTTTCTTTAAGTGTGGGCCATCAGTTGAGTGAAGTGTCTCAGGATTCTTTCTGTTATTCTCTTGTCTTTAGTTTAAGCTGGTTTTTTCACCTTTGGCTGACAGTGGTACACCACCTATGCTTTCTATTCTCTAAAAAAATTCTGACAACTAAGTGAAACCATTTCTTAATTTCCTTGTGCTATACAAAAGACATATATATACACTTTAGTTCAGAAAAAAGTGAGCTCTTGCATCAGTCTTGTTGACCTTGACATTATCATCTGCTTCCCTTTCGAAGTAACTGCTTAAAGTGAAACCAGAAGACTACAATCCAAGTGGTGTTTACCTTTCTTTAATTTGCTCATTTGATCAGTAAGCTCAATAAATTAATATTTCTGATCCATCCTAAGTTTGAGTTTGTCACTTTATTCTCAGAGGTAAGGGTTTAAGTCTGCTATTTGTTTTGATGAAAGGTAATATATAAATTGAAAAGAGAACAAAATATTCCTCTTCAGTAACAAATATCTATAAAATGTAACCTAAGAGAAATCAGAAAATAAATTGCATAATTGAAACTGGGAAACACTCAGATGTTGTGAAATGTTAAAATTGCTCAAAGACGGTTCTTTAATTCAGGGATAAGACAGTGACTCTCTGCTCTATGCCATTGCTAGTGAGTACTAGGTAGGTATTTGACTGCAACAAAACCCTGTATTAGTATTGAGCTATTGCAGTTTGTCTTTAATTCCTATAGAAATTGTAAATTGGTATGATCCTGCAGCCTGATTTAATTGAAATTTGACTCTTCTTTTACTGTGCTTTTTAAGGGTCCGTTAAGTTATGGTGAAAGGTCAAAATTTATTATAAAATATATTTCGTTTCTGGAGGTGAAGCACAGTGAGTGGTTTCATCTGTGATGCAACAGAAAGAAGCATTCTAATGCATGAACTGCTGATGCAACTCTTACGCAAGCCTTATGTAGCTTTAGATTAAAATCAGGTGTTTATGAAGGCGGTCACAGCTGTGGGTGAACTAATCAAGTTCCATGTCCCACCTATTTCCTTCATGCTCCCTACTTTTTTAAGAGACTCAGGTTGGGTCAGAAAATAATTACTCTCTTGATTTGGGGGTGGGGGGGGAGAGGGGAAGGCTGATACTTGAAAAAGCTTTCAAAATATCTAAGTAGCTTATTTTTTCCCTTTGGAGGAAGCTCCAAGTCTCCCATTTACTCATTTAATCTGTCATTCCATTGCACCCAAGGGCAAAGTGTCATTTCTGTGTGCTTCAGTAATTTTGTACAGCACACAGAGAACAAACAAATATCAAGTGACTGAAGCCGAAGTGGGATTTCATACAGAGAGCTATGTTTCCTTTTCTTCCCATACATTTTTAATAGAGATTTTCTTGTTTGTAAGGTAGTAAGTAGACTTCTGCCTTGGATTTTATAAATGTGTTTATAATAGCAGTTGATACAAACCATAGGTCAAAAAGTGTTCTCAGAATACACTGTTTTTTCACCAACTTCCAGACAGTGGTTTGATAAATATCTGGATGCAGTGAATGAACTGCCTAGCACATCAAAAGGATCTTCCATTTCAGTTTTACAAAATACAATCTTGGATAATAATATCTGTAGTCAGTTCTCAGTGTTATTTTAGAGCCTTATACTGCCCAGCATAATGGTACAAAATATCAAAAAGATCTTAGAATTCACTGTTATGAATTATTGATTTTAAATTTAACCAGATAAGATAGTACAATGTTTTGGTTATTTTAGAGGCTTAAAACAGAGCTCTGAATCTGAACTAAGCAAAGCTTATTCACTGATGTCATGTTTCTGATAAGCAAGATGCTATACTATTTGACTAGAAGCAGCAAAACGTTTTTAATGAAATAACAGAATTTAGCATGATGGATACCATTCCATCAAAACTAGGTCTTAGGAGATTTATGATACTGAAATTATAGAATTCTTTTATTGAACTGCCATTTCATGATCACTGGTAGTATTAAAACGATGAATGAAACGAAGTAGTTCATTTAAGAGAAGGAAATTGCAATAATTAAGAAGTACAAATTATATATAGCTTACTACGCAAAAGATATAAGCAAGTTTTATGAGACAGTCTACTATTATTTAAAATAAGTAGTCTCTTTTTCTGGCTTAAACTGATGACAACCATTTATTGAGCCACTGTCATTTTCTGATGAACAAAATGGCTGTCTGGTATTTTCTATGCATCTAAATCTGAAATCAGGAGAGAAGTTGTACATAAGTTTTTGTAGTTCTTATCCAATATACATAACTGAGCTTATTCTTGCAAGGAATCACTGTATTTAGGCAGAGTTAGAAAATATTGTGAGCAAAACAAATTCTGGAGATGCATTTTTAGCAGCTGTCAACAATTAAGGTAAGTTGATTGAAGTCTGGTTTTGGCTTAGAGTGAAGAACTAGACCAGTTTTACAATTTAGAATCTTATTTAATTTGTTGTCTGAAGTCTGGACTACTACCTTTTTAAGACTATCTACTAGTATCTCATGTTAAAAAAAAAAAAAAAAAAAGAATTGCATAGCTATGACCAAATTTCTTTACATTAGCTGATTATTAATCCAAACATTTATGTAAAGATCAAGAGCAAACACAATTGAAGCAAACTGAATCAATAGTAATTTCTGCTACAGCCAAGATTTCAGCATCATGGTGCCTAGAAGCTTCCTTCTACTTACTTTTGATGGTTGAGACATCTGATGAACATGGTCTTTAATTAGAAGGATTCTGAAGCCATCTTGGCAGCTCTCAGCACTATTGTACCATTGCAGGTTTCTTTGTACCTGGGGTAATAGCATGCTTTGTAATACACCATGATGCCCTTGTAATAAGTTTTCCCCCGTACTTTTCCAGCTGTAACCTTTTTGTGTTTTTGTCAGCTACCAGCTCATTTTTCTTCAGCAGTCTTTCCACATTTGTATTCTCAAATAAACTTTTCTACTGTTAAGGTTGATTGATTTTTCACTCCATTCCACTGTATTTTTAAATGTCCTGGCTAGAGATGACAGCCTAGAGATATCAGCTCTCAGTTTCCCTTTCATTTTGTATTAGCAGTACTTGCCATTTTAATTCTGCCTAGAAGAAATTCATTGGAGTACAGTTTTATAAATACTAAAATGGTCTGTGCTGGCCCTTTCTGTTGTAGGAAATATTGCCAATGAGGTAGATAATTCGGCTGCATATCAAGCATGAGCTATTGAGAGATCGCTGTTCATTTGTTCCAGGGAGTGAAGAAAAAAAAAACTGGTTTAAAGTTGCTTTTTGAGGTGGACAATCTAGAAAGCATAGATATTCAAAGTGGTTGTTTTGAGAGGTCTCGGAGAATGTGGTGGCATGACATGACAGAATGGAGAACAGGATAAGTGTTACAGAAAGGGATTTAAAACCTTCTTGTGTAAATATACCTGTGCCAGGCTGGGGCAGGGGGGCCAGGATCAGCATGAATCATCTAATTTGGATTGAAAGATGTATCTAGCTTGGAGATGACCAACCTCTGATTCTACTGTAAGAAAAAAAGCTGTAGCCAAGCTACAGTTGTTCCTCAGAACAACATCCTTTGGGGAATTAAAGGCTGCACAGACTTTTTCACTAGTTTCTTCATTCCATATATTGTTTACAGATTTTCCGGCAAGTTGTGGCTCATTTTTTTCTTGTGACTATTTGTTATATTTTTTTATTAGAAATGCAAAATATTTTTGAAGTCCCAGTTCTGTAGCATATATTATAAAAGTCTACAAATAAGAAATAAAATAAAATAAGCAAGTAGGTTTTCACACAGCTTATACTGAGATCATTGTACATGTTTTAATTTTACGATACGATGCCTATATACTTGAGAAGTACTACCTGATTTCTTCACCAGCATACAGGATTTGATGACCAAACGAAAGATAAAGATAGTCTATTGCTCAGCAGAAATAAAAATGGAAGCATAAAACAGGCATAATGAGAACATTTGCAGAATTCCTGTTACTTTGTTTCAGAACCCTTAAAATTATTTTAATGCTTCAAAGATGTGCAATCATGCCACATATCTGGAAAACCAACTTTTATCATAAAAGTTTAGTCCCAATAAAACAGAAAACAATGAAATTCTATTAGTGCAGCAATGTGTAGTGTTAAGTACAGTACACATAAGAAGCTCTGGCCATGTTGCAATCAACATAAATAGCCACATGTATGAAAGATGCTTCTGAATACTCCATTTTGAAGTTGGCAGTGCCTAAGAAAAGAAGAAGAAAGAACAGACATAAATTAATGTTGATTGAAGCAGAAGATGCAATGGCTTATCTTAAAATATGGTTGATGGGCTTAGAAACAGTCATTGGGAGGTAGAAAAAGATGAAAAACAGTGCAGGCTGCAGGATGCTATTTTGCAGAGATGAAGCAGAAGTGTCAGTGTCAAAAGGCACACCCACACATAAAATGTCTCTAGCTTCTGCACTTAAAAATGGCTCAACTGCAAATTTATGGAATTAGATGTTAATTTTGATTAAGCGGAACTGCTGTAATAACTGTTCACTGGATTGCAAAAGGGGGGACTTGACATAGAGTTGTGAGTTGTTGTATTATTAAAAAAGCATTTTGTGGCTGTCTGTAGCTTGATCTCTAGGGTTCAGGTCTCTTTCCTGTGAAGCTTTGCAGATTGGCACATTCCCTGCTTTTCAGCCGGAGTCTGATGTGTGAATTCACAGCAAATTTAGTGGGAAAGAGGAAACATAACCAGTTGATAAGCTTGGCTCTTTCTGTCAGCTCCTCACAGCACCCCAGGCAAGCTTAGAAGCCTATCACATGGTGCAGGAATGCTTTCACCTCCATCGGGAAAACCAGCGTCGGCTTAAAGGTGTGTGACAGTGAGGAGAGAGCGGAGAGCCCGCGCTCGGAGACTTGTGAGCGGGCTCTTCTTTCTGCACCAGCGTGGGGATTTAACAGAGCAATTTCATGACTGGCAGAGAAAACCTGATGGCATACTCGCTCCTCACTGATAGAGCAGCTTGGGCAGGATATGTGGAGGAGTTTATTTTAAGTAACTAAATAAAAACTTCAGAAACATTACAAATATTAACCAGCAGCTTAACCAACTGCCTCCTTCTTGAGAATGCTTTCATGTATTTCCAGTTTAAACGCAGCATGTTTCTGTGAAGTCACACGATATGGTACACTGCCTTTGAGACACAGCATTGCCGACATTGTCACCGGTTTTAGCCTGGCTGGTGAGAGCCGGTGAAGCCTCTTTTCTGCCCTGCGTCCCTTCCTCCTCCTCCCAAGGTGTGAACGTGTCGGATGGGCATGGGGGTGAGGCTGAGCGCTTTTTTGTCCTTCCAGTTTGCTGCTGTCGGAAATTTGTTCCCTTATGCCCTAAATGCCTTGTGAGAAATAGTCATTATTGCTGGTGGGGGCCTCATCTTATAGCTGGCATGCTTGTTGGAAATGTGCTTCATCCCTGGAGGTATTTAAAAGATGGGTAGACGTGGTGGTGCTGAGGAACGTGGTTTAGTGGTGGTTTTGGCAGTCTTGGGCTGATGGTGGGACTCTATGATCTTAAAGATCCCTTCTAACCTAGGCGATTCTATGATTCCATGGTCTTTAGGGGGCTTAACAGAGTGGTCTTCCTCTCCATACAAGAGTAAAAAGATACCCCGCATGCTTTTCTGTCCACTTTTCACATCATCTCAGAGGACTGCCACTGGGGCTTGGTATGGGTGAAGGTAAACGTATGCGTTGTTCAAAGAGGATGTAAAATTGTCACATATTGTCACTCTCTTCAGCCAGCATCTTGTGCAGGTAAACACAAGTGGGTCCATCTCCTGCATGGGATCTAAGAGGCTAATGGGGCTTTCAAGACAGGCCAAATTAGGACTTCGGTTGTTGGAGTACAAGGCGGTCCTCTACTTTTCAGTTGTTTGATTAAGGATCAACAGGTAGGGTCCAGAAGTTTTAAGTGGAAAACATTATTGCCTTCCTTCTCCTCTCCTTTTCAGTATTATTTGGATCAAATCGCAGGTACTGGCTTTGGTACAAGTATGTTTAAAAGGTTTCAGTTAATTAAGTTGCAGAAGATGTTTCCAGATGAATTTAAGAAATTTTAGAAACTGACGTCACATTGAGCTCATACTCTAATATCTTTAGTCTGATGTTAAAATGTATACTCTGTCATAATGTATTAGACAGTGAATTATCTTCTTATATGAAAATAAGAATATATTAAAAATCTTATCAGAAAAGAAGGGTGAAAGGATGATTTTAAATGTGTTTACTGTTTTACTGCCATTTTTCCCAATGCCATAAAGCCTCCCATTAAGAATGGCAATATCTCTTTTCAAGTTTATTTATGGAATATGGCTAGACCTGCAAAACATATATTGTACTGATTCAGATCAGTTATGATCAGATTTTAAAATCTTAGTGTAATGAGGCCAGGTGGTTGTTCCAAATTGCTCCCAGTCAATATTTTGCGATTTTAATTTGGGAATGCCACAGGGATTCATCCTACTCTTGTATTATTTCTGATCTATCACAGTGTTTGCTGGTGGGTGCTGTCATTTGTTGACATGACACGTTTGTTTTATATGGGTCTGCTGATGTTATGCAACTGCTCGGCCCTTACATTGTCAAAGGGAATTGATAAAAGACTTGTGAGAAATATTTATTATGACCCTTTCTTGATCATAAAAATTTTTCTGTTGCTTTTCTTCCTTATTCTGTAATGATTTTGTGGAATCATATAATATTTTACATCCTAGAATGCAGGTGTATTTTTGCCTGTATGATTTTGTTCAAATACTGGAGCAATTGAGATTTGAAGTTAACATTTATCAAGAGCCAGTTTTCACAGGTAGTGCAGGATAAGCTTACACTTGAAGTGGGAGTGGCTGTAAAATCTTCATTATTGCAATGGTGAGAAATGTTTAATTTGTAATGTTGACGTTGCATACACAAAACCAAAAAAGTTGTGATAGAAAGCTTATTGATGGAATTCACTTCATGAATGGTGCTTGTCTCTGAGGAGTTAAAGAGATATCAGCTTTTCCTAGAACAATAATGGTAAAAATACCTGGTCATTCAGATACTCAAAAGCTGTTTCTGGAGCAGTGCACTGAATGTGTAGTGCAGTGAATGGGTTTTCCCACACCGCTGATTTGCTGAATTCTAGAACTCTAAACAGGGAGATAACTTTCATCTCTATATTTGTTGATAAACCTCACGCATATCAGAAATTTTAAATCCAAATTAAGTAGTGCAACTGTGAATACTTGAAACAGTTCAAACGTGGTTAGCTCCGCTTGGCTAGAATATATATGTAATCAGTTGGGCATTCACCTATTGGCACATGGACCAGATGTTTGAACCTGCATGACTGGCACGTTTATTATCTAGACATAAAACTGCAGCTTCTATATACAGTATGCATATCTTGCCAAAGGGTGACTTAGACTTTGACATATGACAGCATCAAGTTTGTTGGCTTTCAGTAATGACTTCATATTGCTATCCCAGAACCATCAATGTACTGTCTTCAGTTTTTGAGCTTCAGTAATTTCAGGTGCAATATGATGTTTGTTCAGCTGTGCTTGCCATCTCTAAAGTACATTAATGTACCCTGAGAAGGCAAAGTGACTGGCACAGAAATGAATAATTACAATAATGACTAGTTGTTATCCTTATTTATTCTGAGAAGTATTCTAATTAGCTGCTCAGGAAATGGCTACTTCCTACATAGCTGTCATCTATATTAATTCCTGAGGTGGAAGGCAGTTGATTTAACACTGAATCCTCACCTTCACCTAGAAATATTGTTGACTCCTTGTCATGGTTTAACCCCAGCTGACAGCTAGAACCACACAGCCACTCACTCACTCCCCCCCCAGTTGTGATGAGGGAGAGAATCAGCAGAGTAAAAGTGAGGAGGAATTTGTGGGTTGAGATAAGGAAAGTTTAATAAGTAAAGCAAAAGCTGCACACGCAAGCAAAAAAACCCCAAGGAATTCATTCACTGCTTCCCATCGGCAGGCAGGTATCCAGGCATCCCCAGGAAGGCAGAGCTCCATCATGTGTATCAGTTACTTGGGAAGATAAATGCCATCACTCTGAATGTCCTCCTCTTCTTTCTTCCCCCAGCATTATATACTGAGCATGACAGCATATAGCATGGAATATTTCTTTGGTCAGCTGGAGTCCGCTGTCCCAGCTGTGTGCTCTCCCAACTTCTTGTGCACCCCCAGGGTACTCGCTGGCGGGGCAGTGTGAGGAGCAGAAAAGACCTTGATTGCCTGGCAACAACCTAAAACACCAGGGCACTATCAAAAGTAGTTCTCATCCCATGTCAAAACCATAGCGCTATACCAGTTGCTAGTAAAAAAGTTAATTCTATCCCAACCGAAACCACGGCACTGCTATCCATACCTGTTGTGTAACCGTATGCCGTTGTACCACACCAGGCTCCGGCAGCTCCTAGAGCAGCCTTAAAAGTACTGTAAAAAAAGGAGCAGGCTGGAATTAGGAATATTTCCATCCGCCCTTTCTACTCCTGTTTCTTGCTCTCAACTTTAGTTCAGGAACCAACATCAATTTCCTGAAAAGTCTGTGGCAAAATAGATCCTTTTTGGATGAGAATAAGTAATGGTGTTAAGTTGCCTGGGTGAAATAGGGATTCAGCTGATAAAAGGGATTAGCAGAGAAATGCAGTGGTATGTACAGGCAGAAGTTTGTATTTTGAAAAGTAGAGAGGTAAGGTAAAACAGCAGAGGAAAAGGAGGGTCTAATCACTGAACTGGGAAAGTACTGAAATCTGAGGTGCTGAGCAAGTATTCACCTGCCAAATGAGAAAGACCGCAGATGAGTCTCTCACACTTAAGAGCTAAAAGGTATTTCAGTGCAATTACATAAACTATGTTTAGCCATGACTGATCAGTTGATGTTGGAAGATGCGGTAATGAAAATCAACATGATGAAATAGTACATCTTATTTTCTTACCAGTCTTTAATGTTTTGATCGTCCTGTATTTTTCTATTGATTTGATGGCATGATTTTCCAAAATGCTTTCCTTCTTCCTGTTCTCTTTTTGGAGTCCATGGAGAATATGGTTTTATCATTTGCATAAAAAGGACTAGGAATTTTTTATCTCTACTTTTATCTGACATGAAACGTTAAGCTTTTGCAAGTCTTCTCAGTTTCTCAGATCTTTTTTAGTCCATGTGAACTAGAAACCTCTTTTTTTGTGATCTGAAGATAAGCAAAGTTTGGTAAATGAAGACAAGTGGGTTTCACCATGTCTTTCTTCTGCTTGTATTATCTATTTTTATATGAACTGTTTTGATTTATATGCTGTTTCGGAAGGATTTTTCATAGAACTTTTAACAGGAGGGAAACAGGTATCATTGGAGGGTTTCAGATGAAGTATTGTCTCTGCTTCTAGGTGCTGTTCTTCAGGAAAGATTAGGACCGTAGGGTAAAGTTCAGGAGAGAGCAATTGAAATTATACAAGTCTAGTAAACTGATTATTGAGAGGAAAGGCTTCATTAACAGTGGTTGCTTAGAAAAAAAAGAAAATAAGGAGGAGATACCCATAACCTTTACTTAACCAGGAGGCTTCTACAAAGAGGAAGGGGATTTATTTTTCCATTCTGTAAAGGATATGACAAAAGCTAACAGGCTTGCTTTTCAGAAAGGAAGATTCAAAAGTATGTATAGGTGTATTCAGTTTTGGTAGGAGGGTTGCTGAAATGACCATCTGCAGTTTATCCCAGGTTGTTTTTTTCCTATGATCATGAGGAAGGAGGGGGCAAAGCAGAATCCAAATGACAGCACGTAAGAACTGGGTGTGGGAAAAGCAGTTAGCTGTCTGGGGAAGAGGTTAAATTGAAAGCCGTATTTTTGCTAAGCAGGAAGGCTTTATGAGGGCCTGTAAATTGAATTTTTAAGAATTAACACTGTATAATTAAAAAAAAATCATTAAAAAGTGAAAAATAGAGTTTATGGAAATTTTTAGGATTCCTTCTTCTTTATGGTGATGTTTTGTTAGTAAGTTTTGCAGTTCAGCAACATGCCAATCCTGGGTCTCTAGTTAGCTGGGAGGGCGATTCACATTTGACATGTGCGTCTGAGCTGTCAGTTTGCAGCAAAAGAGCAGGGCAGGTCACGTTTCCAGTGTTAATTTAGCTTTGACATCTCATTTATACCTGGGAAAGGCTGTTAGAATATAGTGGAACACAAATACTGCTGGCACAGCAGGGTTTTTAAAAAGAGATGGTGATGACTTTCTTCCCACAAAGTTAGGAAATAAATGTACCTAACATTAGAAATTGCTGTGATAATTATAAAAAGATGCTACACTAGATATGGCGTTCTCCAGCCATTGGTTTTCTCCCCAGGAAGAAAGAGGCAAGACCTGCTGAGTGCTAACAGTAATGAAACTGCTTCCAGTAAGAGTAATCATACTCTAATTTAGATAAAATTTCTGTGCACACTTGGATATGAAATATTTCAATTTTATTGTCTGTGTGTATTTATAGCAGCAGGACTAAGTGTTATAAATATCTCTGAACACTGTGCATTAAGAAATTGTAACATTTAGTGTAACTTGCTTTTAGTGCTCATATGATTTTATAGAAACTTATTTGAATTCGTAATATAAAAAAGTCTTCACTGTTATAAAAGTATCTCAACCCCATCTGTAAAAATGATTAACTTTCAGTCTTTTCAGTCTGTGATGATACTAACAGATGGTTCTATAATGCTATTGTTGGGATTAGGAGTTTGTGTGCTCGTTTTACAGAAGACAAAAAAAAAAAAAGCTGATCTTTTGGTTACCATTTTGGGGGACCAAAGGACATTCCTTGAGAGTCTCCATATGGTTTCCTATACTGAATATGAATGGTGCGTTACTGTTTTGTGGTAGCTGGCATTCTGGATCTCCAGTAAGAAAGCAAAAAAAGACAAGGGCAAGTGTCTGCATGGTTTTGTACCGTTTCAGGAAACCCTACAATCTGAGGACAAGTGCAAAATTAATTTCCCGTGCACTATTTTGAATCCTATAGTTTCATCTCAGGTCTACGTGGGGTGCTTGAAAGCAAGTCACAGAGAGAGATACAGGAGTAAAGAGTATTAGTAGGAAGTCTCCAATCCCCTGAATTTACCTGCTAGATTTGCTTCTTAATTTCTATTGCGCCATGATGGTTATGAATGCATAATAGAGCAAAGCAGTGCTATTTAAAAAAAAAAAAATCCCTATCACTACAGCTGCTTACTGGTTACTTGCAACAATCATGCTGTTGTACAATCTGAATCTGCAGAGTATTTAAAATACCAGAAACATTAAGAAAAATATAGTAAAGGTAGAGGTCTTTTCAGTGTATTTGAGCAGGAAAAAACATAAAATCTTTTATTACCAAAAAAAAAGGAAGTAAAATACATCTTCCAACTTAGTTTTGCCCACTGAAAGTAGAAATATATGTCATCACTGGTAACTCCTAGGCATAAAACAAGATTTTTCCAGGCAACTAAGTAAGCTTTAGATACAATACACGATAGTCACAATGGACCTATCATAGTTTAAATGTGTAGTAAAGTTAGCAATGTCAACTCCAGATGTTCAAAAATATCTGTCAAGCTGCAGAAATCCTTGACTTATGTTTCTTTCTGTTCATCTGCTGGTTCCTAAGTTTTTAGGACTCCCTTGGATCTTGTTTTTATGCAGCTGAGGATTAGAAACTTACTTTATTTTTAATGCAAGGAGTGAGTTTCTCACATTCTTTGTCACATACCATAAAGTATAGCGGTACTTCTAATGCAAACTGGAGTTTTTTTCTGGGAGTGCTGAGGTGGTACTGCTTGAAGAAGCTGTATATGTCTAGTAAACAAAACCTGATCCTGTAGTACAGTTAATTTATAGCTCATCCAAAGATGTCTTGGAGCTAATGGCTTGATTTATGAAAGGGGATGACAAATGCAATCACTGCAAATATAGGATGATGTTTCTCTTGAAAAGGCAAATTAATTACTTCCTCTTTATAGAGATTTTTTATAAAGCTCTTCAGATAAAAAAAGTCCATAACATTGATAGATGACATGTATTTTACTTATAAACTAAAAAAAAATCTTAATAATTTCACTTTAAGAATTTTTACAAGTCCACCTTCTCTAATTAAAAAAGTCATAGTAGAAATCCAGACAAACCAACATATCCCCTGTTTTTCCAGCAGAAAACATTGAAGCGGGGTGTTGGGGGGTGGGAAAGGGAGTAATTCACTAATGAAAAGAAAGAAAGAAAAAAGGTTAAAACTTAGAAATTGTTTGGGGAGAAGTTTCTGCACTCCAGGCCACATCTGTGTAGGCAGCAGATACAATATTTTTATAGAGAGCCGCATATGTAGTACGTTTCTGCAGGCAGAAATGGGGGACTTGATATGTCGTCAAACAGCAGCATGAACTTTTCATATCACAGAAAGAAAATAGTTATTGATGAAAAGAAAAATCAAAAAAATTAGACTCCTGATTTAAAATCAGAACAAGAGTCTGAAAAACAGAGGTGCTGTCTCTTATAATTACAAAGAGTAGTCCATTTTTTGCAGTTTCTCCAGTCTCTTTGAAAACATCAGTCCAGTGTCACGATCTCTCTACTTCCCTGGCAAGACAAGCAAACAAATAATTACATTGTTGAGGGGTTTTACAAACATTGGATCCAGGTTTATTCTTCTGTTTACTTTATATCAAAGTTGTTCCTGTCAGTCCTGCAAGCTGCATTGGACTTAACTGCCTGCAAATGAGAGAATAGGCCACCATGTCTTATGATAACTCTTAAGGTACACAAAGTTGACAGAAAAAGGAGGCCTGGCGAATTCCATTCGAGAACTGTCTTGATTGATCGCTTTTATGTGTATTAGCTTGCTTTACCCTCAGAAAATGAGAACTCAAAGTCTGATTTAATACTGTCAATGCTTGTGGTTCCTTTTAACTAAATACCCCTGTTGAATCTTGTAGGACATGCTCTTAAACACATTTGTTGCTGATTATAGAATCAGCATGATACTGACATAAAATTCACAATTAAAAAATTTAGTTCCATATAAAAATTTGAAACCATTTCAGTATCATAAGATTTAAAGGCACGTCACATAATAAAATATTATGCTGATACAAATTGTATAGTGTAGCTATCTGAAGAAACTGCAGATGACTTGAAAATTGTCATTTTTCCATATTCTAATAGAAACAAAATCTAAACACTTTATCTGTCATTATTCTAACTCTGTGAAAATTCTACATCAGTATTTTCAGGTCTAGCTTTACCATCAGAGTAGCAATAAAAGTAGCATTGTAGTGGCCCATGTCGCAGTGTCTCAAGTCTTCATTTTGCATGTAAAAAAAAATTGAGTGTTGCAACCTCACTTTATTTCCTAAGAGTCAAGTGGAATTTATTTTATTTTCAGTTATTGTCCTGAATGGTTCATTTTTGCAACCCAAATAATGTCACGTTTAGGGAGTGCAAGCCTGCTATTTATCCTTTTTCTGGTGAGAGCTCTTCTAGGAGCAGGGACAAGCTTGTATTGCCATGGGAAAGATTATATATTTTTTCTTTTAGCATTCTTGATTATGTAAGAAGATGAGAAAAGTATCTTCAATGAGATTATAATCTGAGTTTTTAAACTGAAGAGATGTGTTTTGAGTCTCCCTTCTTGAAAGTATTTCACAGTTGTGAAACAGAAAATTAAAGCGTCCTGCTTTAGGGAGGAGGAGAAGTAATCTGTGTGTCACTGTTTCTGGCTTGGACCTTCAGATTTCCATCATTCAATATTCTCCATTCCTATCATTTATTTCATATACAGCATCAAGATAAATACAAAAGCCAGAGCACATGATTTTATCTGAAGCAGAAGTGCGGAAGAGACACAGACAGTCACTGTTATTATGTACAAAAATACATTTATAGGAAGCCCAGAAACCATAAATTTAAGTTCCAGCTCTCTTCCTAATTGCTGTTAATGTTTCTATTTCCTTCACATTGCTCATGGTTCTTATTTCTAACTTTGACAGTATCTTTCAGTGGTTCATTTTCACAAATAAAATATTGGACAGCTTCTTCAAGGTCACTTTAAGTAGAGCTGGGAACAGACTTCAGATTTCTATTACGCTGGCATCAAGACTCATCTGCTTTGCCAGTCTTTCAACAGGATTATGGAAAATAATTTTTATTTTGCAAAACATTTGCACTTCGAAGTGAATATGGATGGTGTGATAATGTTCATTTTCATGTTTTCAGCTAAGAAAAACTATTACTCTGAAAACAGTTTTGTATTGATCTAAATGTGTACACTCAGAGTCTGTTATGGGATATTTTGCCCATGTCTTATAAGCAGGACATCTGCTGATGTAAGCTACAAAAATGTTAAAATTTGAGTTAATAATCTTATCTCTCAGCTCATTCTGAAAGATGTAACCAAAGTTCTTTAAGGACATGAGATGCCTCAAGCTATTTCTGGTCATGCATAAAACCATTCCCTTACAGGTCCAGTTTGAATCCTGCACAGCTCAGCGGGTTTTAAGTGCCATTTCCATCTGAGAGATATTTGGCTTCTCAATGCGATGAGGTTTTGGTGAATTTGTGTTCCAGTTCACTGTCCAAGGAGCTTTGTTAGCTCTTCAGTGCAGCAGCATCCCTCAGCATTTACCGGGTTCATGGTCCAGCACAATGGGATCCCGATTCCCTGGTAAGAGCTCATCCCCCTGGAGGCATATTAAACTGACTGAACATTTGCAATCAGTGGCAAAGTGATTATTACTACACTTATAGCTGAAGTGAGGTGGAAAATTAGAAGATGGTTATAAGAAATCTGTCTGGTCATTCTTTAAAGCCTTCATAATTTTTTTGCCCCATCTCTTGATTTTTGGGTCTGACTTACACTTTAATAACTCTGCCTTGGCCATTCTCTTCTGTTACAAAAGCACGCACAAAAAGTGATCAAGTTCAAAGTTGATGCCATTGATAACCTAGACATTTGTTACACCACAGTTAGCAAGATTTAACTCAATCTCACATCATTCCCATTTTGTATTACGTTAGGCCTTAATCCATCTTTCAAAAGACCTTTGGCAATTAACTGAAGTGGTGAATTTCAAGGGCCAGACTGCCCTCTGTTTCTCATGTAGTTAATATAGACAGGCATTGGTTTTGCATACTAGATAACTACATTTAGATAGGTTTAATTCAAGTAGTAGAGCTCAACAGTCCCTACTAGAACCAAACCCAAGGAGGCGTCTTTCCCATATTCACACAGGAAAAATACAAGGAAGGGAGGCAGCACTCAAATACCATGAGGCCCAGGCCATCACTTATTGCAAAACAATTCTTCCCCTTTCACAAGAGCCCTTCACCACTGCAGAGAGGATGGTGCAAAACAAGAGAGGAGTAAGATTGGAACCATACAGTGAGGAGGCCCATCAAGATGATTCGGGGGTTGCAACCCCTGAGGCTGAGAGCTGGGTTTGCTCAGTGCTGCTAAGGAAAGAGTGGGAATATGTTGCTGTCCTCAAGTCTACCAGCTGAGAAACAAATTCCAGTTTGATATTAAGGAAAATAATTTACAGGTAGGGTGCTCAAGCACTGGAGCAGATCTCTGAGAAAGGCTGTGGCATCTGCATCCTTGGAGATACTCAGAACTTGACTGGACATGGCCCCGAGCAACCTGATCTTACTTTGAAGTCAGCTTTAACTTTAAAGTTGGCCTTGCCTTGGCTAAAGGGTTGGACCAGATGACTTTCAGAAGTCCCTGCCAGCCTAGATTATTTTATGACTCTGTCCCCCGAAGCTGCCAGACTTGGCGGAGCATGGCTGCGCGGCAGCCAAAAAGGAGCTGCTGTTGTGCAGCACATCCCCTGCCTTGCCTACCCTGGGCCACCGCCTCATGCCGGGCTCTCCAGTTCTTTTGCTCAGTGTGGATGGGAAGAGCCACAGCGCCCTTCTGCTGCTCCTGTGACACCATCAGCTCCGGGGTACGGGCGGTATTGCTTGGCTCCCTCTGCAGCAGGGAACTGAATATGGAGTGTCAGTGCCTTTGAATTCATGATGGGAACTTTGATCTTTCTGTTTGAAAGTACTTTGACAATTTCTTTTAAAACACCTGACAAAAATAGCTCAGTCTGGAAGCCAGCAGGTTGTTTAGGCACTTTCTTAGTGCATATATTAATAAAAAAAAAAAATGAGTCATCCGTGTTAATCTGTGTTAGGCTATTACAGATCTGTTTTGTACTGCATTATGGAGATATTAACCAAACAATATTCAACATGTTTATGAGGAATGCGTCACTGTGTTCAAATATGACATGGCGAGATACTTATGTCAATACAGATAAGGGCTTAAAAAATGGGGGGAAAGCGAATATGCTTCCAGTGTTCAGGCGTGGGCATCTGGTGTGAAACAATTGCACTGACAAGCAGGACTTTGTGTTCTGGGCTGCCACAGACTGAGTATAAAAAGCTAAAAAAAATGGCCTATAGTCTTCAGGAAAAATAAAAGGCAAGTGCAGGTAAAGCTTCTTATACAGGCAGTTGTGTGAAGTTCTGATTTCTTTTTCTATTATGCCAACAAATTTTGCTACAGTTGGATAGTTCTCTATGATGTGTTAGTGCCCACTTGCTAGGCCAACTTTCACAGTGTTTGCTTTGTGTTTGCTGGAGAAAAGGGAGATAAGGATGGGACAGCTAACGTGAAAGCCTCAGTTTTTACTTATTTTACTATTTAAATAGAGAATAAAAAAGGTTACACTTCAAAGGCTAGGTAAATTTAGTTTCATTTTATTCAGCCGCAGCACAGCATTAAGTCAGTAGCATGTTTTCCGAGCTGCTTTGTTGCATTTCGTGTGAATAGGCTGCAGAAAATACATCAAGACACTAAGATAAACAAGGCTTCTTTCTCCCTGAGCACACCTGTCAGCAGAAGGATGATTTAAGGCCTTTGCCCAGAAAAGCGGGGCCTGTACACTTTGCACATCACAGGGTACCTCTGCCTTCTGAAGCACCGCGGTCTTTGATTTCCACTCCAAATATCTTGCAGTGTTAAACAGGCAGATTTGGATTTGAGCTCCGTTGCAAATATTTTGTTTGATCCAAACAGAGTGCCAAAACTGACAGGGGCGGATATACATACACATGCGGATATCCATACAAAATCACGCTGGGTGCACTTTTTAGCGTTTCACAACTATGACAAGATGGAATTTTGTTCTTTTTAGTCCTATGATTGTAATCAATGATTTTTTTATTAAGGTTGTAAAATGTTTTTGCAGGTTCCTTATGATCAGAGAATAAAGGAGCCTCCTAGACTTTGTAGCAGAAAACAAACTTTTCTGGATGCCCTGAAATCTACTGAAGAAGGGGTGAGGTGCCAGGTAAGATTTATGTGTCCCATGTGGTATAGAGCACAATATACTAAAGGGAATTTAGAAAAGGTCCATGTGCAAAAGTAGTCAGTACCTAGGGATTTTAGCAGTTTATGCCTCATTTACTTGATGTTTTTCTCTCATAGATTTTTTTAATTGGTTTCACAGAAAAGAGATAAACTTGAAAAATGTACTGCACAGTGCACTATCTTTTCTGTGAAAGCATGTAATTATAAAGAGAAGTATGCTTTTTTGTATTAATTTTCCAGATTTTACTATATTAATTATAATTTGATGTAAAATAATAAGGAATTGAGGATGTGGTTGTACAGGTCACCATATTGTAGAATAAAATCAGGAAAGTTGACCCTGAATCATTAACATTGCATTATGTTTACAGCTCTTTGCACGAAAGGAGAATTTTCTAATGATGACCCGATCCTGGCAGCGTACCAGCTTTCCACCACCTTTTGCAAGCGGAGCTCAAAAATCAAACAAAAGCAAAACCAGACGATACAGGTTCCTTAGCTTTAACCATTTAAAATACTGGAGGCTGGTTTCTGTCTCTGGCATGAACCAAACAGAGGTTGGACTCGGGTTTAGGGAACTGAGCATCTATTGCCGTTTTCGATGCTGTAAGTTATCCTGCCTGCCTTGAAGCCGTTGCTCCAGTAGGGCACAGCTCACGTCTCACTCCTAGCTTATACCTGCCAGCCCCACAAAAATGTCTCAGAAATTGCAGATGCTTAGGGCATCCAAAATGGCACAAGCTGGCTATGTTTGGGTACCCAAATCCTGCCTCTCACTGTACCACTTGGAAGGTCTTGTTGCTAAGGCACCAAACTGAGTTTTCACTGGAGGCTTTCTGCCTAACTACTGGCAAATTTCTTCCCATATATTGGTGTTTTTGCTCCAGGTCCACAAAAGGACCTAGTATTTCCTTGTTCTTGCTGTTCACCTGTCTTGACTAGATCAACTAGAAGGTTCCTGTGGAAAGATCTTAAGGTAGCTACGCAGCACAGCTTAGCTGTGATTTCAGATGGGTGTCTCTTGTGCCTAAGTAGTACAAATAGTAGTAAATTAATGGAAAGCTGATAAACTGTTTGGGAAAGGAGCTCTTTGTTCTGATATTGGTAGGTGAAGCTCTTCAGACTTAAGTTGCCCTAAAGTATAAATGTTAATACACCCTTCGATACACCCTATGTAGGATTTGTGTGTGCTAATTAATATTAATGGTATTAGGAACAGTAAATCAATTACTTTTGTATGACAAGTGGTTTCATATTGCTGAGTACTATACAAGCAGTCTTGTACTAAATTAATACATGAATTTCTAGTAAAGGGAAGTTTTAATTAAATAAAAGGAAGTGCTTGTTGGTCTTAGTGATTCTGAGTATTTTGACCCTTGCTATCTTCACTGAAAGCACCTTTATGTATTTGTGTGACACTGTTTGTGTCGGCTCAACAGTGATACTTCCGTTTTGTAAGAGGTTGAAAAGGGACATATATTTCTATCAGCCTTGCAAAGTTGTCAAGACAGTTTACCAGCCTGTGTGCAAAATCTTTTTCCTGCATTCTACTATAATGATTGAAGAAAATGTTTTCTGTCAGTGTCTCAGCCTACTTCTTTGTAACACAAGCCTTAAAAATTGTCACTTAACTTGTAGGTGTTTTGAAGAAATACATGCAGAAGTAAAATGTGTTAAGATCTTCAGATGAAAATGCTATATTTGTCCTCCCAATATTGTCAGTGCTTTAAGTTGTAAGATCTTGGGTCTGAGCTGTGACCTTGAGGTTAAAAAATACTAATTATCAGTCTTAGAAAAATGCTAATTAACCCAGCCAACCATTAAATTGTTTAGATTACATTTGATAGTATTTCATTAACACAAAATATAAACTCAGACTTTGTTAATGTATGAAATGCCATTTAAATTAGCATTTACTATTAAATGTTTCCGATTTTTAAAAAGTTTTTCCTCACAAATGTAGGCATTCTCATATAATTTGAAAAATGTTTATTATGTAAGATATTTTATTAAAATCCAAATTCAGTTAAATACTTCAACGTTTCCTTAATTTCAGCTTTTTATTTGCAAATTGTTTACAAATACTTAAAGAGAGGGTGCCAGGAGGAGGGGGCCAGGCTTTTTTCAGTAGTACACAGTGATAGGACAAGGGGCAATGGGTATAAAATAAATATGGGAAGTTCCATCTCAGCATGAGGAGAAACTTCTTTACTTTGGGGGTGGCAGAGCACTGGAACAGGCTGCCCAGAGAGGTGATGGAGTCTCCGACTCTGGAGGCATTCAGAACCCACCTGGATGCCATCCTGTGCAACCTGCTGTAGGTGGACCTGGTCTGACAAGGGGGGGTTGGACCAGGTGATTTCTAGAGGTCCCTTCCAACCCTTAATTTTCTGTGATTCTGTGAAATTAGTGTTTGCTTGTTTACTAAGTAGAGATCAGTGTTGAATTCCTGTCCAGAACTGACTGACAGATTAGTTAAAACAATTGGTGTTGGAGTTTCTCCCTGTGGTAGGGAGAGGCAGTTGTGGTGGTGTCCACTATAGATTTCTTTGTAAGACCTGGTGTTGGGGATGTCTCAGGCAGAATTTGAGTGAAAAAGAGATGTGATGTGAGACAAGAGCATCGTTAGGGGACCATGCAGCGAGGGACAGCCGAGAGGTACTGTAAATGTGTGCTCAACACAGACCATTTAAGGCTTTGGGACAAATCCCAACTAGAATTCAGCCATCCTTCTTCCCATCTCTAAAAGGGGCGCACAGTCCGTTCCTGTACCACGTAATGAGGCAGTACAGAGCCCTCCTGTTGTTTTTAGTGTATGTAACAGGAGGCAGAAACTGTTTGGAGTGTTTGTCCTTACAAATAATAGCATGCTATGGCTTCCCAAAGGAGCCTGTGTTCCTTTAAGGATTTCTAGTACAAATCCTGAATGTTTGGTTTGTACCTGCCTCCTGTTTGACCCTGTTTTGCTCTGTAAGGACGCCTACGCCTGTGATGTGCTGTGTTCCTGCCAGCACACTGCATACCTGGCCTGCGTCATGTACCGATAGCTCACAGAGCTGGTGGGAAAGAATCTCTGGGTTTTTTTCCAAAGACCGTGGCAATTTAGCAGTTTAATTATAGAAATGGTATTTCTTCCCCTGTTCTTCAAGGCAGTGGGAGGGGGGAATCCCTTAAAAATATATGAAAACATCTAATTGTAGCCCCTTCACTTGTAAGGGTATCATTGACTGAACAAACTATATTCAGAAATACGTAAGTTGTATATTTTCCTGCCACAGAAGACTGTCATGTTAATTTTAAATTGCTGGAGGAAGTTGTTCATTGTTTGGATGGATTGCTAATAGGCTTTTGTTGTCAGGGGCTGTGAGAAGGAAGCCTTCCCCTTAAACCTTCAGGAATTAGCCACATAATTTAGTTAGCCAGGAGTCACCAAGCAGCCAGCTTCAGCTACAGTAGCCCTGTTTGTGCAAGAAAACTTTCTTTCTGAACACCTTCCTCTTAGGCAGACTTTGTCCTAAAAAAAAAAAAAAAAGAAAAAAAAAGAAAAAAGAGATCCTTGAACAGGTTAGGCTTCGTAGTTGCATCATTAAAGAGACAAATCCAGCTGCTTTTCTTTTAATAGTCACTGTGGTCCCTGCATTAAAAATCAAAGGAGTTAGGAAGTTAGGACACGGAGCCTTGCGTTTTGTGGTTCTCAGCTCAGTGCTAGGCTCGTTACATCTGGGGCCGCATACAGGTAGAGGTGAGCAATGGAAGGGGTGGATGAAGAGACTTGAGCTGAGCAGGACCCACCACGGCACCTCTCAGGCAGTGTCTGCAATCTGAACGCCGCAATTGTGGCTGCCACCCCATGACCAAGAGAGGAGTGTCTGCCTCCCCCAGCTTCCCCCAGAGCTGACAGACAAACTTAACTAGTCCTTTGATAATTAAGGGGTGAAACCATCAAATCCCTAGACATAACCATTAGCATCTTTTATAGTGTCAAGTAAGTCAGTGGTGTGACGGCAATGTGACAAGCTGTGAAAATGTCTTTAGCCCACAGTGCAGTAGGATGGTACGTGGGAGCGCTGGAATGAAGGTTAATGCATGAATGGTGGAACATAGTGTTCGGCAGAGTATTTCGTCCTAGGCAATATGGTGTGAGCACCCTTGGACAATAAGTGGTTCCTGAGCTGCCCAGATTACCGTAAACTACCAATATCCCAATAACACAGCACCCACAGGTATAGTTTTTGGCTTTCTGGGGTAGGAAAATTTGCATTTTTAATTCTGAGGAATCTCACTACTCTTATCCCAAAGACTGAGAAATGCTAAAACAAGATAAACAAGGACAGCCTTCAGCCCTTTTACAGTAAGTGTTATTTTTACATTTCAAAATAGATTTAATTGAATGGATGAAATTCAGTTCTAGAAGCCCAGCTATGCAGCTGAAAGAAAGTGGGGTGATCCTGCATTTGATCATCTTTTTTTTTTTCCCCCCCAGCTCAAACTTGTCAAAAGAGTAATTTTGTTATGACAGTAGTTTTTTCAGATTAAAGATCTGCAGCCTTCCCTATCTGCCTGGGCAAGAACAGCATATTAGAAAGTTGCAAATGAAATGAGATAAGACATCGTTCAGCAGAAGGAGACAAGCTTAGCTATAGCGTATGAACGGGATGCTGATATTGTACTTGGCATCATGAGCGGGACTAAGAAAGGTGGGATATTTGGGAGTCCGCTAAAGCCTACAGTGAGAGGCATGTTGCAGATCTGTTGATTAACAGAAGCATACACCCTTGAGCTGTCATTATCTGTAGTGACACAAATGAATATAATGGTCTGAGCCTTCCAACCAGACTGAGGGCTTTTTTCAAGCACCCCAATAAATGTTGCGCCTTTTCAACGATTGGTCTTCCATTTTTAAGGCAGGGGAAGAACTAGCCTGATACCTAGTAAGGCAGCAGCACAGAACTTCTTAGGACTTTGATCAATTTACTACTTCTGATGGTAACTGACTATGCAAAAGAATTGTGTTTTTTCTAGAGGACGTTGGCCTGTCTTTTTTTTTTTCTCTTTTTCTGGGATGCACAATGGGACTCCACCTTCTTATTAGACATAACAGAAAATTATTAAAATAGAATTGAAAGCGTAACATTGCTTACACCTGTACAATAGTTTATAAATTACAATATGTCATTCTTACCTTTTGGACTCCGTTCTGCCTTCAAAAAGTAAAATTTGGACATGGCTTGTTGGCTTTTTCAAAAATAGTGCACAATGTCATTCTGGTCTGTAGAAAATAGTTCTCTAAAGAAACCTGTGTAAACATTTCACCCTTCTTGTTCTTTCCTGTCCTTTATCTTTTTCATAAAATGATGCATTTTGGATTCCAGGTCTGTCAGTTCTGTTAGGTATCTAAAATCAAAACTAAACTATTGCCTTCTTACTGTTCAGTATTTTATTCAAATGTGTACTTCCAGTGATATCTGAACAAGCCAATTTGTTTAGACATTCCATTCATTTTCTCCTAAATTATATTTAGGTCAAAACCCACAGAAATAGCTTTAAATGAGTTTTCTTTTTTAACCTCTGTAGGTCTTGGCTGAGGCCAAAGTCCTGCTATGTATTATTTTCATTATTTACATTACTGACAAAGAGTGTCTGGACTGCAAAGTCTAGTGCAGCTGGAATTTGCTGTGCAGCCTTCTTCACCCATCTCACTCCAAACCATTTTTTGTAGAGTGTAGACTTAGACCCGTTTAGGTACAAATGTGTTGAATATTTTGTGAGGATTCTGCTTGTTCCTCTGGAGCTGCTGAAATAATTACCATATTTATATAAATCAGTCTTGACGAAGGTGTTTGAAAACTGCACAGTTGGAAATCATAACTAATTCATCCTGACAGACCTTTGGGTCAATACATTTCAAATAGCATCAGGTAATTAATGTCACTTTCTTTTTGCCCGAGGTGGTTTAGTCTTGTATGCTACGTTCTTGAGTTACACATTAATAGTGAATACGGTACTGAAATTTATCCATAAAACTACTCATAATAAAAATTAACTGTGGATAAATTAGTATCACTTGTCACAACATCAGAAATCTTTAAAAATCAAGAAAAATCTTGCTCATTTTAAATAGGATTTTAAAATTTATCTCAGCATCACTGTAAGAAAGGCTAAGGATCACAAAAGAGGATTACTAGTGGTAAAACCAAGAAACTAAGGAAGAAAATATTTTTATAGCACACAAACAAAATAAGCAAAGGTAAACCTGTTCTACTGAGTGTGACAGATGAGCGCTACTTCGGCTTTCATTCTGCTCTAATAAAAAACAGAAAAGCAAAACCAGGTGCCATTAGCGCTAATTATTTGACATTGTGAAAACAGTGCTCTAAGGAAGAAGATGTCTAACATGAGGTGCATGCTCTTGCCTTAGACACATCTGTCTTTCTCTAAACTCTTGTACTCTTACTAGAAAATTAATTTTACTTTCTGGGATTGTGTTCCAGTTACATTATGTATAGCTTCTGCCAGCAGCTAATTCACTGTTTTAATATTCTTTTCTATCCAGAAGTTTCAATACCTGTTGATTTTAGTCATTCCGCACAGACCTTAGTAGAGAGAATAAATTAAATGACCTTTTGATGGAAATGACTACATTAACTGTGGCTTTCAATTTACTTTGGAAGACAAGGTGTAATGAAGTTAATTTCATACTCAAGTGTACACTTAAGATATTTTTTAATACTTTTTGATGTTGTCTACCTACATATCCTAATTCTTGATCCATTTTATTCTCTGACATTCAGCTAAAATTTTGAGCTTATGGTACCACCTAATGAGATGACATCATAACATAGCATTTATCATAGAATGAACTGTGCACCTTAAAGCCGTCTGGTTTCCCTCAAATTCTTTGCTTTATGTCATTTTTGGAATCACTTATCGAGTATCTCAATTTGGTTTTGTCCCAGTGAAATGAGTTTTTTTAATGAGGTAAGTAAAGCAGCCAGTTGAGTCACCATCAATGCTTTTGAGCTGAACTCTCAAACTACTGTTTTGACCAGAGAAAAGATACTACTTTAGAAAAAAAAAAATCCAAAAAACTTCTATATATCATAGCTTATTACCTTTGCTCTTTTTGTTTCTGTATTGGGTGCCCGTGCCTAGGCACTGGCTAGGGGGCTGCTGGGGTGGCCTCTGTGAGGAGAGGCCAGGGCTGCCCTGTGAGGGACAAGGATGGTTCCAGCCAGCTCCAGCCAATACATCGCAGGGCACGGCTGACCCCAGCCATGACGCTGGTGGCACCTCTATAATAACAAGTTTAAGAAAAGGTAAAGAATGCTGGACAGCAGGTGTGAGAGAGAGTAGTTAGAAAAATGTGAAAGAAAAGCCCTGCAGACACCAAGGTCAGAGAAGAAGGAAGAGAAGGAGGTGCTCCAGGCACTGGGCAGAAATTCCCCTGCAGCCAGTGGTGAAAGACCATGTTGACACAGGTTGTCCCTTTGCAACCTATGGAGGATCACAGTGGAGCAGATACCCACACTGCAGCCCTTGGAGGACCCCACGCTGGAGCAGATGGACGTGCCCTGGAGGCAGCCGCAGCCTGTGGAGAGCATATGCTAGAGCAGGCTCCTGGCGGGAGCTGCAGCCAGTGGAGTGGAGCCCACACAGGAGCAGGTTTTCTCACAGTACCTGCAGCCTGGGCCAGTCTGTTCCTGAAGTACTGTACCCCACGGAAAGGACCCATGCTGGAACTGCACCCTGTGGGGAGGACATGCATTGGAGCAATTCAGGAAGGGTGGTATCCTGGTGGAGGGACCCTAAACTGGAGCAGGGGAGCAGTGTGAGAGGGAAGGAGCAGCGGAGGCAAAGCATTATGGACTGGCCATAACCCACATTCCCCATTCCCCTGCGCCTCTGGCAGGCAGGTAGAAGAGTCGGGAATGAAGGAGTGAATTTGAGCCTGGGAAGAAGGGTAGGGGGGAAGTATTTTTAATTTTATCTTTGTATCTTACCATCCTACTCTATTTTTAATTGGCTATAAATGAAATCTAATTTCCCAAGTCAAGTCTGTTTTGCCTGTGGTGGTAATTGGTGAGTATCTCCATGCTTTTGTCTCAAGCTTTTTCATCTTATTTTCTTCCCCTTTCCTGTTGAGGCAAGGAGTGAGAGAACAGCTGGGTGGGGGCTTGGTGGTCAGCCAAGGTCAAACCTACCGCAGTTCCCTACTTCTTCTGCAAAGAATTTGGACTGTATCCCACTAGCTGAAAGCATGTGCTACCTAACGTAGCAGACTGAAGATTGTATTAGCATTGGGAAATTTATGTGTGACTTCAATCCCTGAGAATTATGTGTATGCCGCTCTATTCCCGTGGCACTCACAAGGAAGAACACGCACTGTGGAAAGATTCATAAGATGTTTGCACTGGGATGTGAAACACTGTCACCCATCTGAAATTAGTCCAATGTTACCTTTCCTGACTTTTCTAAAATTTCTTTAAATCTATGTGTTTGCTGGTTTGGGAACATTGAGAAGACAGTTCTAAACATACTGCCACTTTTAATTAAAATATGAACTAGTGCAGGCTACTAAAATAGTGACTGAATGTAATACTCTTCTCAAGCTCAACTTGCACTGACAAATCCTTTAGGATCGAAAAATGCAGATGGTGTGTTTGCTTAGGAAGGCAGGGCTCTGCCCACCATGAAAGTCTTCTGTATACAGCCAGTTTCTTTTCAAGCTGGGATATTCTTTGAATTAAGTTCAGGTCAGCTGCAGCCAGCTTTTGATATACAGTGCTTGGTCTGCATCCCCAGTCTGGAGGTATTGTCTAGAGCATAAGCAAGTCTAAGCTTGGCTACAGCAGCATGGTTTTGGTTTGGTTTTTGCTTTGCCCACCCAAAGCTTCCCTGTTTATCAGTGGTGTTATTTTTTTCTATTCTGTGTTGTGCTTTCACTAAGTTTTTTCTAGCTGTAGGAACTTCCTTAGTATAGTCTCTGCTGTCAAAGTCCTGTCACTACAATGAAGCATGGTCTTGCTGTTGCTAGGCTAGGGAGTACATTGAACTCAGTTTTGGAGACCTTGCAGCAAAGGAAGCTTAACATTGACAAAACTGTGTGACACACATATTTGTCACAAAATTAATTTCTGTAATTGCTTCCTCATACTCACTCTGGCTCTTAATTTCTGCATGGGCTTATTGCAGCCATCATCGTGTAATAACGTAGGGCAACTGGACATCTGCAACACAGAGAGGGTAAAGGGTAAAAGGGATGTAAAGCCACTTTTGTTTCTCCTTACTTTGGCTGTACCAATGATTTTGTCTACTGTCTTGCTTGCACCAAAATGTTCAATGGTAATTTGTACTACTGAACAGCAACAGTTTCACAACAATGTAATTACAGACTCTTGCTTGGAAGGTTTGTATGCCGTGATACTCGCAGGATGTAATTACAACTCCAACGTATAAAGTAGTGGAAGCAAATCCCTAAGGATATCCTTTTCTAGGATAAGTGTATGCCAAATCATGCTCAGAGCTCACAACACTCCCACATTTGGGATCAATTTTCAGTGAACTAAAATGCTCTGGTTTAAATACAAATAGCCAGGACAGTTTCTTCACTGAGTGACTCGACTGTGATCTGCAGCTCCAGTAATTCATAGAGGCTGGTAGGGAAGGGAATCTAAACCAACAGAGCGTTCAGTGCAATATTCCTGTTTTGGAATAGGACATATGATATCTACTGTAATTACCTACGGTATATTGAATAAAATACTGCTCTGTCCTGAGCAATTGGTGAACTGCAACAGTCAACATGGAGGAGATATCTTAAAGAAGAAACCTAGAGAGAGGGTTAGATTTAATTTCATTAACATTTCAGTGAGTGTTGAGGAAAGAAAATAAAGTGTATGCTGATGAAGTATGCAGATTTTACTAATTAGAAAGAAGTTGCAAGCACCTGAAGGTGAAACAAACAAACAGAGCTAAATGTGTTTCTCAATCTAGATAAAATATCAGATATTCAGCTTGAAAAAATAAAAACTGATCAACTTGAATAAAGGCAGCCAAAAATATGCACCCTTAGGGAGGTCAGAACACTTGGAAAGCAGTTTTGTGCCATGAGAGTTACAGTAGAGGACACAAATTGCATTCAGAAATTGCTGCTTAGTTTGGCAGAAAAAAAAAGTTCCATGCAACTTGCTCTTGCATGTCAAATCCCTGAGTAGGATGTTAACGCTTCTTTTTTTAAATGCCTCCAGTGAGAACATGTTTAGAATTTTGTATCTGACCCTCAGCAACTGCAGGCTAGACAGCTGCTGATAAATTTAATGTTGAAAAATCTCCATCAAAACAATGTATGCTAGGATAGTTTGATATCTTGATATTTATATTTGGTTTAAGTTATGAATAAAGAAATAATCAGTCATTGAGCTTTTGCAGTCTCCCTAATTAGTGGAAGGACTCATCTTCATTTCAACAGGCTTTAGATAAGGATCAAAGTGATTGAAACACCTATCTGTATATTCAATCACTAAATCATCAAAATTGACTGTTAGACAATAACCCTTTCAAAAAATGAAGGTAACCTTGAAAATACAGCTGTTGTTGACTCATTAAGAATAGTAGTATTGCTAACATGTAGTCTGTATTCATGAGAATTTACTATTCAAATTTTACACCTATGCGTTATTTACCTTGATAAACCCCAAATTACCTTTACGTTATTTCTTTCAGCTCCTGAATAGAAGTCACATAGCTTTATATTTTTGTCAGCAAAAAGAAATTAAATGTTAGTAATAATGTGGGAATGATTTTAATATATTGCAAGTGATGCTTGTGAGCAGTGTGTAGCTGTGTACATACCTGTGCATCCTTTTATCAAAATCTACAGCAGATTTTTCTTGTCTTTTCAGTGATAACTAAAGTGGCTCTCAGTTTTATTTGGGAGTTTGGCATCTGATGATGTTAAACTTACTAATGTATTGAAATACTAATGCTTCTTAATACATCTATAAATACTTTGTATGTGAAACAGGCAAAATAATACTGTCACTGGAAAATTCCTGCCATGCTCCTATGGCAATGAAATTAGTGAATTAAGTGTGGTATGAATCGAGGATCATTGTATAGTGTATAAGATGCATGAACAGCAACTGCCACCAGATCACCACTGAGCATCCCTTAGTATGAGAATTTAACAAAAAAAGTGCATAAATATGTATGTGTAGTGTTAACAGCATTCAGGGATGATAACATCACTGAGAAATATATGCATGCAAAAAAGAGTCAAAATACAGGGTGTAGTAGCTTTCTTTCAATTTGTAGCTCGCTGTAGACCCCTTGCAACAGCCCATTTATTGTCCTAACTCTATTGTCCTAACTATTTACCTGTCATCCCTTGTCTGAACTTTATGTTTCTTCTTCAGTCTTTGTCTTTCCTTTGTGTCTTCATTAATCCGTCCTCTTCGTTCCTGGGAAGTGGGAAATGGGCTACAAAGAGCAAGAGGGTACGGTGCTTCACTTCTTGCCATAGCTTACTGAGAGACCATTAATTAGAAGAACAGGTTTTTCTTCCCCTAAATGGAAAGAAAAGACTTACAGTAACTACACCCTACATATTTTAATTGTCCTATGGTATACTATTATCTGGGATTCCCACTTAAGCACTTGCCATCTCTAAAGTTTGTGCTTAATTCAGGAAATATCTTCTATTACATCCTACTTAGAGAAGACAGTATTAAATTAGTTATAAGATTATGCATATCAATACTGTGACACACATTGAATTCCTCTCTGAATGTCTTCTGGAAAACGTTTTCTAATATTTATAGGAGACACAGATAAAGAATGTGTTCTGGAGTGAAGCCACGAGTTGTGTTTTTTCCCTCTGAAGAGCTCTCACATTTGACAGATCTCCAAGTTTGTTTCTCTTTCGCTTCAAGTTAGCAGCAACTTAACCTCCCTCTGTGTATGTGTGTGTCTGTGTTCACTGAATGTCTGCTTGAAAGACCTACATTTAGGTCTGAGCCATGCAGTTAACTGACTTACGAATATCGGCAGCATTGGAAAAGCCCTTCCTAAGCTGCTTCATCCTTCCTGTGCTGCATGGAGAAGCGAAGGCTCCGGGGAGACCTGATAGCAGCCTTTCAGTACCTGAAGGGAGCCTACAGGAGAGCTGGAGAGGGACTGTTTGTCAGGAAGTCTAGTGATAGGACAAGGGGTAATGGTTTTAAATTGGAAGAGGGGAGATTTAGATTAGATATTAGGAAGAAGTTCTTTACTGTGAGGGCGGTGAGGCACTGGAACAGGTTACCCAGGGAAGTTGTGGAGGCCCCATCCCTGGAAGTGTTTAAGGCCAGGCTGGATGGGGCTTTGAGCAACCTGCTCTAGTGAGAGGTGTCCCTGCCCATGGCAGGGGGGTTGGAACTTGATGATCTTTAAGGTCGCTTCCAACTCTAACCATTCTATGATTCTATGATTCTATGTGCCAAGGTATGTGGTGTACTTCACGGTATACGTGGGTCTTAGTGCTTTGTTATCTGAGCAGCTGCACGGTTTTTTTCTTTTTAGGGAAGTCTAGAACTTGATTGTCCTTACGGACACAGAGTAATAAATCGGAGAAAGGCACTGGGCAACTCACTATGCTCACGTGGCTTATTCTATATCCTAACTGGGAGAATTTCAGCTGGCCTTCAGCCAGCAGCTCAAGAGAGCCTAAGGTGAGAGTGTCACTTGAAGTTGGTGGATAGGATTTTTGTGGGGGGTGAAGGGGGTGAAGGAGCAAGAGAGGCAATGCTTAGGTCCAAGTCACTCCAAAAAAACCCCAAAGCAACCTCTGAAAGAGTGAGAGACACTTTGGGTAGATCAGCTCCCTGAAGTACATTTACTGAAGCATTTTTTGAAGGCTGCAGTATTTTGTTCTGAGGACTTCATTATTAAAAGCACTGAAATGTATTGGAAGGCCACCCAGTTGTTATAAATCTCTCTTCAGGAACGAAGTGATATGGAAACTAATTCTGACTTGTTTTCAGAGAAATTTCGCTGTGCAGAATTGCCAGTGACACTCAACTTATCAGCCCATCAAACTCTGAAGCAAGAGAAAAGGGTATTAAAGCAGAATATATTGTCATTTTCAGATGAGATACCATCAGCAACTTAGGCCACTGTAGCCCTTCCATTTGTAAAGTACATAGCAGAAATTACTTCTGTCCATTAATATAGTTTGAATTATACTTTTAACGTGATTTTTAAACGTTCTTCTGCCCAGTGCTTTTGATGAGCCTAATTTCCCTAAGGCTTCTTTTCAGCCATACAGCTTGAGATACGATTACTGTTTACTGTGGTTACAAAACATCAAAGCACTGATTGTCTATTTCAAATTCCTTTACCAAGCTAATTTGAATCATTAAGTACCCCACTGAAGTCACAACTCAGATTGTTTCTTTAGCCTGCTTTTGTATTTTTCCTGCTTCTTTAAATAATATTCCATTTTCTCCATTAATTTTTAAAACTCTTTCAATTCAGTCAATACACGATGTGAAATTTAACTGTCAGATTTGCGTCTTAAAAACTAAAACTAAAAAAAAAATTTTAAAAAAATCTCAGATACTGAAATGTCTGAAAGGAAACCAGAAATCTCAACAAGATTGTATAGAATAATAAAAGGAATAAATAATTTTCCTTAGAGACCCTTAAATGGGTGGATGGGTGTCATTATTCCATTTGTAAAATGTCAATACATTGAAACACAGGCTTCACAGAGGATGAACTCAGGGTCACATAGCAGCCGGGCAGTTCAGCCCAGGGTGAAACGCAGTCAGTCTGCTTTCTCTGGAATGAGCTGGCAGATAATGCCAGAATATCTTCCTCTCTGTCCTTCAGGGCATTTCCAGTCAAGGAATGCCAATGGAGGGACAGGAATTTTGATTGTGTATTGCTATCAAAAGTATGTATAATCTTACGTTTTGTTTCATTGTTTTCTGCCACGTTTTACTTGGGAGCAGAATGTGGAAAATGAAGGTGAAACCGTCTGTGGCAACCTGCTGCATTGATGTTCCTATCTTTACTACGTACTGTAATGCTGAACTTGATTTCCATCTTGTCTCCAAAGGAAAGAGATTTTTGCCCTAACTTGCATTGGTTTTAAGCCAATTTCATTGACTTAATGAAGAATCTGTATATGGGTACCTAGTTTTGCTGCCCATCTTCTTTTTAGTTTAGTACTAATACATTTTCTTTCTAATGAAATCAGGGTAACTTTTTTTAAGACAGGTTAACAGTCAGCTAGTTCATTGAGTGAATGCAATTCCATCAGCTCAATCAGATTTGAAATAACAGTTTTAAAAACATGCAAGATGGGGCCTGGCATTTGAAATACTGTATAGTCCGTGTCTGAGGAATCGCACAGGAAATTCCAGGTGTCCAAAAATAAAACTCTAAACTCTACAGTAGAAATGTTTTGTATAGGTAGCTGCTTTTTCAGCTTCTGTGACCAGATCCACTAGGAGTATGGAAAAACTAGCTGCCCCAACCTGCCTTTCAAGTTTAAAACCAATCTATTGTGGAGACACAGGAAAGAATATCTGATCTACAAGATATTGCACATAAATGTTTCATTCTGGAGCTTAGATACTGTAGGGAAAAGATCATTAAAAATGCATAAGTAGTGTATACACTTGTGGAGAACTGACTGAAAATAGAGAGGTGAGGAGAAACAAAGTGCTTCTGCACCTAAGAGAGAGAGAACACAAATGCAATGAACCTTTAATAAGAAGGAAAGAAAGACACCTAATGGTCAAAAGGAAATTAACAGAATATAGTGATCATCAGAATACAAATCTAAAACAAATGGCAGGAGTATTTGCTATCAGAGTCATAAGTGGTACTTCTACTACTTGCCACATACTATATAAGTATATACTAGAAAGAGAAAGAGAGTGCGTGTGTTTGTGTATACGTTTTCCATATCATACTGCATTTTAGATTATAAATGAAGCATCAAAAACCATAGTCGCAACAGAAAACACAGTTCTGCTAATCCAAAATGGAAAAATGGGACTTTGAATTCTCAGTCTTGAATATATCCACTTTCTTTTGGATTATTCAATCTGTAATATTTATAATATGTAATATAGCTAAAGATTACTTTCTCTCTCCTTGCTTCAAAAGATAGAAATAATGGATTTTTTTTGAAAAATATGAACATCCATAAGGTATCATTTTAATTAGTGTTTTCAATGGAGTCGATAATCTCTTAAGATCTAGGTCTAGCCATATGTAATCCCCTTTCACTAACTGAATTTGTCTCCTGAGAAGAACATTTGGTAACTAAATAGGCCTTGCCATCTGTCTTGAGCTCAAGGGCCTTCACAGTTTTAAGGATAGCAAATAAGTGCAAGAGATGTGTCTAAGGAACAAGAAATGAAGTAGGGCTGGAGTTTCAGTATTCCCAAAATTGTTGGAAAGAATTTGGAAGGGCCACATAAACTGCAGGAACCAAACCAAGGCAAAAATTACAACCTTCAGTTAAAACGGAAGAAGTCAGTACCTAATGCCTGTGGAAATAGTACCTTCAAACACCTTTTCCCAGAAGACAGTGAGTTACAGACATGTGGACACCAAGGAGCTGCATGTACAGTACCTTGTGCATGGCCCTATGTTCTACTAAATGCAATTTGTGCATTTCTTAAAGGATTCCCAAGGCTCGTAGGATAATGTAATACCTAATGCCATTTAATCTTTTGTCTAATATATGTACACAGTATAAGACCAAGGAAGCATCTATCTAGTTATGTACAGTCTTATACATAAATTGTTGCAGGCTTGAAAAATAGCCAAAGTGCTGCCCCAGAAATGTTCTTCTGGTGTTTTGGTTTTCTTTTTCAAAAAGGACATTGACACTACATAGATCGCATTGGAGGGAACATGAAGCCAATGGGGGCTGTTTAATCTTCTGCTTCAACCAGAACAGAATACTTGTATAACCTAAGCAGTGGCATGAGGCTCCTATTTATTTATTTATTTATTTATGACCTTCAAACAAGTATATATATGGACCATATCACATCAGTCAGTTAAACTCCATGAAGTTCCTAAGATTTTATTTGTTGTTCCAATACTCTGATTTCATACCAAAGTGAGACTGTTAAAAGACATGAAGCTGCTGAACTGTGCTTCAGGCACATTTGTTTCTTTAGTTTTACATCGAGAAACTAAGATCTGGTTTGTTTTCTTTTTTCCACCACTGATATGTGTATACACAAGTACAGAACTGCATGTTTTTAAAGGCTGTTCCGTCCTTCAAATAAGGGCTTTTAAAGTCCTCCTCAAGCCAGTTTGACTTATTGTGATGCTTTAACATTTAGCCCTTGATTGCACGCCCTACTTAACATCTGCTGTAAACGACTTCCCCCAATATTGTTCATGATTTACTAACTCCTTCTCTGTTCTGTCTTTAGAAATCACTCTTATGCTTCACTGACACAGAGATGCTCCATCAGCAATTTCAGTTTTCTGCTTCCATTCTCTGGCCACTCATTTTGTCATTTTCTAGTATCTGCAAGTAAAGCAATTCTTGGTTGAGAGAAAAGTGATTTACAGGCATATTTCTTACTACAGGATACAGAGAAACCTGGAACATATTGGCAAAATTTAAGAAACGCTGTACAGGTTAATTTGATATTTCTTACAAAGTGTCATAAATACCAAGGAGGAGAGCTTGAGTGACGAGTTAGCAGAGAACACTAGCAGTGTATGTCTTAGTCCTCTTGAAACGACTCTATTTTTAAAGAAAAATAGGCATAATTTGGTTGTTAGGCAGGAATACCAGTGGCTATTCTTCTGAAATAAGAGCTCTGTGGGCCTTCTGCCTGTGGTTGCCAGGTATTGGGCTGTCCTGTATTATAGCTATCATCTACTATATTGGTTATGAGCAAAACTTATTTTCTCCATAATAATGTTAAATACTGGCTATGGAGAATTTCATTGTATCATTTGTGAGGGATTGTCTGTATGAAGATCATATTATGCGAGAATATTCTTATTCTGTATTAGCAAAACAAATGGAAAACTAAACTGAAAATATTCTTCACTGTCCTTCTTTGAAAGATGTCTTATTGTTTATGCATCCTTTTTACAATCATAGTAAAGGCAGAACAAACTTCATCACATTCTGAAGGCTCTCTTATGTCACGGTATATAAAACTCTTAATTAGAATTACTTATCTAAAAATTAATGTATTTCCAAATTGAAATGTTGACTGTACTGTCTTTTCTTTTTTCTTTTTTTTTGTCTTTTTTTTTTTTTTTAAACTGTTCCAACTAATTGCTGGTGATATTTATGCTGGTGAAATCCATCACTTGGTGTTACTTTCCCACACACAGGAATTATTCATCCATCCATCAAAAGGTTTGTGTGGGTGATAATGATGCATACAATAACATTGAGCTGCAGTAGCTCACCTTCAGCAGTGCTCTTGCCGTAGACTCTGACAAGCTCCTGGTTTACAAGTATTCATCACAGGCACTGAACATTGTTTTCCGAAACTGTGCAGAACATTTTCTAGGCAGGGGGTCTCTCCACGGAAACTCCACTTTGGTAGATGGAGCTACTACACAAATTAGAAGCCGCGTTGTTTCTCATCTTTCTCCTGCCACTCTTACTGACTGCTCTGATAGTCTGTGCCAGGTGCTGCTTACACGCGGCGTTATTAAAAACACCCCAACCCCAGCCAGAGGAGCAGAAGGGCACGCAGAACCCATACTTCACCAAGCTCCCTCAGGGCATGGGATCTTCCACTTGTGGCATTAATGAAACCAGCATTCCTTGTGTTTAGTTTTGGGCACTTTATTGTCAAAACGACATTGAGAAGTTGGATGCATGCTTTGGGTTTCTTTTCTTGCTCTGCAAGAGATTTCCTGTATGATGGTCGGCAGAGCTCCAGCCTGTCAAAGTTTCTTTTGAGGCACTGCTGTTTTGAAGTTAATCTCATTTCTGTTTGTGAGGACTGATGCTGCCCATAGAAGTATCAGCAGAGGCAATAAAGTGTTGCAGAACTTAAAGGACGTAAATAGCAAGCGGTGAGGTGTGTTGCTTGGACTATGAAGGGGAACTAGAAAAATGCCAGATGAATACCAAGGAAGAGCTCCTGGTTTGGGGGAGTTTTTTTAGCCTCTTTTTTCCCCTTATTTTTAAGACTGAGGGAGTCTATTAAGCTCTGGAACATCTAATTCATGTTACATCACTGCAACATGTATAGATAATTAATTTTAAGAAAAACGTCTAGGATATTCAGGTAACAATGCTTGGACTGAGTTATTTTTCTTTTTTCTTGAATGTCTAAACATCTGTGTCACTCAGACAAGAGCTTACCCCAAATAATCCCTTTTATTTTTTACTTAAAACTGCACCCCTCCATAGTGCAGAGATTACTACCGTAGAGCCTTCTCATTAGGAAGCACTATTTAAAATGACTGCTGTAATATATGAGGGAGAGACCTTAGACATCCTTTGGAAAAAATGAAGTGAACATAAAGGATTTAAATATTACATGCTGCCTAAATTGTCTATTTCGGCTGGTAGAGAAATTGCCAAGGCGTTATTATGACTAAATGCAATTCATACAAGTTAGCTTTAAAGTTTATATTCTAGGGAAAAGCGAAACCTGGAAAGCATCTGCAGTGATCAAAGCTGACAGCATGATCATTTTAATTCTGAAAACTGAAGCAGCTAGAGCAAGCACTGCAGGTGAACAAGAATATTACAGGTGAACAAAAATGCTGCAGCTTCCTCAAAGGATGGTAAGTTTTAACTAGAGCAGTTATTTGGTATGCCATTTAATGCATGAAGTGAAATACTTTTTCTTGCTTAAGACCTTAATTGAGAAGGCTAAAGTTTAAAATTACCTTTGGAGGAATTCATTAAGAAGATAAAATGGCATTTAATGCAAAACCAAGTCTTGAATCACTACTAGAGGATGATGAGCAAAATCCATGGGAGTAATTACGCAATATATTGCAGGACTGACACATAGTTACAAAGTCTTAGTGCAAACAAATATATTTGAGTCGATTTCGCGGGCAGCTGTTCTGTTTCGGCAGGTGAATCAGAGAAGTACCAAAGAATCTGTCATTAACAGGCTTCAGGGACAAATTAGAAGATTAAGAAATGCAGTGTCCAGTAGTGGAGCACGCAGGCTTTGAGGTGCAGTGGGAAAGGAGAGGTGATGCTGTAAGGTTGTTTTCCACCTCAGAAAGCCCTGTCTGAACACAGGTGCAGCATCAGGTGGTGTTGTAAAGCCAGCTCCTTGAGGCTACTTGGGCCCAGCCCCGCCAGTGTTTCAGCTTTTAAATTTCACTTCATGTATTCAAGGTGTTTCACCAGCCCTTGACTCTTTGATCCTCATACAACCCCTCAGGTCTTGGTGGTTCTTTGATACAGAATACTGAAATAGAGGGGAAAAAATTTAGATCCCAGTTTTTCATAATATCCACCTCCAGTTTCCTTAGATACCAGACTCTGTCACAGGTTAGGCATCAAAACCAAGATGTGAAAATAGATACTTCTGAAGATACCTGGTCTTGTGCGTTCCCTGAAGACAAGATACATGAGAAGCGTGGATCCATCGATTTCTCTTCCAAGTGACTGTGAACTGCCAAAGTCAGTGCCTGCTTTGTGCTCATCTGTCCCCCTTTGCCTTTTTTTTGGTAATTTTCTCATCTCACTAAAGTGTTAATCTTCAGCACTGACCTAGAGAGGGTGTCAGAGAAGAATTTGCATGTTGCAATAGCAGGGGATTTCTTGTAAAGATGCCCCCTCTAACAACAATTTCTTCACAAACTACTTGTTGTTATCCTATTTGAGTGGCTGCTGATGGAAACTGACAATCTGGTTCTCTTAATCATTTAATGTCATACCAAATATCTGTAATCAGAGGAGAAGAAACCCTTGCAAATGATGTATGTTTGAGGCTTTTTTTTTTCCTTGTGTGAATTAAAACCTAATTTGTTACAGTATATGCTGTATTTTCTGGTAGACTGTTCTCTTTCTCACTTTAAGGCTGAGAAGTACAATAATAACATACATTTATAGGGCAATTAAATCTCTTTCTCATTCAATTTTTTTTGTCCTGCCTCTTAGTTTTCTCCTCTTTTTCCAGATTGAAAATCTATTCATAATTCACATTCTGTGTTTCTGCATACTTAGTATGGATTTTTCACTTTCATTTCTCTATCAAAAAATCCATGCAACTTTAAAGAACACTCATGAATTTTAATGAAGTAGCTACCAATATTTTGAATGTCTGAGGTGATATACTACTATTTGCTTTCATACTGAGTTAATATTGCAAAATACAATGTTAAGTGTCGAAAAACATTTTTGGGGTTTTTTCCTCACGTTCACAAAAAAGGCAGATACGCTGTCTGCAAAGAAAAAAAAAGAAAAAGTCTCAGTATTGGTTTCTTAGCGTATCAAACATACCTCAACCTTTCTAAGAAAGTATCAGTTTATTTATCAATATCTATTTTAGAGTACCCAGACACCTTAAGAAGTCAGGCCTCCATGGTACAAACTACTGTAAGAACATACAGACTTTACAAATGCCTCTATTGCAAATATCTTACGGTTTAGAAAATAAAAGTAATAAATCAGCCTAGAAGCAATAGATTATTAAAAATTACAAGATTTTGCGTAAATCAACAGCGCGCTTAATTCAAAACCAAACAGTAACAGGCAATGCATAAGCATAACTTTTTCCCATCATTTGTTTACTTGCAAAGCTTTCTGTTTGCTGTAGAAATCGGTACCATTTTTCCTTCAGGGATATTATGTGATTTTTATTTATTCATCTATCATTTCCGCAGACCACTTTGGGACGTCATTTTACATAAGATATCAAATCTTACTTCGCCTTATTCATCGACCTTTATTTCTAATTTGTTTTCCTTGCCGTAGTAAAGTTCATGAGAAAATTGTTTTCAACGCTGTGGTAGATAAACTTTGTCTCATATCTTTTCCAAATGGTAATGATTGCATGAAGTTTTAGTGTTAAAAGATAATAACATTGTGGAACTGAAGCAGCAAAAAAGTTCTATTTATTCTGGTGATTTATTCCAAACTGGAGGGCTTTTAGTTTCTCAGATATACATAACATGCTGGGTACTTGTTCTCAGATATATGTAACATGCTTAGGATATTGGTACCTAATAAAGTATTTGGAGGTGAGGAAAAATAAGCTTGTCTGGTTAGAATTTAGAAATTATCTAAGTTAGGCTGAATAGCAGCTTCCTCTTACTCCTCTTTTCACAAAAAGCTTACTTGGTGAGGAAAAAAAATCTATGCAAAGAAACTGTGGAGTCCTCACCAAACATAAATCATCTTATTACATCAATATTCAGTTTTAGAGATAGTAAGTTGGCCAATAGTTTTTATGAAATATTAAAGCTATAGTTTGAGTACAAATTCAGCTGAGAAAATGCATGTTGACATCTCATCTGGTATTTTCAGCTCACATTCTTGCTGTTACTAGTAACAATGCACAAATTCTGTTTTCCATAGGAAATAAGTAATGCATGCACAGCAGTAAGAACTCCCAGGCTGAAAAGGCTATCTGTGAAGTTTTGTTATTACCGCAGAGCGAGATGTGTATGGTATCCTGCCAATCCCACAGAGAGCACTTGAGATTTAAATGAGTCATGTGGATGATTTGACAAGGCAAAGCCATGTGTGTCTTCAGAAGCGTGTTATTTCCTTTTGTTCTGATATGGTATCTACTCATTTATCAAATGCAAGAGCAAGCCCTTTTTACTGTTCATAGACTTGGAAATATCTTTTCCATATTCCATAAATAGTAACAGTGGATCTATTTAGCATAGAAGAAAGTGGGAGTGTAATTAAGAGTATGTGATAGCATTGAAGGAGGAAAAATGTAGCTGAGCATTAGGAGAATCTTTCTAACGTCAAAATTCAGTAGACAGGTAGTAATCTAGTGTACAAAATGGCTGAAATGCCTTTCTCTTTTCTCTTTTTCTGTCTGAGAAGAGAGGAAATACATGGTAAGGAGAGACCTGAACCAGAAGAGAAGACATCCAACTGAATGTTTAAGAGTTAGGTGCATTGTCTGAGAGCATCACCTAGTCTTGTGTTGTGATCAGGGAACAGTGAGGGTTCAGAAAGCAATTCTGTATCTCGGATAACGGTCTTAGAAAGGGATAAATCCCTCACTGGAGGAGCTGCACACTCTAGGTGGGTCTCGCCGTAGCCACCCTGACAGTCCTGTCTTCTTTTTTGTTTTTCCTGAGTTTGCGAAGCAGGAGGAGATGAACAGAAAATCCTGCATTACCTGCAAAAGTATGCAACAGTGTTGCTGAAAAAAACGCTTGTTTAGCACTTGAATGCTCAAAGCGTCAAGCTGCTTAGATCCATTTTGAGTTTCGCTGCTGGGCAGAGACAGTTTTTTGAGGTGTTTGATCAAGCATCTCTCCTGAGCAGTCTGCCCTACTCGCGCTGTGTAAACTACTGAGATTTTTGTTGAGCATTTCCTGCTCCAGTTTACAGCCCAGAATCAATTTTGGTTTGCCCAAAAGCATCGGTCCGCTAACCATGATGGTTTCAGGATATGCTTCATAGGCAGTTTGCCCATCCATGCAGGGTTGATGGTAATCCATTGGAGAGAAGTAGAGCAAACACTGCAGATGGTAACTGTTCCCTGCCATCTGAGTTTAATTCACCTGCATTGGTGAGGCAACACATAAAATCTTTTAAATTAATTACATCCTTTTGCCACACCTAGCCCAGAATGCATAGTAAAACACTGATACAAAGCCGAAGACTGCGAGTTTGTGAACTTTGCTTTTGGAATTGTAGAGGTAGGTGGAAAGTGCATTGGGCATTGATCCGTCTCTGGGCACACAATGCACAGAGTCGTATGCTGGTCGTGCTAGAAAGACTTTCAGCTTCGTGTAGACTTTTGACCTACAGCTGAGGCTGTCACCTAAGTGCGTGGCTGTCTTATTCCAGGCAAGTACCATTTTAAGTTTAGTACAGATATGAAGATGTCCCGTGCTATAGAATACATATATGAGGCTGGAGAGTGACAAAAGGAGGGAACGAGATAGAGAAGTTAGTCTTGATTTTTCTGCCCCCTAATGTGGGAACACAAGTTAATTTAATTTCACTGCTGCAGAACCTGTATTTTCAAATATCTTAACTGATTTTCAGCTTGCTTTGGGCTGTATGTCTTCCTTGCACATAAGTAGTGCACAGAAGTTCAAGGTGACTTTGATTCAGTTTGAGAGTTCTGAACAAAGAGGAAAAATCTAACTGTCACTGCACCCCGTGGAGAGAAGCATCTCAGACCAATTTCTGCATTTTTAGGATATTTAAGATGAAAGAGACATAGCATTACTTTGTAGAAATAATGAAGCTATCCATCTAAAGGCGATTTTCTACTTCCTGTGTCTTTTTATTCTTCTGTGTAAGAAAAAGTTGATTTAAAATAATTGGCTGTGTAAGCTAAGAACTTCTGATTATGGTTTGCACTTTTTCGTTGCTGTTGCTGCAGGTTTTGATGCTTGCATGCTTTATTTTAATGTACTGCAGTCTTTCAGCTTTGGTGTGTCTCTGTGGACATCAGTGTGTCTTTTCTGTGTACACACAACAGTCATAGGCAGTTTAAACTAAAAAGGCATTTGACTGTGCCCAGACTCCTGACCCACAGTCAAGGCTGGTTTTATAACCACAAGCATTTATAATCCCCTCTGCAAATCCATTCTGGCTTTTGGCTTTGAAACCCAAAATATATGGTTCTCATCTCTTTCCTGAAAAGCTTCTTGTTTTCCTTACACCCTTTTCTGTTGTTGTTGTTCTCCTCGCAGTTGGGCTTAATCCCTTCACAACTAGAGCTCAAATAGTTAATCTTTACATAACAGTACTCAAACGCTGCCCCAGGTATACCTGTGGCTGTTCGACCCCTAAAAGAATTTGCCTATTTGGCACATGGTGGTGTCAACAGAGCAGGAAGGAGTTTGCTGGCCGGGTGAGAGCTTGATTCAGAAAAATATGGTTTATGAGGATTCAGGCACTTTTTGTTGCAGGGGGCCTTCTGGAAGGTTGTTGGTAAGAAGAGAGGATATCTGTACTTGAAAAGTAAATGTTCATACTCTGTGCAATATGAATAATTTTTGCAAAAATATGTGACTTCTGTTTGAATCATACATATTGGCAAGAATGAGACACATACTAGGTGAATGATGCAGTTTATTTTCCCAATGAACAGATTGCATCTGCATCTTTTAATAACGAATTTTGCCCTCCACCTCCCTGGTAAAACAATTGAGGTTCTGTGCAAAGCTTTTCAATTTGTGACTATTCATTGTTTTGAGATAAAATCTTTTTTAGCTACTGCAGTATTTTTGCAAATACAGAGGCAAACAGAATGAAAGGAGCATGTTGCAAAGCACCTTCCTTAAAATAATTGATTCCTGAGTGGCAGCACAGATTAGAGCAGAAGTTGTTTGTCCACTTGTCATTTCCTTTCAGAGACTCCAAGCCTCAAGAAGTCATTTACATCTTACAAAAGAACAGAATAGCAACTATAAACCCAAAATTCAAAAGTTCATAGACTTGCATTTGAAATAGGTATCAGCAGGATCTGTGGACACTCATTTCCAGCCTGTATGTGTGGGGAGTGGATTTTTTTATTTTAATTTTGCCTGGTTTACTGGACAGACTTCACAGGATTGTGGGACTGGATGAGTGGATGGATCACTGTAAAATTGATAAACCATCAGGAAGGTAGGTGTACTTAATTGTATGTCACTTTAAGCCCCTGACTCTGATGCACTGGTGAGAAAATGAAAAAAAACCAGTAACATACGGTCATTTGAAATGAGAGATCAGGGTCTAATTGGTAACTAAGTGTAGAAAAGTATTATTAGGGATCATACTAAAATAACACAAAGGAGCTCCTGGGATTTTTCTGTATTGATGATCATTATGAACATAGGATTTTAAAGGATTTGGGGGGGTTCAAGTCTGTTTCTATTGCACAATTCTCACACAATTCTACTTCAAATGCACCACACACCGTTTCAGAAATTATTTGGTAATGTAAGCAAAGGTGTAGAATACTGAACCTCTGAAACTCTGCTCATCAAGTACTCATAGCTTCTATCTCTATTGAATGCTTCTAAATGAAAATAGAAATATAGCAAATATTGTAAAACAATTTAATTTTTAAAGCCCCTCACTATGCCTATCCTATCCTGTCAGTGAATGATTCATTTTATGGTTATCTTTCGCTGGAGGTCACTGTTGTAATGATATTGTAGACCCGGTTAATCGTTTGAGCATACCTCTCAGTATTAATGAATAGAGAACAAGAAGGAATGTGGGCATTATTCTTCCTAGTGAAAACCAGGTCAGAATGTGTCCAGCCGTACTCTATAGCCCTCTCTCTACGCTGTGCCAATTTTCTGTTGAAAACAGAATTTCTCAGGCTAAAAAAAAAAAGAAACCACACAAGTGTTTTTTCCTTGGTTTGTTTTGTTGGCTGTTGAGGGGTTTTTTTACATCAGGTTTAATCTGAATTAAGAATTTAATGAAAAATGTACTTTAAGTAGGGATTTCAAATACTGATTTCTTGGATCCTACTGCTCTGACTTTCCTAGCTAGTACGTCAACTGAATTTTCTTGATTTCTTAAGGATTCAAATAGACGATGAAAAACACTTTAAATCCTGTCACAAAGTAACATTGCAAAAGCATGCCCAAAGTCTAGTGGCCTTCAAAGTTGGACCTGCATAGTGTTAGTTACCATCAGATCAGCTGCTTTGTTCTCATTATGCACATGGGGTTGTTTCAACCACTTGAGTTCCGTTTGAGAACTGCGGATCTATGTTGGGTTTTTATTGTATTTAAGATGAAAAGAATTTGTATTTAGCAAGGAAGGATATGAGGCTCAAAGAGAAGTCCTGACTCGTACAGTTCTTTTCTATTGCCAACAATTATGCTAATGAAATAAATAAAAAAAAATACAAGGTTTAAGTGACGGACAAGAATGATTACGAGAAAAAGATGTTTTGTTCTATTTTGTTTTGTTTTCACTTCTTCCAGGAAGACATGCCTACTTTGTCTAGATTTGATTAGCTTTCTAAATCACTGTAGAACAGAAGAGTTTTCCAGTAAGCATGAACAGCCATCCTTGCTAATACCTATTAATCTGGCTCTTCAGATGTTAGCACCATTCAGCAGTTCTGTAAGAGAAAACAAAGCTAGTGTTATTAAATTAGTAGAAAACAGTGGTGGTCTAAAAGCTGTATCATTTCGTATATTTAACCAAGACTCTGTGGTGTTTGCCTGGTTTTCTGTATTCAGAGCCACAGGCTACTGCAAATGATCGTTGTGTGTCTCAGTCCACAGACACAGAGTAAGGAAATGACCTCTGTTGTTTGCTGCTACAGAAATAACAAGTTTCTGCCATTTCATCATTTTAGTAAAGTTCCTGCACTTCATTCTTGTGCCTGTTGCAGTGTGTTCATTTAACTGTATGATTTAAAATGGAGAGCATTTGGCTAATTAGCAGGCAGCTGTTCACTTAAGTAAATGACTCATACAGTGATATTTATGGTGCATAACTATTTTTCAAGCCTGGAGAAACGTGGAAAAAAAAAAAAAGACACAAAGGCAGATGTTTATGCTTCTACATCCATGAAAAATGCTGTGAAAAGTGACTACTGCTTTCATTTCATGACATTTTTCTGTTTACAGTGCTATAGACGTTAGCATTTGGAATTAAATGCTTCGGGTATTTTTCATGAAGACTACCTCGTGCCCATGTTTTTCCTCATGAGCGGGTTATCTCAGAACTGAAGGCATCATGTTGGTGTTTTGGGAATGGGTTGGGTTTTTCTCCCTTCTTCCCTCCCCCTTAATTTGCCTGGCATTCGTCCGCTGTGTCTCTCCCGCTGTCAAGTACTCTTCCACTGTTCCTCCTGTCTCTCCTCTGCCTGCTTTAGTGCGTGCTCTTCTTGGTGCTCAGGTCACTCAGGCGTAGCTCAGGTACAGTATAAAATCTGTTCTGAACAAAGAGAAAATATAAAAGAGAATATTTTTGGTGTTCCCCTCCACTCTCTTTTAAAACTGGGTAGTGCCAGCTGCTAATTTAAGTTTTCTGAGACTGTACCGAGTTCGGAGTACGAGGTTCTGTAGCATGGCTGGGTGGATTAGGCAGGTGGACAGTTTCTTTTCTTTCTCCCTTTGTTGTACTCCTGCACCCTGCTTTCAAATTCTTCTGAGACTGTTTTATAAAATACACAAGGTTTGCTTATTTTGAAAGGACGTAGTCTTCATATAAATGAGAAGAATCTGGTTCACTAAAAGTGGCATATGTACATTCTACTACAAAATTTGGTTTTAGGGTTTTTGGTTGTTTTCACTGGGACAAAGAGAAAGGACGTTTCCTTTATGTAACCGGAATTCAGTTTAAAATCTTAGAAATATTCTTGAAGAAGGAGAATAAAATCATTGTAGGATAGGTGCTCTCTGAAATAGTGATTACATCTTCAAAGAGGAAGCTGAGGTGGATTGGTGTTTTATGAATGGACAGCAGGATTCATCTGTAGTTTATTTTATTCAACAAAAATGACTTTAAGGTAGATTTGCTGCTGATTGGATAATCAGTAGTATCCATCAAGGAACTGTAATCAGTCTGTCCAATCCTAAATAAATTAGAACTGCTTTACCATGCCTTGTCATTGTACTCTCTGTGACTAATCTGGGAAAATACATTTCAGTACAGTTTGGAAACAGGATGTGTACCAAGATGGAATGGGAAAACATGTAAAACCTAGATTTATGCAACAGAATTGGAGGTTTGTTGCTCTTTTATCACCCGTTTTATTACCTAGTTTATAAATTCACAATCATAGCTTACTGTGGTACATTTAATTACCTTGGCATATAAAAAGACTATCTTAATTTCCTAAATAAAAAGGAAAAAAACAGCAAAAGATTGGAGAAGTAAATGTTATTGTCAAGATAAAACCTTGAGCTAAACTACCAGTTTTCAGAAGCAGAACGACCTCCCCAGCTTGAGAGTATTTTAAGATTTCACTTTTCAGCACTCTTCACCTCTCAACGGCTTTGGAACAATTCCCTAAGTGAGACTTTACAGTTGTTGCAATGGTTATTCTCTGATATATTTGAAATATAAAGTGTGTCTTACATAAAGCAAGATTTCAGCGGCCTTAAAAAAGATAATAAAAGAAGATCAGTTTAAAACCATGGAAGCCTATTGTAAAATGCAAGATTGAATGTGTTCAGTACATAGCTGCTTTTTTATTCCTCTAAATGTTAATTGACTCGGAAGATTGCCACCAATTAAGCAGTAGTGGAACTGAAAAATACAAAATAAATTCTGTTAGAAATATGGTTAGGTGAGTTACCGTAGCCAACCATATTTTTTTATCCTTAGCAGATAGAAGAATGTTCTGCTAGGTGAGTAGTCTACAATGCTGTCCATATATGCTCATGTAAACCTCTATATATGCATGTTAGATGAGTAGTTTATAGCTTATCCCAATTTATTTTATTTTTCTGACATTTGATGTTGCGAGTATCATGACTCAGTCCCTCCCTGTCTTTGTAGTAGTGACCAATCTACAACAGGAGTAACAGCAAACTCCTGTTGTATTCACCAGTGAATTCTGTGGACATCACTTCTGTGTATTTGTTAACACAAAAATATGAAATCTTTAAGATTTAATATGCAATACCACATCTCCATTGGAACACAAAGGTATAATCTTTGTTTAACAATTTAATGAAACGGTATGTGCTCATCTTTTTGTTAGAGGGATAAATGATAAAACTTCTAGAAAGGAAGGATTTTTTTTTTTTCCATCTTATTTGAAATGTACTGCCTTTATGCAGTCCAGGCATGCATTCAGTGAGCTGGCAGCATGTAGAGTGTTTGGGAACAGGTTTCTCAGGTGGACTTGCATTATAAATGACACTAGACTGAGTTTTGGAAGGAGTGCACTTTCAGCCGTTGAAACCTGTTGCTCCATTAGTATATATTTAATAATATCAAGGTAGGAGTTTGTTTAGCACCAAAAAAATGTATTTATAGAGGAGAAAAATTAATATGGTATTTGGCTTTTTGTGGCAGATATAATGATTACTGATCAACTCTGCAGCTGACTTCATTGCTGCTTTTTTTTAATAGAAAATATATTCTTGCTTATCCAAGCAAAATAAAAAGCCCCCGGACAATATATAAGGTACATTTGAGATGATGAATTTAAGCTCACATTCCTTTGAAATAAATCACCGTCATTTGTCAAAGTGGATTTGGATCCAAGCAGGTCATGTGCAAAACATGACAAGCAAGAGTAGAAAACTGCAAATATAGTAGGTTGGAAGAGGGAAAAAAAGAATGAGAATTAAATTGTTCATGTATTGAAGAGGCGAACTGAAAGCATCTACTCAGCAAGAAGACCTAGAATTTTTTGAAAGAAAATTATTTAAGCATATTGACATCCAAACATAAACAAAAGACATAGATTCTGATGTTTTGCACATGCAGAAATGATGAGAATGAGATGGAGGAGAAGACGAGAGTCCTGGTATTCAGGATTCAAATGTATCTGAGGTAAATAAATAACACCTAAAACCTGAAAAGGATCCAAAGTAAAAAGGGGACAACGACCAGACTGAATACACAGAGTTCATGTGAGAAGCCTGCTAGCTTGCTTTCTTCTTTGTCAGGCTTCAGTATTTCTTATAAAAAATAATCAAATGCCGAATTCTAAATCTATTAAATATGCAATTTCATAACTCCTATCCTTTGTAGAAAAATTCCATGAATTTACCGGTTTCCAGTGAAATTCCTTAATTGAAAACCAGTACGGTGAAAGCTGAGTGGCTTCCTGTCAGACCAAACGTAATATCCTTGCTTTCAAGAAACACAGTCTTCCACCACTAGATTAGAGGAGTAGCTCTTCTAGGTGCAGTGGCACTGACGGGTTTAATTAATTATTTATTCATTTATTTATAGGTTAAGATTAATTAAATATTAATCCCTTGGCTAGGTTTGCCAAATACACTATCGCTGGTATAAGGCAGGAAGAAAGCAACCATTTTTACATGTCTGCCATCCGAAGTAATAAAGGGTCAACAACAATCTACAAATCACAGGGCGCTATTTCAATGCACAGATACCCTTGACCATGACTCCCAACATAATGAACTGAAAGTTTTTCTTAATGCAAATCCATCCAGTCTACTTCAGGCCACCTCGAAACAGTGAGAAGGCTGCTGACAGGCAGATGCCACTCCTATCCCAATTCTAGGTAGAGCTGTAACACCTCCAGGCAATCCGTGGAGGAGACATTTCAAGTTTCTGCTCATGGGTGGCAGGATTTCTCATAGGAAAAGAGAGTTTTCTAAAAGCCAACTTGAATGGTGCTAATTAACAACAGGAATTGCTCCTGTTATGTGGACCATTAGTGCTAGACTTAGCTGGAGAACACACGCGGAGGTTTAAGGGTTTGGCTACAGAGAGGCTTTGCTCTTGTGGTTATTTGCAATGGAAAGCAGGTGCGGTTCCACTTGGCTGAGAGACTCGGGAGAGCCACCAGCTAAACATTGCAGAGAAAATGCTGTAGTGCCAGAAACCAGTGGGGCTGGGGCTGCCACTCAGTGTTTCCTCTGCCACATGTGGCTGCTTGGAAAGTCTGCAATAACCTGAAATGGCTCTTCCCCAGGGAAAGCTTCAGGAGAAGTGGAAATATTGCCTCTTACTGTCTGCTTGGGGAAATTGAGGGGAACGTGTGATAGGAAGAGTTTCATTGGCTTTTACCTGATGGACCTACAAAGTAATTCCAGGGGATAAATGATTTAACACAATTTCAAGCTGTTGCCTAAGGTTCCAGCAAAACTGCATGTCTTTCTTTAGCCTAAGTACGAGTGATAGTTTTGCTTGGTACAGCTCCATAAACGTATTTCTGTTGAGTTGTTTAAGTGGTGCAGGGGAACCCGTGTCTCATCCCCGTGGCTCAAATGGTGAGTGAGTGGATTATTTTTTCCGCTTTGGCTGTGTTCCACGTTCTTCAAATGGAAAATTGGCTTGCATTGTTTTCCATACCATCCTTCCTTACATTTGTGACAGGAAAAACAGGTGAGTTCTGTGAAACTTAGCTGTAGGTGTTCATTGTGTGCTTCTGCAGGTCTTTTCCAACCCAAATGATCCTATGGTTCCGTGAATAAACCTGTTTTCCTCTTTTTAAAATAAATAGTCACAGTTATGCAATCTCTTGCCAAATAAACCTCAATTTTAGCTAGTTTTAAATTATTTCTCCTTTTTTTCCTTTTGTGCATCTACAGTAACTGAAGTGTCAGGCTGAGAAAATAAATTATTTTGCAGACTGACAGTAGTAGGCAGTGCCTCTCCCAGTCATGCATATAGGACTGTAGAGGAGAATTGTTTCAACAAGCATTAGACCTTATGAAGTGACTAATTCCTCTTTGTTCAAGAACAAACAGTGGGAAGTGAGGACTAAAAGAGTCTTGGACCCAGGCTTTGAGGAGGATGCGAAATGAGTTGCAGACCTTTCTACTGAGTGGGCTGAATTCACACTGGGCCAGGATCTATTAGGCTAAAAGGTCACTAGTATTTTCAGCTAAATAGGGACCTTAGGACATGGCTACATTTAAATTCTCTGTTTGTCACATTCTGTGAGTGTATGTTATTTTATGTTTAATGATTACCAGTACTGCTTCACAAAAAGAAAAATATACTTTCTGTGGGAGGGTGTATAAGCCTATGTGTAAGTATTTGTGTGTCATGCAAAGGTTGTATATAGCAAAGGGTTTCTTTTTGGTGGCTAGACTGCCAGTTCACTATAAAAACAATAAACGAAGGCATTTAAGACATCATGGTACAGTCCAAGAGGCTCTTTTGTCATGGGTATTCAAGTCCTCCAGAATTTTGTGACTGCAATCTGTTTTAATGATTCCAAATCTATAGTTGTAGGCTTAAGCTGAGATCCTCTAAGTGTTTATATCTGCTAAGTCTCTATTTTAGAAATAAAATTCCCTTAGGAAAAAATAAAATAAAATAAAATAAAATAAAATAAAATAAAATAAAATAAAATAAAATACCCATTTATTCCAGTGCAATGTAAGAGCCTAATTATGTTTGTCATTGGAAGCATCTTTCCAAGACACAGCAGGGAAGTCAAAAGCTGCACTAGTCCCTGCAGCTTCACCAAAAACAACCCATTCCCAGAAGGTTCGGTTTCCACAGACAAAAGATTAGGTTTTAGTTATTTATTGCATACTGACTGGGAGTCTACATGGATAACATCTGATATGATTAGGATGCATTTTGTGTGTGTACAGCATCTCTATATATATGCGCACATTTTGTCCATTTGGCAATAGTTGGAATAATTTCTGAAGGAACCAAGTCCCATGCATGAGTAACAAAACACATTGCTTTTACTCCTTCTTAAGCAGTATCTGCCTGTGTAGCATGTTATCTGACAGAAATGAGAACAAATCCCATTTGAGTTTGCTTTTGGGCAAATGAGCGTGTTGGTAATTTTCTAACTGAATTTTGAAATGCTGTCTTTTAGTCTCCAAAGGAGGAATACTCAGGCAGCTAATACAACATATTTCAAAATCAATCTGAAAACTCATCACTGAATTCAACTGTTTTTAAGCCAAGCCTTTTAAAACAGACATGTCCTAAATGTTATTTTTTCATATAGTGAACATTCTTAGAACAAACTTACGGATTAACTTAGAACACACCAAACTCCATATGGCATGGAGAGAATCGCTGATTTGTTGAGAATTTAGATATTCACAGGAAAACAATTTGTGCACTTATTCAACCATTGTATTTCATTTTAACTTTACTAAGTTAGTTTTATCTCTGTACTGATCAATTGTGAAATGCTAGACACACGTACTGCAAACGTTCAAATATTCCCATATTTTTCTCAGAAAATCTGAATTAATAAACAAACAATCAACTAATTCCATCAGAAATTTAGTCTTGTCAAATTAGTAGCCATTACCTCTGGAAGATGTTTTGCCCAATCAGTCTCACCAAATGTATTGGATAAAGTCACAAACCCACTTCAGAAGAAATCAGCAGAGAAGTAACCTTATTTATCACTAAAATGAAAGTGCCAGTGTGCCTTGTTTATTGTTATTTACACTGGCAGAAATCAAGTGGCATAGTGCCAGGTGACATCACTGTAGGAAAAACTCCAAGAACACATCCTCAAAGTCTACTTTAAAAGTGAGTTGTTTCAGCTTCTTTGTCCATAAATCCATTGTTGAATTATTCAGGTACTGCTCTTGCTGGCTATACTTTTGTCACCATATGTCAACATTTAATGTATGTCATAAAGGTTAACAGTTGTTTCGAAAGGGAGAATGTCAACTTCCCATATAGCTGGGATGCTCAGTGGTCTAGAACACAGTGGCTGGTAAATCTTTTTCAACATCCACTTGGTTTTTTTCCACAGTAACATTAGCATTACCTGAGAATTTCTGTTTTGCTTTTAGGAAAAGAGGAGGTTTTTTCTATGGGAAAGGAGCAGAAATTTCATTTTAGTCAGAACTCTCATAGGATTGAACACTAGAAATAGCCCAAGTGCTACTGAGGGTAAAACACAGCTTAGACAACTGGAGCGAAACACAATTTATGTGAATCCACAATGCAGGCAGAGTTTAAGAGGTACCGTGAGGTGACTCCCCGTACTCTTGACTTAGAAGAGTGAATTGAGTGCAAATCCTAGTCAAGCACAGTGTGATCGCATTAAACCCAGAAAAGTTCTTACCTATCTGAGAAAGGCAGGAAAAGAAAGCAGATAAATTCTCCACAAGCCAATCTTCTTCATAAGGTTAAAACTTGCACCTATGAGGCCGGCCACAATTAGGCAAAGAATAAAAAATTTTTCTAGTCCCTGAAACATGGCTGGTAGCTTGGGCAGCTGGCAAGTAGTCCCACATCAGTGAAAATGCTATTTCTCAACAGAATAAAGCCTAGTCTCTATGGAATAAACACAGATACTGGAGTCTGTTCTTTCTCATGCCCTATACCCAGTAGGAACTTTCAGCCTATTTTTGGTGGAAAGGGACAACCGTAAGCTCATTACAACACAGGCACACCACAGAGAAGCCAGCAGAAGCCAGCTCTGTTACCTCAGTCTGGCCAGGATATAATTTGTCTTCCTCGGTGCTCTGCTCCTTGTCTGTTCAGCAAGCCAAGTTGCTTTCAGTTAGCTGCAAAACAGTCCAATGCATGGATAATCATTTGGCCTTTTAAAATGAACTCTCGCCAATTTTGCTGTGGTTATCTTTTCTTGGAGTGCTACTTTCCGTATAGAGGTGTGTTCATTTGCATGGATAATATGTATTCAGTTTTTGCTGCTGATTATGCCTCAGTAAATTAACAGGTGTCTGATTTGAAGTAGGTATTAGTTTCTTCAGGAGACTTTTTTCTGTAAACAGTTCTGTAGGTTTCTTTAAGCCAGAGCAGTTAAGATCAAAATGGTGCCTGTTTTGATGAGAGTGTCCTTAGCTGCTCCTCGTCGAACATGCGTTCCAGCCCTTCCACTGGCTTTGTTTCCCTCTGGACACCTTCAAGACCTTCACATTCTTTTTAAATTGTGGGGCCCAGAACTGCACACAATATTCAAGGTGAGGCTGCACCAACACTGAATACGGTGGGATAATCACCTCTTTTGACCAGCTTTTGACAGCATTTGCTGTGTCTGACGCACCCAGGATGCGGTTTGCCCTCCCGGCTGCCAGGACACACTGCTGACTCTGGTTGAGCCTGCTGCCCACCAGATCCCTCTCTGCAGGGCTGCTCTCCAGCCACTCCTCTCCCAATCCATACTTCTGCCCTGTGTTACTACATCCCAGGTGCAGAATCCAGCACTTGTTCTTGTTACATTTCATGCCATTAATCATTGCCCAATACTCCGATCTATCCAGATCCCTCTGCAAGGCCTCTTCTCCCGTGGGAGAGTCAACAGCACCTCCCAGTTTGGTATCATCAGCAAACTTGCTAATGGTGCATTCAACTCCTGTATCCAGATCACTGATAAATATATTGAACAGAACTGGCCCCAGAATTGAGCCCTGAGGAACACCACTTGTGACTTGCCACCAGCCAGATGTCACCCCATTCGCCATAACTCTTTGAGCCTTGCCCTTCAGCCAGTTCTTCACCCAGCGCACCATCAACCCACTCATCCCACAGCTGGCCAGCTTGCCTGGAAGGATGCTCTGAGGGACAGTATCAAAAGCCTTACTAAAAACCCAGAAAAACTACATCTACTGCCTTCCCTTCATCCACTAGGCAGGTGAACTTATCATAGAAGGGTATCAAAAGAGTTAAACGGGACTTTCCCTTTGTGCCATGCTGACCATACCTGATGCTTACATTGTGCTAAAAATGCCTTTCAATAGCACTCAGTATGATCTTTTCCATAAATTTTTCCAGGACCTGAGGTTAGACCAACAGGTCTGTAGGTTCCTGGGTCTTCCCTCATACCCTTCTTATAAATTGGAGTAACGTTGTCTAGCTTCTGGTCAGCAGGGAGCCCCTCAGACTTGCAAGACCTTTGGTAGATAGGGGTCCTTCTGTAACATCCACTGACATTGGCAGATGAAATATTTGATTATGAGCCAGCAATGTGATTTTGCAGCCCAGAAAACCAACTCTATCCTCGGCTGCATCAAAAGCATGGCCAGCAGGTCAAGGGAGGTAATTCTGCCCCTCTACTCCGCTCTGGTGAGACCCCACGTGGAGTACTGCATCTAGTTCTGGGGTCCCCAGCACAAGAAAGACATGGACCTGTTGGAGTGGGTCCAGAGGAGGGCCACTTAAACAGTCAAAGGGCTGTAACACCTCTCCTACAAATAAAGTCTGAGAGAGTTGGGGTTGTTCAGCCTGGAACAGAGAAAGCTCCAGGGAGACCTTGTTGGGTCCTTTCAGTACTTAAAGGGGGCTTATAAGAAAGATGGAGAGAGACTTTTTACCAAGGCCTCTAGGGATAAGGACAAGGGGTAATGGTTTTAAACTGAAGCGTAGATTTAGATTTGCTATAAGGAAGAAATTTTTCACAATGAGGGTGGTGAGGCACTGGAACAGGTTGCCCAGGGAAGCTGTGGATGCCCCATCCCTGGAAGTGTTCAAGGCCAAGCAGGCAGGCCAGGGGCTTTGAGCAACCTGATCTAGTAGAGGGGTTGCTGCCCATGGCAGGGGCATTGGAACTAGAAGATCTTTGAAACTCCCAATCCAAACCATTCTATGATTCTGTGATTCTGTGATCTTACAGAGTTTTGAAAGAATATTAGTAAAAGCTCTGGTGACCTGGTAAATTCAGATTGTGTGAGCATATTTTGTCCTCCTAAATTCTTCCAATAGGTATTTTTTTATCTTGCTCAAATAAAAGATACCTATTTTTGGAATTGTTATATGTTGTGTTCAAGAACAGAGGCAAAAGCCAACGTTTTTGAACTTTGAAATTTATCTCATTTTTTTGTGATTTTTTTGGATCTTTCTCATTCCTCCCTACCAGCTCACCCTTCTCTAGAACAGACCCATAGAGCTTCCCTGGGGTCAGCTCAGGCAGAAAGATTTGGTGGCTACTTTTTTTCTAATTCCTTATCTGACACCTCCTAAGTTTGTTAAAATTCTACTGAGTGGCGTTCATTTTCTTCATTTTATTATAGGGGCCTCTTTTAAAGGCACTTCCTAGGTAACCATTTTTTAGTTAGTCTTACTTTTATTGAGCCTTACCTTTGTGCATGTATCTACCACGTAGGTCACGGAGGGCAAATACATCATTTCAAGCCACAGCTGATGGTACAGTTAGCTTATAAATGCATATATCCATGAAATTCATGTCCCAGGATGCCACAGGAAGTATTAAAAAAGTGTAATAAGGCCCAGTCTCCATTCATTCTGATACAACCTGTATTATGTACAAAAGCATAAGAAAGACTCTAATGTCCAATTTTGCTATTCATAATGGGCTGGGCACAGCCTGACTTTGAAAAGGATGTTAACTTTGTTCCTTGTGTCTGGCTTAAAAAATAGTTTGGGAAAAAAAAAAAAAAATTGTTATTCTCCACTGAAATTTTGTTTTACAATGTTTCTAAGTGTGTGATTCCAACCAATGATATATCTTGGGGAAAACAACTAGGCTTTATATCACATTCTGGCTTTTCACAAAACTCCAGATGGAAGTTCTTGCCAAGAAAGAATATACATTCCAAATAAAATGCATCTTTGATACAAATCTACCATTTATAAAGCAGACATTAAATGCTCTAGCCTAAGCATCTTGACTTTTCCTGAATCCTTAACAAACATTCCAAATATGAAAGGATACCTTTCTTTTTGCTTTCTGAATGCACTGAACATTGTTAAAAGCATTATCCAAACTCATGTGTGGTGTTTTTCTAAGCGGCCACTTGTTATGCAAAGAAATATGAATTTAGATTATGAGATGTTTATCTTGTTGCACATATTTCTGCTTAAATTATTTATGAACTCTCTTCTGCCAGGATAAGAAAGTAGCACTTTTGGAATCAACATAGGATTGTTTTGTTATTCCTTAAGGTGTTTTTGCATCTCTTAAGTGTTAATGGGTGTCTCTTTCCAACTCCACTCAAAAGTTTTTCAAAATCCATTTTAATCGTACAATATATTATCAAGCTAAAGACTTGGTAGAGTGTCTGGCCCCATTGAAGTTGCCAGAAAAATGTCCCTTGACTTCAAGAGACAACACAGCAGAATGAATCTGATGGGTTTTCAGGTACAATTTGAGTTACGTCAGCAAAGCAGCGTGGATTCAAGACATCTCATTTCTCCTGTTACAATGACTGATTCAGCTGGAAACTCCTCAGGCTTACATGCAGCAGGCACTGTCTCAATGGATGTCCAAACTCTTAAGTCATTGCTCACATCATTGTAATAAAAATAATGTTTCCCAAGGTTCTTCACTGTACCAGTGCTTCAATTTCTAATACTTAATAGATTGTAGTATTTTCCTTTATATGTCTTATTAGACTACAGTAAAAGCTCGTTTGAGGACTAATTCAACAGCAAGCATTGAGCTAAAAGTATTGATTGTATGCTCTGGACAGTGAATATATACTTCTTTGCCATTTGCTTTCAAACAGTTGGCTTGGACAGTTACGTCTCTAAAGAGATTAAGACAGTTTAGCAGCTGATCGGAAACTAGAAAATGACAGCAAGATTTCCCTCTGCATGAAGTATTTCATCATCGAAACATGCTGGAGCGGTAACATACCTTGCCCAGGAGGCACAGGCATACCAAAACTTCTGCGGTTACAGTATTCTTTTGGTGCAGTTGCTCTGGTGCTTCAAAGATCTATGCTCTGTCCTGTGCACTTTACCACATTCAAAACAATGCTATTGGTGTTAGGTGAGCTTCCAAGCAGATCCTAGCAGTACAAGGGCGAGGGTTAGATCAGCCTTTGGAAGAACTGAAAACCTTCTAAATTGTCCAAAAAAACTCCACGGCATCTTAAATCCACAACAGTAGTTTCTGAGTAGGCAGTTTTGCAACCTATGGCTTTTCAAGTGTCTGAGGAAGAGGAATATCACAATTCTACTGCATCTCTAAGAATAGTCTTTCTGCTTTAAAAAATCCCCTAATAGAATGCTGAAAGGTAGCAAGATAGGGATTTCATACTGAAATAGCAATTTTTAATCTTTCCAACTGATTATTTTCCTGATTGCACATTAAAATGCATCTAAAATGTATCTGATTCGCTTGCACATAGATCTAATTATGATTTAATCCTTTGATGAGGGTAAGAACTTGTCATACTTTCTTAGGAATATGTTTTGCAACACCGAGTCCTGTTGCAGCAGTATTTCGGCATGAAATTATTTGAGGGTTTGGCCAAAGCACTTTTGCACTAAAAGGTTTGTATTTTTCTTAGAAACTGTTAGTAATTTAATGCTGCCGTTGAAATTGTCAGCGGGGTGGAGGGCAGGGGACAAGGAGAAGACTAACTTCCTAGTAATGTGTTTGCAGTTCTTAGTTCAGTATTTAGCACAAGATTGTATTTTCCAGTTTGTTAGAAGTAAAAGTGTAGGTATTAGATGTAAAATCGAGTGCATAAAATCGAAGGTTTATGTGTCATTACTTGTGTACTGTGTACTGTGAATTATAACTACACCTTCATTACTAATTACACAATGAAAAATCCATATCTGTAACATGAATTCCTGGCAACCTTGTCTTTAAATGAATACATTTCAATGTGTAGGTAAACTTACAAATATTTTCCATTTTCTGATAAATTCATACCCTAAATTGATGTTATGTGTTTCCAATGATGCATGCATTCAGCTGCATGTGAAAACAGTAGCAAACATCTAGAGCTTGCTTAAATTGAGATGAAACTGAATTACAAAGTTATTACGTGACACCAGCTGTAGTACTGAGATGAAAAAAAAAAAATAGCTAGCACAGTTTCTTGGTATTTTATAACCCATTATTTGCTATCAGTGAGGAGACCAAATACTCAGTTACTTGATTTTGTGTTATAAGAACAATAAGAACAATTCTAGACAAAAGGTAAGATGCAAAATGGTCCACAGGCACTTAACAGGCAACTGACGCAAAAGCAGTCCAAGCTCTAGAAAGCAAGAGCACACCTGAGCAGTAAAATCTGCAACACCTCAGGTGTCTTGAGTTTCCCACTTAAACTTTTTCACACATCCAAACCTCTGTTACTGTATGCATTTACACAGTTAGTATCTTGGCTGGATCAGCAGTGGATCCACAAACCAAGCATCTCCTGAAGGTCCTGATTTGCTAGGTAGACTTGGACCATGCTTGGAATATGCTGGGCTAAGCTGAAAAAGAAAATATATGCCTGGATAAGAAGGTAATGATGATGTTTTGGGTGATGATACAAGTTTTTGCCTAGTGGCCTCATTACAGTACTCACCTAGGAGGTACGACACCTGGATTCTGGACTTCCCTGAGCCCCACTGTGTGTGTTGAGTACCCCAACTTCCCAGCACTTCCCATTCCCTCTGCTGAGCTTACAGGATCTCTGTGTCATCAAGAATGCAAATTTTGAGGAAGGTAGCAGTTAAGAAGCAATTTGGGGGACCAGCTGGGATATTTGTTGAAAAGGGAGAATATAGGTTCTGGGGTTTGCATCCTGATTTTTTTAAGTGGTTACAATGAAAGAATTCTTTTTGAGTACTTGTAAATACAGTTTAGGTTTGATTATCTAAATGACAGTTATCTGAATAACGTCAGGTGCCAAAATAGTCTCTGAAGAGAATCATAAAACCAGTTAATTATTAAAAGTGGTATGAACGAGCATATGCTAAGAACAAAAATACTGGCGCAGGTGAGTGCTGTCAGGAGCTAAACTATCTGTCGTGCTGCACAGATTCAGTGGTGCTGCTTCACAGAGAACTGTGGCTGTAGCATATTGTGACAACAGTCCAAGTGGAATCTGACATGATTGAGCTGTTAAGCCTGTTCAAGTCCACCAAATGATGTACCTAAGCCCTTCTTAGATATGTCCCTAATCTAGATTTATGGGACAAAATTTCTAAATGAAATCTCAGACTGGGAGAGAACTCAAAACTATAGAAAATTTCTCAAAAGCTTAGCAAACTTCTCAGAAGCTGTAATGTATGATGGGTACAGCCTCTGGAAGTAGACCACAGGCTGCCTGTTTAGAAATTGTCTGAAGAGGGGTTGGAAAAGATGGGCCCATGACACTCTTTTGGAAATAGCTCTTTTGGGGTGGTGCTGTTCTCTTTCAGCTTAGTGTTATCATTCTTGGTGCCGAGCAAGCATCCTCTGCTGTCAGAGAGAGCTCCTTTGCTGTGAGAGAAGAGGATTTCTTACAAAATGCTCCCTTTCCACTTACAGAGTTTTTGGGCAATGTGCTGACTTGGGCTTTTTACAACAGTGCTGTGATGAAAGCTAAAACAACTTTCTGGCTTATCCTGCAGAAGGTGCTAAGTAACTAGAATCCTTTGTTTGACATTCCTTGACAAATGTTTCTTATCTTTTCACTCTTTAATGCAGAGATATGTTTAAGAAAATGAAGCTTGAAAGCACTAAGAAAGAAAAAGAAAATTACTGTTATTCATTAAATCCATATGTTTCAGGACCTCATTTATGGCCTTGGTAGGCTGAATACAATACAGATTTCTTTCTGTCATGCTTGGAAAGGAAATCCTTGCCTGGACTCAGGAGAATAGTTACTGCATTTTGTGACTTTATTTAAAAATGAACCAGGAAATAAAATACTTTTCTCTGTAATGGAGTAAAGTCAAACCTATTATTATTAAGTTACCATGTCTTTTACAATTCTAAATGTGCAGGGACTTTTTGCTTAAAGTAACACTAGAGAAAGTGCTTAGGTTTTTTGTATTGAAAGCTCTCTTTCTTTTTCCTATATTCTCTTTGAAGTAGTGTGAGTAACACTTTAAAATGTGTCAAAAGTTATTCTAACTTGGGAATGGGCACTGACCCAGAAATCCTGTGATCATTTACAAATTTAAACAGAATCGCACTTTCTTTTCATGTGAAATACTAGCTTCATTCAACTTCTTAGCACAGATTTTCTTCATTTTGCTGTGCTTTTAAAGCACTTACTGCTTTTCCTTTGGGAAGAGCATCATCTATTATTTATCCATAGCTTCAAGCAGTCTCTTTGCGTGCTTCTTTCAAATATGAAGCAGCCAGCACTATTTCAGCAGGAGAGTAAGTTTTATGGAACATAAGACTTCATGAAAAAGTTTTCAAATAACATCTATGTATTTATACTGATTTTCATTTTGTTTTGCATAAGTAAAACCTCTGTGCACCGTTTTAGAGAGGTACACATGCAAATGCTTTTTGGGTTTTGATTAAATTACCTGTTCCCTTCCCTATAGTAGAGGAAAGACATGTGTGCTGTCTTGTGACTTGAAACATAAGGAATTCCTTCTCTCTCATAGACGCTTACAAATTTAAAACACAAAGTAGTGCTGTAGTTTATCTGTAGCAGTGTGGCAGAATTGAATTTATCATTTCAGTCTGTTAGGGAGTGTTGATCTTCAGAGGAAAAAACAGATTGGTACCATTGACCTGATAGGATAGGGATTTATTATGCCACTCAGAAAGGAGGTATGGTTGGCCAGTAGAGAAGAATCTAGGCTATGGCTAAAACTATGCTTGGTTAAGTCTGCTGGAAAAAAAAAAACAGTTTTGGAAAAAGACAAACTGAAGTGTCGAGTACCTCAGTTAACTTGACTTGTGATATTACTTTGCTCAAGTGAGGATATTTTAATATAGAAAGCCCTATCCTTCATATAATGTATTATATCTGCTGCAAAAATATGTAAAGGAAAGAGTGTTGTCCTGTGTTGCAGCTTTACTCCAGCTGTTTATGTATTTCCATGATTCCGAGCATGTTCGGGTAGCAGCTGTTTCTTATTTTCAGTTCCTAGAGATCTGATTTTGCTTCATTTTGCTCCCTAAGTTTGCTACAACCTGAGATCTAAAATGGTCAGTATTCAGTCTCAGTCCAATAGACAGTATCTTATAGTTTACCAATCTTTGTTACTGCAAGGTTGATAAGTACAGTCTCAGAAGCATTTGCATTACTGTATGGAAGTACCTGATATATCACTTTTGGTTGTAATGGGTTTAGACTGTTTTGTAATCTTTTTATTCCTACTTCACACTCTGTCTCAATCCCCCAATATTAAGTTTATAACAAGATACAGAGCCTACAAATATGCATAGAGGAGTAGTCCAGTAAAGAGTTTTGAAGTTAGAAAATGCTGTAAACATTTCAAAGTTTTTCCCCTTTCAGAGTAAATATGACAACAAACTTGTACATTTGAGATACGATTTGGGAGACTTTATCCACACTTGTTTGGAATATACAGCATAGCACAGACATGGTTTGGTTGCTTATGGGTAAACTTAAATAAATTTTTCATACAGAGTGAAAAACCCACTGTAACCATTGTGCATTTGTAATCCTTGTGTCTCTCTACTACTTTATTCACATACAGAATGACAGAAAAGTCAAGGTTGGAAGAAATCTCTGGAGATCATCTGGTCCAACCCGCTGGGTTGGACCCAGAGCAAAGCTTGGGTTAGGCTATCGAAGGCCCAGTCAAGCTGTCTTGATGTTTCCAGCGGAGATTCCACCACTTCTCTGGGCAACCTGTTCCAGTATTTAATTGTTCTCACAGTGAAGAATTCCTTTTCTTGTGTTCAGTTGGAATTCACCCTGAGGCAACTTGTGCCCTTTGCCTCTTGTCTTATCACTGGGCATCCTGGTGAAGAGAATGCCTCCATCTGATCTATACCTTTTAGATATTGCAAGACTGTGGTTAAATCCCCCCAAGCCTTCTGTTCTATAGGCTGAACACAGCAAATTCCAGCAACCTTTCTTCCTATGCCAACTTCTCCAACACTCTGATCATTTTGGTGGCTCTCTACTGGACTCCCTCAAATTTTCCATGTCTTTCCTGAACTGGGGAGACCAGGACTTGGTAGAGCAGAACAGGATACAGTATTTCAGGTTTGGCCGAACAAGTGCAGGGAGATGGGACAATCCCACATCCCTCCATCTCCTGGCTGTAGTCCTGTTGATGCAGCCTGGAACACATTTGCCTGCTGGTTCATGTTCAACTCGCTGTGCACCAGGACCCACAGGGCCTTTTCCACAGAGCTGCTCGCCCCACGGTCAGACCGCAGTCCATACTGTTGTGTGCAATTATTCAGGATGCAGGAGTTCACATTTATCTTTGCTAAGCCTTGTACAAATCTTGTCTCAATCTTCCAGCCAGTTGACACGTGTCTGTGTGGTGGCTCTTCTTTCTGGGTTACCTATCTCTCCTTCCACTTTTGGTGTCACCCACAAATTTGGTGCGGGTGCAGTTGCTCTTGTCAGCCCAATCATTTCTAAAGATACTGGATAGTATTGGAACCAGTATCCATTCTGATGAACTCCAGTGATGACCAACTGCCAGTTGAACTTGAAGTCATTACTCACCACCCTTTGAGTTTAGCAGGTTAGCTTGTTTTCCACCCATCTTGTGGTCTGTCTGTTCAGTTCATTTCTACCTGCTTGTCCATAACAACATGTGCATGAAGACATCCTGGAGGATACGCTGGAGACACTGCACATACACAGATATGCACAAGCACACATATATGTATACAAAGAGGGAGACTATATGTTCCTATATAAATGTTCTTTTTTATCAATACTGTGTTATCAGTACAGTTCTTTGGCACAGGTGATAGGCTCATGACTAATCTCTGTTGACAAAAATTGTAAGTCTAGTAAGAAAATTCTGAAGATATTTAAATTCCAGGTTATTATTACCTTAAAACTCTTCACAAAAGTATTAAGATAGCAATTTTGCCCCATTGGTATTTAGAGCATTGTGCTTCCTTCATTTTAGGAGTCTGAAGTTACAATTTCCTTTTTAAAAAATCAAATTACAATGAGTTTAAACAGCTAAATCATCTTTCTGAAGTGCGCCGCTTTGTTTTATTGATGCATTCATTAACAGCCATGCTACTAAAAGTGTGTCTGTCCTTGTGACAGATTCTAGTGGATTCATCATATTGGACAAAATGATCCATTGTTAAAGCACAGAGTAATGCCAAACTAAGTTCTTTTCTGTGCACAGCCATTCTAACTGAGCTTTCCTTTTATGAAATGGCATGCAGCCCATTACATTATTTTGTACGAAGCACAAGCAGTCTGCTTCTTAAAGATGTACAGTAAATTGTCAGTCATTTTCTGGTGTGGACCTCAGATTTTGCCCAGTCAATGCACTGTATTTTTGCTTGCCAAGACAACAAATGAAGTGCAAGACAAGGGGCCAACCTGCTGTGGTATCAGAGATGCTCAGCAATAGAAATCTCTCAGCAAATATGTTGTCAGACAAGAAGATACCTACTGCTATGACCTCAAAGAAGGTAATGTTTTCTCACTCAGAAGCTGCTAATGAGAGCAGTTGTGTGTTCATATTTTTTTCAATCTTTGGAGCACTGACAGGAAGAAAAGCTGTGACTTCAGAACCCCAAAGCTGGAGAGAACTGTCTGTAGACTCTTGCATGTAGGACAGAAGGTAGTCTAGCATTAACATACCACCTGCCACTCCTAATTTAATAGACTTAGTCTTACTCAGTCTTAATAACACAAGGGAATGTAGCAACTTGAAAATATTTGGAAGCAGTATATATTCTGGGCAAATTGCCTCAAACACGGAAGTTATTTTCAACTCCATTCTTTGGTTGGCTGAGATATTTAGAGTGCATAATATTAATGTAGATGCTCTAGACACTGGAAATTCACATGCTCTAGAAGCTGTAAATGAATGCTTCAAAAGAAGTTTCAAAATGAATGGTCTCCTAGTTACAACAAAAACTTACAGCTCAAGTAATTGGTCAAAGTCAACTCCTGCTTTACAGTAAATGATTTGGAAGGAGGTAAAAATTCATCGTTTTATACTTTGTTGAGCTTAGTTTCAGGTTTCAGTGGAGATTATTTTCAAAACCTTTGCTTAATTTGTTGAGATTTGGCATTTATGAAAGTAAGAGAAAATACATTTTACCACGGGTCTGCTAGAAATTCCTTATAGATAAGTTAACCCAAAGAAACACCAATTTCTATAACCTGTTTTCCTTCTCCAAGAAGCAAACTGGTGAGGCTCTCAATGCATGTAATAGATCTGATTGGAGCATACACTGGCAATGATGTCCAGCAAGTCTTCATTCACTAAGGCTGCATTCTCATGTTTACACAGTGGATCTACTGCCAGAGTAGCATAAAAATAGCTTTCAATGAGATTGCAATTGAGCTTTATATGATGCATGTCCATTTATTTTAAATTAAAAATTGGTTATTACCCACCCTGTTTTAGTCCTGTTGAGCAGTTGTTTACGATCCAATTGTCCTGAGTTGTGAGAAAAATTTTCGTCATTTATGTGATTTCAGTGGTGAGATTCCATTATGTTCCCTGTATGTTTTCCAGCTTTTTTTCCAATTCCAAATGATTTTTCTCTATTGTTGTGACCAGCCCTTAGAATAATAGGCTTAGAATAATGATTTCCTCAGGATCAGTTAACCAAGAACTTAAAACATCTGCAACTTCTCATTTTGCTGACATGGCAAGAAACTACATGGAAATCTTCATGGGAAAAATCTTGTAGGAGGAAAACTTTTTTTTTTTCTTTTTACACATATGTATGTGATACAGGAGCAAATACAAAATTTTCTAGTCAGCTGAATGTTCCAGATCAACCACTTCCACAATCTGTGTCAGCACTGACCCTTCTGATGCTCAACCAGGATCCATCTGCCAGCCAAAGGTCTTGTCCAAAGACTGGCTACAGAAAAGTGAATCTATTCAGAGACTGTTATAATGTGGGGGTTTTTTTACTGAAGAACTTCGCTGGGTGGTACCAGATGTCTGCACGAGTCTTTATACTATTGAGTCTCTCTGGGTGGGGTTCTGCTTTTCTGGAGGAGTAACAGTGCTGTAAGCGTCTGTCCTCCTCTCTAAGGACAGGTAATATTCCCATGGGAGAGGTTCCCTTTCTAAGGGAAAATGATAGAGTAGGCCCTCAACATTACTTAAATTTTCATTCCTTGAAAGATAATCTTCTTTAGGAGAAGATTATTTTGGTATCTAAACCATAAAATTCGTTGGCTGTCCACAGTCCTTGTTTTATCCTCCCAGTTAAGCTGGATATTTAGATAAACATGTTTGAAGGAATTCAGACAAATTGAAATCAGACTGAGATACCGCTTGTGCTTCTGACCTGTCATCTGGAAATGTCCTCAATCAAGGACTGTCTTCCTAAAGTCCTGAGTAGAACTAGACTGAATTCATAACAAATCTAGTTTTCTGGTTTTGTGGACTTTCTAAGGAGAGACTGTGAATATGTAAGATTATTTTTTTCTTAAATTTCTCTGAGTAACTCTTACTTTTACTATTATTTGTAGATAGCTCACGGTATATTTTTGGCCAAATGAGGATTTGAATTTAAACTTATTCTAATAAAGGACAGTACCTTCTAAAAAAAGTGAATCTGGTATCTTTTCTTAAACTTTTATCTATTTTTGAATTAAAACATGCTTTTGAACCTGTAAGAGGAATGGAAATTTAAGAATTTTCTCCTGATCCATTTTAAACTAACCTGAATAAATACTATGTAGATTCAAGCCTTATTTTTCAAATCATTTGCAATAAAATAATAAAGATGCATGAAAAGAATATACATAAGAAACAGCTTAGGGTGACATGAAAGAAAGCCTTATTTCTAACATTCAGGATTAGAATTACTGCTTTAACTAAGTCCCAGACTGCATGAGAGATAGCTTTTGGAAAACAGCACCATTGACAGAAAGAGAGGAAATTTTTCATTCTTCCATTCAGAGCTCAGATCACTTCTATACACTTTGCAACAAAATCTTGTATTCGTTTTTTCTAGCAGCTGCCATCTGTGTTTTGGATTTTATTAAGTGAATTTGTTTCCCTGAACAAAACAAAACATCATTCAGGCTACAAAATGAGTAGACAGGTGGTCTTCATAAAAGATATTTTCCCCATTGTGTTCTATACCACCATTTAGTCTAATTATCCCTATCATCTCACCCCTCATATTGTGGGGCTTTTTTTTTCCCCCAGAGGACAGAAATAATGGCATTTCTTTTTGAGAACAAAGAATTAACTTGGAAATAATGCAAAAAAGCAAAACTGCCCATTGGTAGCCTTGCAGATATGCTTTGGCAACAAAATAAAGGACATAAAAGGGCATCTAAAATCTAGTAAATTTGAAAAAAATACTAAATTATTTTCAGGTTCTGTGCCTGTTCTTCAGTTTCTCTGCCAGTTCACATTAGCTTTTTATGACCATTTGTGTTAGAAGTCTAAATGCAAGAGGAATGTTCATTCAGTTGCTGGGGAAAAAAAATCAATGCTCTGTATGGGGCTGTGGGAACAGTGCAGTACATTAGGAAATGAGAAACAAAAATTGTATTTCAAACTGCCATGAAAAGAGGGAGATCACTGTGTTGTAATATCATAACTTAGCTTTTGATACTTTTTTGATTTCCACTTCGTTCCTCCCCACCCCATGCCAAGACTACCACAATAATGCATTGAGCATTATCAGTGCCTGGCCAAATTAGAAGTGATCAGCTCCAACAGTGTAATTCTATTAAATATATCCATTACCATGAGTCCCCAAAGAAAATTTTACAGCCCATTACAGCCCACTGCCTTGCAAGAAATGGTGAGAACGCCAAGAGCAACCACTGAGATGAATTTTTATCGAGTGTTTCATTTGGATTTTAAAGAAAAGAGAAAAGAAAGCTTGGGCCAAGTTCTTAGACATGTGATATCTTTCAGTTGCCTTTAGGTAAAAATAAGCGTAGGTTTCAGGTGCTTCTGTCCCTCAAATGCTAAATAAAATACACCAATTCCAATGCATATACCCATATGCTGACATTCTAAAAATGTGCTTTCTAGAAGTATTCATGCTTAAATTGTATTCATGACTGTTAACAAAAGAAAGAAAATTCCATCAATTAAATGTGTGCAAAAAGTGAAAAATTAAAGCATCTAAGAATTATTAGAATGAGCTGGAATAAATGTGTACATGTGTTGCATATATCCAAGTCCACTCAGACATTTTCACCGCTAGTAATTAGAAAAAACTCTCAACTCAGTGCCTCAGTGGAGTGGCTAAGAAATGAGAACAGTGACATTTCTAACAGAGCGTAGGGTGTTATTATGTGGGAAATGGTGAGAAACCAGCCAGGATTAAAAAGAGAACAATTGCAACGGGAGCTCAATTCCCTTTTTAGTGAATTGATCAGCTTTACAATCTATTCAGTTATATAAAGGAAGGAAGAGAGCACTGCACAGCCATTTTGGTCACAGGACAGACACCTTCATTGTAGCAGAGGACAGGCAGTTATTGGTGCTTTTGTTAAAAAAACATGGTCCTATTGCAAAGAAGGGGAGGGGCAGACTGAAATCCTTCTGCTATTAGATAATTTCAGGTTCTTGTGATATATAATTAGAAAACCTACAGGTACTATATAAGCCCTCCTTCTTCAGAGGACATTACATAGGTTGAGTACCATCAAATTCTGCTTCCAGCATAGCTTGAATTACTCCATAGTTTAGGTACAGTTGCCAGTACAACTGAATTCGAACTCAAACTCAATTGAATCTGCACAATGGATCAGACAACCTGGTGCAGGGATTGTTTTGTTAGACACTGAAAAACGGGGGAGGTAGATTCTCAATATATAGCATGAAAAATTTATTAGGTGGTGTCGCAGCAGGGTTTTGCATGATTATTTCATTTAGTCTTCGTCTCAAAAAAATGGCAAATATGAGAGTGTCTCTGAAAGCTGTGTTAACATGTAGGGTTAATAAACTGCATAAAGAGAGGGCAAGCTAGAGAGAAACCAGGGCAAGACCTTGTGTGTGCACTTTCTATCAGTGATCAAAGTTACCCAATAAAAGAATGGACTGTATTGCCCTCTAGAAACACCTCTTGAGGACACCATGGCTGAGAACATACTAAGAAAGATGAAGATCAAAAAAAACCATGCTCCTCTTTCCCTCCCCATTCCCCCCTCAAAAAAAAAGTTAGTATTTTAGTAGTAACAAGTGAGAAAAAAATTTATAGAAACAGCCCTCAGACACAAAGGTCAGTGAAGGAGGAGGAGGAGGTGCTCCAGGTGCCAGAGCAGAGATTCCCTTGCAGCTCATGGTGAAAGACCACAGTGATCCAGGTTGCCCTCTGCAGCCCATTGAGGACCACAGTGGAGCAGATATCCACACTGCAGCCTGTGGAGGACCCCATGCCACAGCAGATGGACATGCTCTGAAGGAAGCTACAGCCCATGGAGAGCCCACACTGGAGCAGGCTCCTGGCAGTAGCTGCAGCCCATGGAGAGAAGCCCACGCAGGAGCAGGTTTTCTGGAGTGGGCTGTTCCTGAAGGACTGGACCCCTTGGAAAGGCCCCATGCTGCAGCAGTTCTTGTAGAACTGCAGCCCGTGGGAAGGACCCACACTGGAGCAGAAAAGGGTATGAGGAGGAAGGAATGGCAGAGAAAACTGTTACAAACTGACCACAACCCCCATTCCCCTTCCCCATGAGCTGCTGGTGGGCAAGTAGAACAGTTGGTACTGAAGGAGTCAGTTGAGCCTTGGAAGAAGGCAGGTAGGGAGAAAGTGGTTTTGGTTTTATTTCTCACTGTCCTACTCTATTATTAATTGGCAGTAAATTAAATTAATTTCCTCAAATTGTGTCTGGTTTCCCCATGACAGTAATTGATGAGTGTCCTGTCCTGTCGGGGAGGGGAAGTGTGAGAGCAGCTTGGTAGTGCCTGACAGTCAGCCAAGGTTAACCCATCATATTTACTTATTGCCCTCTCCGCTGTGTGGTAGGTAGCACACTTGTTCAGTGCCTTTCCATCACTTGTACTATCGGCATTTAATTTTATCCTGACATTGCTGATACTTGATGGACTCATTGAAATATTTACAGAATTATCAGGGCTGATCGGTGTCCAAATACTTCCCAGAAGCCATTACACCCTAATATACTAATCACTTTGACTAAGTCAATACAAGGATCATGCATCTTTTCTGAAGGTTTTTATATGGCATCTTATTAAGAAACTGATAGCCGAATAATTCTTTCTCCTGGTAATACAGCACGGTCAACCTGAGATGTATTTTTATATGTATACATAGCCCATTATTTGAAATGTTACAGCATCAGACAAGTTGTGTATGTGAGAAACTTCTACCATGTATACAGCACATCCATATGTTCAAGGCACCATTTTTCAGAGCTAGAATTGCATAGCTTTGTGTGTTCAAAACATTTGCATTGCATCTGCAAACGTAAGTAAGCCTTGGGGTTAAGGAACCGTGGAAATGTAGTTGTTAAAATCTAAGTCTCACTGTGGTTTTTTAAAGGTCTTCAGTCTGGGCAAACACTCGGAAAAATGGATAAGAAGTGTCTGGCAAATTTTATATCCTTGTTTAAGGCACAAAAGAGCTGACATACATAATTTTCAGGCATCACCACATTTTTTTAAAATGAGCAAAACAACATATTTTCACTAGCTTGTTTTGCAGAAATAGTGTGATTCTTTTGACTGAAATTTTCAAAGATTATTCAGAACAAGGGAAAACTCTCAATAATGGAAAATGTCAGGCACAGAGGTGTGTTAAGGTGTTAAGCAACTGTAAAGGAAGTGTTACAAGGTATTTGGCAGTCTTTGTAATAAGTGGTGTCACTAGTCTCATATATAAAAAATATCATTGTGATGCATAGAATTTTACTACCACCTGTTTGACATGATGGCATGCTCAGTCAGGTCAGCTATACTTTATACTGCATTTTTACCAGTATCTCCAAGTAAGTTCTTTAGCTGTGTGCAAGCCAGGGCAAATTGTAGCATTACCTAATTCCCTCAAGTTCAATGATTCTCTCAGGTCAGTGCTTGCTGGACAATAAATGGATGAATGGGAGGTGAAAAACAGGCTTGCACGTGCCTTTCACAAAATGGAGCTTAAATCTGAAAGTTTTTCTGAACTTGTCATTTTTAAATATGCTTCAGAGGACTTAAGTTCACTTCTCTTCTAAGAGCGACAAATAGTTGCTGCAGAAGGCTGTTTCTTCCTCACTGCCAAATTGGTTTCACCTTTGCAAAAAATGCTCTGTTTAAGCCACCATATTGCAAATTTATTTTAGTTTGTAAGGACACATTTGAGTGTAGATAAGGAGTGAAGGGAAAGTGGCAGCTCTGGCAAGGTCTTGAATGGTGTGGGAACCTGCTGTGTGCTGAAGTTGATGGTGTGGAACTGGAATTTGGCTATGTAATCTGATGATCATCTTTGCAATACCAAAAAAATGTTATTAATATATATTGTCACAACAAAGAACTTGAAACAGTCTGATAGTGCTTTAGAAAAAAATTCAAAATAATGATCTGTCAATTTATCTGGAGATTTGGATACTCGTTTATAGAAACATTTGCATATTTGTCTCATATCATGAAGTTTCCCTCATATTACCTACCTATATGTAGCTGTGGGACCTGACAAAAATGATACGATGTGAAGCTTGAACTTGAATATGTGTCTTTACCTCTGTAAATACAGGAGTGCTTCATGAATGTCACCACTGTGCAAATGAGGTGCAGATGAGGGCACATTGCCTCGAACTCTTCCCGCAAGCAGTCTGCAAGTAACTGAAAAATTCAGCAACCTGCTGTTATCATCTGTCACAGTTCGCTTCTCCTTCCTTTTTATTTATTCCTCAGTTGCAGCTGATAACATATCAAGATCTTTTCCTGTGGCACTGCTGGTGCTGACGGCAACACACAGGTAGTTCTGTGGTAGCTGTGAATCCTGCCCTTGTCTACTTCGATGCATTTAAATTCTGATTTATGTGTGAATGCTTAGGGTTTTATAAAAAGAAATGGCCCTCTTCTTGGAAAGGGAGCTGCTCAGTGACTATACCTGTAGGACAAAGTTAAAAGGGAAGCTTGATGTATCCAAAGACCAGACTTGAGTGCTGCTGATTGAATATAAAACCTGAAGGGCAGCACAGGCTCACAGGAGTTGTTCTCTGGCCCTCACCTGAGTTTGGCCGAAATGAGGAGAACTTGAAGCTGCAGCATGAGATGGTAAAACAGGGGCTTTGGGCCTCCTGACCCCTTTGATTTTAATCCATGGAATTCCCTGAAATACTGAAAAAGAAACCCCAGAAGTTTGTATGCTGACTATTTGTATTGATTTGGTCCTTTTTTTCTTTTTTTTTTATTTAATAAAACACTAACCTGGTATTATAAATATGCTTATGGAAGTCTGGCATTTTTCTGTAGGTTGAAAACGTAAGTCACTGTGGGTGTTGCAGTAATTTACATGCAAACATAGTTTTCTACAATATTATAAGATGATGAATGTATTTATTTTTAGCCTAATCGCATAACAATGATACAAATATTTTAGTGATATAAGTGTTCTGCAGTAAAAATGTTTTGTTTCCTCATTTGATACGAAGGATGTTCTTTTTTTGTTTTCTTTTACATAGACAAAGAATTTTTTCCAAAAAACACATTAAATGTAATCTCCAGAAGTGGTAAAGGGCAGAAAGCAATTCTTTTTTCCCTTCTTATTTTATGTCGGGCTTATTATATTGCAAATTCATTCTTATTGCACATTCCAACTGTTGAAATTCAATAGTAAATTACAGGCAATGGCACATTTCACTGAACAAGTAGTCATAATCCAACAATATATGTCTTTTAAGAGGTGAGCGGTTTTTTTCCTTCCTGTGCAATGGAAGTTTTAAAGCAGCCTTTCAAAATACTAGCTGGCAATTCTTATTAGCCTTCTGCTAATCGGGATGTTCCTCTGCGTCAAGATTTGATTCGCACGAGGCCCTATAGAGTTCCTCATGGTTTGGTTGCACCACTGCTGTTTGAAAGTTGCTACATCAAGGTTAGGAGGAGGACAGATGGGCAGCGAGGAATGCGATGAACAGTGTGTGAGAAACTGTGAATCATCATTTTGGGTCTGCATCCTATCTGTAAATACCTAGGAGTCCCTTTGATGCCTCTTAAGCCAGTGAAGGAATCTGGTATTCTGTAGATAATTCTGGATTCAGGACATAAATTAGTTGACCAGTAAGTCCTTACTAAAAAAAAAAAAAATCTTCCATAGAGTAACTTTCAGTTGATGAATAATGAATAGCAATGAGAGAATGCTGAGCTCATGTTTGATTTCTTTCTTTTTATGTGGAGATTATGGTGGTCTTGGATGAAATTGCAAGTTGCACCTTTGTTCTGGTCACTGACAACAGTCCAGGGAAAAAAAAACTATTTCTATTTCAGAATGCAAAATTCTCTGAACAATTATCTAATACTTAGAAGACCAGTACTTCCAAATCAGTTGGGTACATGAATATTCATGAAGAGGATGAGTAAGAACACATGTGAATGTGTTTGCATTGTCATGAATATGGCAAGCAGACTTTTTCAAGATAATGTAACGCATAAACCACAAATATCTCTGCCTCATGGGAATACAGTATATGTGTACATTCTTAGATTGATAACTGTGAAGATGTTAGATGGTCAAGAATATTTTCATAGTTCTTAGAAACTACAGTATCTGTTAAACTTCCAGTGTTTTGCAGTTCGTCATGCATGATCGTAACACCTGAGACCCTTGTGAAATTCACAATGGCATCAGTGACATGCTTGTTTATAGGCTTCCAACTTCATTCACTACACCTGAAGATTAGTGTAAATGAACCTTAAAGAAATTGGCAGTATAGTTCATGTTCATTTCAAGGTCTGGTTTCAGCAGTGGAGCTGCATGGCAGTACCTTTGTTATAAATGATAAAATTATGCTGCAGAACATGATGCTCAGTGTAGCTGAGAGCTATTGGGAAAATATATGTGTACAAAGTCAGAGTTTTTAAAAGTGGTTGCTCAGTCTCTACCAACAGCGTCTTGCTATGACCTATTTAAACATACCTATTTTTGTGCATCCAGTCTGGAGTGATCTTCATTCCAATATTTCCTTGTGCAAGCAGTGACTAACTTTCATGTGTAGGAACAAACAAGAGGGACGTGAAGACTTGCCAGAACAGCTAGGTTCCTATAATTAATATGTTAAATCCTGAATGTTTATTTTCTGATTTACAGATAATAAAGAAAATGTTTCCAGATTATGTTTTAAAGATATTTTACTTGGAATAATTTGTATTATATAAAATTACTAATAGTTGTCAGCATTGAATGATAATTTTAGCAAAGAATGTGATCAGTCTTGCAGAATGTTGTACAGGGTATTTTTTTTCCGAAGAGCAAGCCTATACAGCGATGTGCAGTTTCTTTTTGAACTCTTGCATGAAACTGTATGCTTAAAGTTTATAAGGGAGGAGAGGCAGTTAGAAGTGCTCCTTTATTGAAATTTTACATAGCTAATTATTTTTTTCAGTTTTACAGAACATTTTAGTATTAAGAAAAAATACATTGATACCTGACATGAAGACTAATTGGCTTTAAAAAGTAATTCCTCTGTATGCATTGAAAAGATGTCTAATTACAGTATGTTGGGTAATAATAGTTTTGGCCTATAAGATATGGGCCACTATTTTCATATATATATATATATATACATATATATATATATATACACACACCAAATAGTAGTATGCCAGAAATAAACATTGCATATGTTTGCATTTACCTTGCAACTAACAAGATTCTTCCTCTGAGACTCCTCTGGCTCATTGTTAATATTTAAAGTGTTCTTGATCAAATCATTCCTGTATGCTGCCAGTGCAAAAGAAAATTCAATTAATATGCCAAAAAATGGACGGCAAACACTACAAGAATATTTTAAGCGCTGTATTCAACTGTGAGTTTGGCATGAATGTTTTGTCCTCTGTTTCACAAATATTTAATATTATGAATTTTTATTTGCAAATAGATTAATTTGCATAGGATTATTCAAGTTAGTATAATTAATCATGTGCATTTGCAGAATGATGGATGTATATGTTAACCAGTATTTAACTTACTATTTAAATTTTGTCCCATTTTATATTCTGCTTCTTGTTTGAAGTGGAACAGGTACATGATTGCCAGTGTTATATCTGTAACGTATTAGTTGGAAACTTTCCTAGATCTCAGAGATGTAATATGGGTTGTGTACTGGGATATAAATAACCAGGTCAGCTTCAAAAGGAGGAGCATTTTACGTAACCACATTTTTAGTTCATTCAGAGCTGATAAAAGTTAGCTACTTAGTCAACTGCAATACAGAATAGCATATGCAGATTTTCTTGGTTTTGTCAATATACTGCAAATTTGAACACTAAATTTCTGCCAGAATAATCTTCCATAAGGAAAATACATGAAAATGTATTAAATGGCTTTGCAACATAGACAGTGGCCCTGCAGACTATGCCAGAATGCGTTTCTAGAGAGACCAAAGTTTGGTCCTATGTTGCGCCGTTCACCCCGTGGTGTTTTTATGGCTTGGGCTTAATGTTTTTCTAAAGAAAATGAAACTTGAAACACCCAATTCCACCAGACTTGAAGTTTTCTCTTCCAAATGATACAGAGCGTTTTTTCATAAAAGGTTCTGGGCAGTGTGTATCTTTCACTAAGGCGCTCTCGCCTGGGGAGGTCACGGAGAGCAGGTTTTGCACAAATTGCTGCCGTGCAGCCTGCATGAGTTGTAACAGAATGAAAGTCCCTGGTAGTGTCATCTGTTGGAGGGATTTTGCAGAGCTGTCAGTCACGTTCGCTCAACAGAAGGGAAGGGTATTCTGTTTCACACCTCGGTTCATGGTCTCAGAGGTGTAATCGCGGATCACATGAAGGCTTTCTCCAGGGAGACACCACCGAACCTGACGGATGCAGAAGGCAGCAGCAGGCTTTTCTGTGGAAGTTGCCCGAGAACTAGCCCTTCTCCCCTAAATCTGGGATGCCACTTGTAGTGGAAATATTTTTTCCACTGACACAAAGCTAGGCTAGATATGCATGAACCATGTGCTTCACTAATCTAGTCTAATGGCAGAAAGCCTAAACTATCCATATGCTCGCTGTGATCTGGCATTGCAGAGGCATGCTGACAATTTGGCGATGGTGACTGTTCCTGTGGGCGTCACTGAGACATTCCTGTTTCACTTCATCTCTTCGGCATCATATGATGTTCTGGGAAGCTGTGTACATTCTGTTTCTTCATGCTTCACGGAGAACGCCGTTACATACCCCAAACTCCAAGAAGTTAAGAAATATGTACCACGAGATGTAACTGACCGCGAGGTGAAACAGAAAAGGTTTTCTCTGGCAGGTAGTTTAATGCCGCCAGAGCCAATTTCTTTGCTTATTATTGTCTCATCTGCCTCTAAGGCAGGCGAGCTCTCTTAGCCATGGAGCATTTCATATTCCTCTCACTCCTCTTCGTGTTTCTTATCATACTCCATTACTTCTCCTCTTTCAACCAGAACATTAATCTGTACAGCAGTAATGCTGCTTATGTGTCCCTGACCGTGTACTTCCGAGGGCAAATCACCTTAAAGCAAAGGGAAGTTAGGTGAATGCTGAAGTTATCCGTGGAAGCGAAGGGAAGAGTAATATCCCTTGCATCATAAAAGAAAAAATTAGTGCCTGTGGAGTTCATTTAGGACTGCAACTAGCTTGAGAAGAAGTTGTATGATTAAGTGTTTAACAAAAACTATTTAGTTCCTGACAATTAGAAGCTCATTTGCCAATTATTCTAGCTTCACAAAGGGCATCAAGTTGGTCATTAGAAGAGTTTTGAAACAGGGGCCTTAGGTTAAGTTCATCACTGAACATTCCTGCAGTATTGCTGCATTCCAGGTAAATTCCATCCGTGACATCTTGGTTTTAGCCATACTATTCATGACCAATGGCAGCTAGGGGAAATAAATTTAACTTGGCTATTGAGCACATTTTTAACAAAACTGCTTTGCATTCTTGCCCTCATCCTGTTTTCTAATCACAGCCAGAGTTGAGGAAGAACAACATGAACAATTGCTGGGGGGTTCAGGGCATAGGAGAATAGCGACCACAGTCTGGTAACAGGTTTATTGGGCAAGTGAGAAGGAATAGACAGAAGCTGGTCATTATCTAGTCTTAAGATTTCCACAGGTTGCCTATTGGGAGTGAGCGCACCCCACCTAACTAATGTCCCCTCGATAAAGGCATGGGATTTCCCCCAGGAGGAGGACCAGGGTTGTGCTGTGGAACACAGACATCACCCAGGACACAATCACTTGAGTCTGATCCCAGCAAGAGAATATTGCAGCCTTCAGAACTTCTCACTTTGGCTGAGGTTTAAAATGTGTGGAACAAGGATTGGTAAATGTTGACAGTTTCTTTTTCTTCTTTTTCTAGATGGACTGTTTTAGCTACTTATGAGAATATGGGGGAACTGGAATTGAAGGTATAAAGGACTGTTTTGTTTTCGCCCTGCATGATTGTGGGACAACCAGACTTGCTATAATAATTAAGCTTTTTTCAGGTTAACAGAAGTGTTTCTATTAGTACTGTTTCAGATTTAGAGCAACCTTTAGAAAATCTTTACTGCTGCATTCAAATCTAAAAAACTTCCTACTACAGCACATTCTAGTTTCTTCAGTTTCCATCTTTGACAAAAAAAAAGAACCATCAAGAACAAGAAACAGACATAATGCTTTTTACAGTTGTCATAATTAGAGTCAAATTCTGTGTTTATCATTCCATCTAGTTACTTTCACAAGAATGCCCTGTGTGTGTAAGTTAGATCTAAAGCAGCAGACAAATTCATATTAAATTGACTGCTTCATCTTTTGGACTGGTAGGTAGTGGGATCCTTGTATGTCACCATCTTTAGGTTTAAAGAAGATTAAGTCTTACACACTTCATTTCAATTACTTTTCCTAATCCAAACTTTAAAATAGTGTTAAAATACCTGGGAAATTTACTTTTTTTCTCAAAGTTTTTTTGACCTGCTTGGAAGTTGTGTAAAAAAAGGGGTGGCTTTTTACTTGGATATTAATAGATTTTAAGCCTTTCAAAAGACTAGAAGACAAAAAAAAAAAATTAAAGGTGCTGATACTAATATGTTCATTATCATAACATAAAGCAAGTAGCTGTGTGAGTCGCTGCCCTGACTGGGAAATGTGACTTTCTGTAGCTTCGTGTGAGTCAACTGACTGAATAGTTAATAGAATCATGGTAGTGTTTTTGTTACTCCATACGTATCTTTAGTGTTTTCCCATATCATTTTTTTAGCAGCAGCCGTCAGGCTGTTTTCTTCAACTGGAGTAATCAGATGCAGGAGTAAAAAGTTATGAGAAGTGAATTTGTGAATATTCAGACCTGGTGTGAGTTCCTGGTTTTTTATGAGACCTGTAAGAGAGTAATCACTTTAAAGGTACTATGTTGCCTCAGTCAGATTTGAGGACAAAATTTTATGAAAAAATGGCAGAAAATATAGCTGTGTATTCAGTCCAAATAGTCACACAGCTCTTCAAAACTGAAGGGAAAAAATGTTCTTTTGCATGGTTTCCAGTGATGTGAAAATTAACAGAGGACAAAGCATTCTGAGAACATGAAGGAAACTTCCCAGGTCTGCTATAAGAGTGAGCAGTGTGAGAGGAGATACTTGGTCAGCTCAGATGATTTAACTTTTTAAAAAATATTTCTTTATATTTAAATAAGATTCAAGTAATTTCAAAATGGATAGTTACTGAAACAAGCGTCCTTCATTCTTCTGCTGGAAAGTATTACTACAGAAATTATAAATTTCTGAAAGCAACCACCCATGTTATCCAAAATTCCTTCCTTGAATCTCCTCTGCAGTGCCTTAAATAGTACATTTTGAAAATGCACTGGGTATTATAGTTGCAGTAGTGCAAGTTTTCTAACAACGATGCAGCCCATTTCTTTGCTAGTGCTCACATACACTTCTGTTTCAGCAGGGGTTAGCCTGACTGTCAGAGTCAATAATGATCACTAGTTCTGGCTTTACTGTGATCTTCCCAAGAAAAAGGGTAAACATGAGATTTTACATCAGCTGCTGTTTTATGGGGCTAATGTAATTTTGTTTCCTTTTCTCCATGCAGTACAGATTTAACATTGGTAAATAGTAATGGCTGAAAATATGAATGGAAAATCGAATTAGCTTAGTTGAGCATTGGGTATGATTCTGAGCTACATTTGTGAAAATACAGGTTAATGTGATGGGTCTCAAGAGAAATGCTTTTGATTTATCTGATTATTGGTAAAATGTGAATCTGTCTTTCTCTGTGAACATGAATTCAGTAATCTGAAAATTGCTGTTTTAAAGTAACACTCCAAATCTAAACCAAAAAAATCTATTATGTGAACTGAAGACAGCTGTGGATAAGTGTCTTATATGTTATATATTTTACTGTGTTTACAGTCTAAATTAGGATCTTCAGGGGGAAAAGCAGAGAAAAACCTAAGCCCTGCTGTGACAAGTTTACTGAACATTATCAGTCGATTTCTTTGTAGACAGAGGAATATCCAAGAACAAATCTGTATTTACTGATACAGCATAACAGTATTATTGCATATCTGATAAGAATTGTACTTTATAAGGTAGTCAGAGGCTGGATGAGAGGCAGCTTCAGGAGTTACTAAAAGCCTGAAAAATCTGCCTTCAAATGTGATTGAAGAAACCCAGCCAATTTAGTTTATGACAGAGAAGAGCATGAAATAGTTCTATGTTATAGCAGCATGAGGGAATGTGGCTCATGGTAAGGTCTTCTGAAAAGGTCTATTCAAAAAACTCCGAAGCTATTAGCTGGAAGGGGATACCAGACACATTTAGGTGTAGCTATGTATCAGTGGCTAATTACCAGAACAATTTGCTTGGAAATGTGGCAGATTCAGTTACCTCATATCTTTAAATTTGGAATTACTATCTTTCTACAAGGTGTACTCTATGTCAACAAAAAATTGCGGCTCCACAATAGCAGCTATGGATGATTTTTGTAAGCCTCATATTAAGTATGAGGACAAACAGTGTAGCGACCATGGCTCCTCAAGAGCTTACACAATAGTGCTGACATCTAACATATGATGAACCTCATGTTTTGAAATGAAAGACAAGATTTCTGTTGAATAGCTGAGATGTAATAAAGTGCAAAGGCTGTGCCTTACCGTACGGTTTTAAGGGAGTATGACTTTTTAGTACACAAAGTAGATTGTATGAATCTGCTCACCTTTCACCCTGAAATGAAATTAAATTAGGAGGAGGAAGTAGCAAAGAATTATCAAGATGTTGTGCGTATATCACCAGTTTGATATATATAGCAGTCTGCTTATGGTGTTTCTCTTTTAAAGAACCGTTTTCCCGAAGTATTTTCAATACTATGAAAATATTTAATGCACACTTAAGTATTACTCTGCAGGCAGGTTTTACAGACTATTAGAGCTAAATTTAATTAAAAATAATTTAAAATGCATTACTTAAGTGATGTTTTAAAATACATATGACAAGATACTTTGCAGTAGAACCTAGAAATAAAGTATTTCACCGTAAAGCGTATGTTATTCCAGTATGTGTACACTTTATCATTTGCCATTAATTGTAAAATAAGTTTCAGGAGCTCCTTGAATTTTATTACATTTATGGTAGTCCTACGTGATGAAACGATGTTGCTGGTACCATTCTCGTCTGAAGTGTATTATTAATGGTTTTGAAACTACCTACTAAATATTATGGAAAATACTTCTTTATTATTACTTTAAACTAGCAAATATTAAAAGCAGACATTAAGTTAATTCCATTCACTTTCATGATATTGATGCCAGTCTCACTCAGGAGTAATTCCATTGAGATCTATGAAGTTACATCAACTGGGGCATTGCTAGAAACAGTAACACACAAAAAAAGACAATTAAGCTCATACTTCCTTTTCCTTCTTTTCATTTCATGCTTTCTGTTCCACTCTTTTCCTCCCTCCGTTGGATTTTCCTATTTCAACGAATACTCCTTAATACAGTGAAGTTCAAGTGAAAATATTCTCTATTATAGTTTACTTGATTTGACTTCTTAACTCTATATATAAAGAAAAGGTTTAATTCTATTCTTTATTATTGTGTTTAATGTCAGCAATCTGTGACGTTGTGTGAAGCCGAGTATAAAATAACTGAGTCTGGTGCTTTGGTATCCCCTCTGAGCCCCCAAGAGTGAAACATGCAGCGTATCAGTGTGCTGATGAAGTCAGGCGCCCTTCAACAGTATGATGTTCATTTACTATTTTGCATATCTCAGCACAGTGATTTGTGATGAGCTTCTGTACAAGGTGCATACAGTGAAGAAGAAATCATCTTTAGATGTGAGTTTCTTACAAACATGTACGTGAAGTATGTGCACAAGCATTTTAGGTGGCAGCTAATTTGAGGCTACCACCACCATATTCCTCCCAGTGTCAAAGCCTCAGCGTGAATCCTGTGTGACCTCACGAAACGGATAAAAGATCAGACACGAACTGTGGAAGTAAAGATCAGTCAGTCAAGCAGAAATCACAGTCAGATTCTGTGACATTACAAAGCTGACCTCTCCAATTCAACCTATCAGCATGTTTATTCATTTTTCCTTTTCAGCTATCCAACATCAGACAGCCTATTATTCATAATGAGTAATTTCATCAAATATTTTTTTTCAGTTGTTTTTTGCCCCTTCCAGATTTAAAAGCTATTCTGAAAGCCATTTCTGAAATATTTAAGGCATGTTCACTGTTCTGAAAATTTATTTCTATGAATAATTTTCAGCATGTTTGCAAGGGTTCGTTAGAAGTGTTCTGTATTCAGTGATTAAGCTTTGTTTTGATTTTACCTCCATATTAATAGAATTATTTTCTGATTCTTAATTGGATAAGCATAATCCCTACAATCAGATTCTTGTTCTATGCTATTTGTCTGCATATCTCAGCATACATGAACAAAGTTCAAAATTAACTTTGCAAAAATATTTTTTAATCTTTATATTTACATGTTTCTAGGTATGTGCAGACCATTGAATCTATTTACTGAAACATGCATGGGAAAAAAAAACAAACAAAAGAGGCATGAGCACAGTGGAAACAAATTACATGTGCATAAATAACAGTAGAAAAATCTGAGATACTCTTTCTTTATGTTTTCAATCAGAATGATATCCAAATAAAATCAAATTTACCGTTATGAGGGTTTTGTAAAAGATTTTAAATTATTACTGTTGCAAATTTACAGATTAAATGTAGCTAGTGGTTCTGTGATTTAGGTGGAATTGAATGAAACCTCAAAACAGAAGTTGAGATGTTGTGTCTTCTCCTTGATGACAGAATTCCCTCTCGTAGAGAATGCAGCCACTATCCTGTGCCATGCTTGGAGAAGAGCATTTTGCCCACAGACTTTCTCTTCTGCGCTTACTTTTGCTGTCACATCATTCTCTATGAGGTACTCAATAACCTTAAGTAGATTTTTGAAAGTACCAGTAATTTTTCCAGACGTTCTTCATAAATTAAGATTTATTTCCCAGTTTGCCATAGCTCACAAACTTTTTTCACGGAATTCTGTGAAAAATAGTCCACTTTAAAAACGGTTGCCATTTCAATTTCTTCAAAACTAGAGCTGCGTGAAAAATATTTGTAATAAATGTTTGCCTCTGAAAAGAAGTTTATTCTGTTTCTTAATATTTTTTATGCCAGTAGAGGTGAAATGAGACAAGTTAATTTGAGCAAGTGGCCTAAGACTTCCACCAAATCTAACTCAATTTCATAGCATTGCTATAAAACCAGAAATAATTTCCATTCCATCTACTATGTGACAACAAATATCAATCAGTTACTATAGCCATCGAAGACAAAGTGGTTAAGGTTCTTTAACTACATTTATATACCACAGCATATATGAGGGTTTGGTTCAGTTTTCAGTTGTGTTTTTTTTTAAAAAAAAAACCCTTAAACTCAGGAAGTTCAATGTTACAGCCCTGTTTTAGGGAACAGTTACATTAGTCCTGTTATTCTCTGCCTTTTAATCAGATGTTTCACATTCAATGCCAAACCAAGCTTACATTTGCTGGTTTTTGCTTTTAGATTGAGCTGGAAAGAACATGTTAAAATGAGTAAGATTATGTTTTGATGTAAGCATGACTGTTTTCTTCCAACCCAACGAACTTTCCACCTTGCTTGATGAGCTTTTTTATCTCATACCTTGAGAGAGGGCTTTTGTTTCTTCCAAGAGCCATTCTTCCAAGAGCCATTTTTCTCCCATGCAGAACTTCATTGGCCTCGGATAGGAGCAGAACATTCTTGCCACTGTTTGTCTCATCTCTTTTCCTATTGCCTTACTGGCGAAGCCTGGCTTGGGTACACAGGACCTGGAACATATCCATGAAAAGGCAGGGTGATTATAGTGGCGACGTTTGTTGATACAGTCAGAGCTCCATAATACCAATATGGCTATGAAGTGAATTTTCCAGGAAGTTCTTACTGCTAGTTAGAATATGGGACATTTTCACTACAGCTTTGCAAGCTTTTTCTTCCTGGTGGGCTAGTGAGGCGTAGCATTTGGGTTGTCCAGCTGTGAAGACCAATAAGCCCTGTAGTCATCCTGTTAAAACTGTCTTCACAACTCTTACCCTTGGCCTTCACAGAGCTCCTGTAAGGTTTCCATAAAGTTTCTTCATTAAGACACTCGTAAATTTCTCTCTCCATTTTCATTAGTTTCTGGGACTGACAACAGATTTTCAGGGGTGACACCATTCAAATAGAACTACCAATTGAAAGCCAAGATGGGAGACCATCTGCAAGCATAGGGACCCTGATGCTTATATGTTTTTATAGCATTCACTTTTGCTTGGACTTAAAAGATCACAGTGTACTTGGAAGAACATTTTTCAAGGAAATCAATCTCTGTTTCTGCTAAATGAGGTCAAGGTCTATGAGTAAGACTGGAGCTGTAGGAAGAGCCTCATAAAACTACTTTTCATTAACTTAAAATGAGTTGGGTGATTTCTTTGTGGAGAAAGAAATATTTAACATAATGTTTAGCTTCATTTCTAAATAGTAAGGAATGAAAAGCTTAGAGCTAGTTTGAGTCATGAGAATTGGCGGTCAAGACCAGCAAAGTCATATAATCACACTGTAACTGCCATCATAAAATAAAAGTGTGCATTCTCTGGAGTGGTGTGCCTTGAGTGGACTTAAGGACTAAGAAAAGCCAGTTGCCTGGTTTGACAGTGAATATTGTCATTTCAAGATACGTGTAGAAAAGCTCTGAAAACCTGTAGATCATGAAAACCTGTAGATCAGGCAATACTTTAACTGTGATTCCTGTCACAAAAGTGCCATGCTACAGAATTGCAGAGCACTTAAAAAACTGGTAGAAAATGAGATAGCAAGCCATGTAGCCAAGGACTGTGTAATGTTGGTGGAAGGTCTGACTTAGATTAGCAGCTTCCATTAGATCACTGTCAGACAGCCACTAGATGCTATAGCGGCTCCTTTGCTTGGTCACATTAGTGTCCTTGCAATGAGGATCAAATGCTTCTTTTACTACAAGGATGTCCATTTTCACTATATGACCATATTGCACAGCGTAAAATTACTTGTCTTTCACAGGGAAGGTACATTGCACACATTGAATGTAGGTTTTGTCTGCTGATCATCTCATTTCTTCTAGAAAAATAAGCCTTTGACATTCACAGCTGACTGGCTTGCAGGAATTTATATGCATACCTGAAATCTCCATATGTGTATTAGTTATTTAATACTGCATGTTTTATGCCACTGTGATAGCCCCTCTATTTTTATGTCAGTGCTGTAGGAACATGTGGCCTGTCCCTCATACTTGCTTTCTTATGTAATCCTGAGATAATATAAGCAGTCTAAATCACATTGATCATCTGTAATTGCCAGCAAGTAGTGTCTGTAATCCTTTCATTTTAAGAAATCTCCTGTGAGGAAAGTAAGTAAAACATCTCTAGAGTCACAAACTTAGGTGTGACAGTAGGGTACCCAAAAGAGAGCAACCCAGTAGGTATCTGTTAACCTCATTCCAAATTCTGGAGTGTTTCCATTCCCTTTTGCTGTCCCTCCTGCCCAAACAGCATTCTGGAAACTCATTTTAAGTACTGCTAAAGAAAAATATTAAGGACCTAAAGCTCATCATCCTGCAGACCGAGAAGGATAAAATACAACATCTAAACTTGTATATGAGGTGTATACTTCAATGCTGCCTAGATGATATTTATCAAATGATTCAGTTTAATATATTATGTTACATGCACGTTATACAAACATAATCTCCTGCTTGTTTTATTTCTGAGAGAAGAAAATGTTGATTGGCAGTTCTGAATTTGCAGTGGAATTCACAATAGGGTCTCCAACCGATGTGCTGTACCTTATCGAGTCAGAGAGACTCTGTGTCCTATGCTGCAGAAAAGGCATGAGCAGTCTAATTACACAGTATATTATTACTCACTGGAGCAGATCAGAATTTTTTAAAAGTTGACTGTTAATTGTGTGTGCAAATGAGGAGAGTGGAAGAGCAGATGATCAGATATTTCTATTTGTAGAGCCAAGATTTCTGCATGCAATCCTGCCTGTTGCCAGTCGCACTCCTAGCAGGATTGAAAAAATCACACTCTGTGTGTCAAAATTTTGCTGACATATTACTGCTAGAATTCTTAGAGACCTTGTAATGTATTTAGATATGACTCAGAGATTAATTATGTGTTAGGTTCTTTTAGTGACTACAGCTTTAGTGACACTCCTAGTGAAGAATGAACTTGCTATTAGCCACAGAGAAGAGAAGAAATCCAAACCCAAATGTTCAAGTCTCATACTACCCTGGTGCTGACCACTACAGTTGCTCACCAGAAGCATGTGGATGAAAACGGTCATCAAATATGTGAAAGTTGTCACCATGAGTATATGCAAACTAAGGATTGTTGGATGCAGACAGAAAAAAACCCCATCTGTTTTTATGATGTCATTGATGTGATGCCTCTCTTCTTGTTTTTTCTGTATGCATACCATCCACAAGGGACTCCTCACAGAGCAGCTGGAGTTTAATTACGTTTTTTCCCCAGTTACTCCCATTTATTGATCTGCCCATGAACTGGGAATGAGTTTATGTTACTGGCCAAAACATTTCTCTTTATGATTCCCCGTCCACTGTTCAAGATTAAATTATATTGTAAGTATCACTCGCCTGGTGTGACTGCTGACATGGAAGCAAAAGCCAGACTCTTCGGAGTTTTACCCAAGGCACAGTGTCTTTCATATTATATGCCAAAAGGGATTAGGAAAATAATTTGAGACCTCATTTTCTTCTGAACACCTTTAATAAAATATATGGAAAGATGCATTTTAGAATACCTATACTTTTATTGATGTCTAGATTTCCATTAATGTGATCTAAAATAACAGAAAGACCACACAAAGTGGCTGCAAAATGTAAAGACCTTTGGGATAAAGCAATGTGCTGCATGAGAAGCATGTGGAAGTTTGATTCTCAACATAAATCTATTTTCCACGTATTTGTAAAAGTCTGAGAATCAGGGAAAGGACTTTCCCTGGGAACATCCCGTAGCACATGAGTAAATAAACAAGAAAATGCTGAGAATCTTTGGTGTCCAATATGGAAATGAGAACCTCTCTTTTTTGCCATTGAGCATAAAATACACAACTACAAATAGTGCTGCTGAAAAGCCTATTCAAAGAGTAACACAGGATTTCTTTGAGAAGACTGCTGTGATCTGAGATGCAAGGACCAATATGGCCCAAATGTGTGTTTCAATTTGTGCTCATGATTAAATGCCTTCCTGACTCTGAACTGTACATACATGACATTGTGTGTTTTCATTGCCTTCCACCTGTGTACCAGCCCTTCAGTTTCTGAACGTGGCACAAAACCGAGGATTCAGAAATGTCCACAAACTGACTGAATGGTATCTTAGAAGAACCATGCTCACCATTAAAAAAAAAAAAAAAAATTAGCATCTCTCACTGTTTAGTTTCTGAACTGACAAGGATATTAGACTTAAGGTGCTGTGGTGATTAATTAAGTGATGACACTTAAGTAGGGGGTCTCTGTTGGTGTTAGGGTTAGGGTTGGCTGTTAGGGTCTCTCTGTTGGTAACCAGATGTGAGGTACTTGCATTGCCTTACTTCTGTATATTTCCAATACAAATGAAGTTCAGTAAGACCAAGTACAAGGTTCTGCACATGGGTAAGGGTAATCCCATGCACAAATACAGCTGGGTGGAGAATGGATTGAAAGCAGCCCTGAGGAGAGGGACTTGGGAATGTTGGTGTATGAGAAGCTCAACATGAGCCAGCAACATGTACTTGCAGCCCAGAAATCCAACTGTATCCTGGGCTGCATCAAAAGAAGCATGGCCAGCAGGTTGATGGAGGTGATTCTGTCCCTCTGCTCTGGTGAGACCCCACCTGGAATACTGTGTCCAGCTCTGGAGCCGCCGACATAGGAAGAACATGGACCTGTTGGAGAGAGTCCGGAGGAGGGCCACAAAGATGATCAGAGGATTAGAGCACTTCCGCTGTGAGGACAGGCTGAGAGAGTTGCAGTTGTACAGCCTGGAGAAGAGAAGGCTCAGGGGAGACCTTATAGCAGCCTTCCAGTATCTGAAAGGGGCCAACAACAAAGCTGGAGAGGGACTTTTTCCAAGGGCAATGTAGGTCCTATGTAGTGATAGAACAAGGGGTAATGGCTTCAAACTGCAAGAGAGTAAATTTAGAATAGACATCAGGAAGAAATTTTTCACTCTGAGGTTGGTGAGACACTGAAACAGATTGCTCAGAGAAGCTGTGGATGCCCCATCCCTGGAAGTGTTCAAGGCCAAGTTGGATGACTTTGACACCTCTAGTGGGAGGTGTCCCTACCCATGGCAGGGGGGTTGGAACTAGATGGTCTTTAAGGTCTTTTCAATCTAAACCAGTCTATGTTTCTATGATTCTATGAAATTGCAAGTGCATATTAGTCGGTTTCTCATATATATCTTGCTTGCACGTTTTTATAGTGAAGCTACACACCTTGACATAGATATCACTGCCATCCTGTCAGTTATCACAGCAGTTATTGACCTTATACTTTGCATTATGCATTATACTGTGCATATGGCAGTTTGCCTTGCTCTGAATCTTGAACTGCTACAACATAGATTATTGAAAAAAGAGAAAATTATGAATGTTGACTGTTCCTAGTGATCCTATAAAATACATTTCAATTATGAAGGTTTATAAGGTGCTAATGGCCATAAACCCTTTTTGTTATATTAGTCATTTTGAGTTATTAATTATTCATTTTGTGCTACCTTCTACATTCTCTGTATTATCTACTTACTCTCTATATACCTGTGTATGCATTATTTTACTGAAAGCATTTGTTACCTGATTGTTTTTCGCAGCTTCCTGTAAAAGTGTAAGAAACATAATTCTGCAGTCATGTGAGATAAAATTGGAGCAGCTATGTGGCATATCAGTAAATCTTTTATAAGAGCAAAGTTTTCACGTATATCTAAGGGAAAGAATATGTTTCATGAAGATGTGTTTTATGAATAAATTTGGAACACACAAGTAGACAATATAGTTAAGTAAAATTTGTAAAAATGTAGGTAATCTATTCAAGTTTTGTTATTTTTCATGCATTTCACTTTAATTACATAAGGTTTAATTATGCATTTTTCTAGCCACTAAGTTATTCCAATAAATTTTTGTGCATTATGGACACCATGTTAGCAGCAAGGATAAATATATTCATATCCTTGTTACCCAGGGCATCCTCAAGAAAACAAAAGCAAATGTAACATGAATGTTGAAAGTAATAAGCATTCTTCAGCCTCACAATGCTGTATCTATTTAACATCTCATTTATTCCTATGCCATCAAGTGGGTTTGGTCTGCTGTCCATAGAATTGCTATTTCCACTGTTTATTAATATGCAGTATGTTCATCAATTATCTTGTTTTATTTCATGAGTCATTAAATGTTCCCAGTTTGGCCAAAAAATAATAATACAATAAAAATCTTAATTGGCTTCCTCTCAGCTATTCGTGGCGTGATCAGATAGCCTTGTCTCCAGCTGATAATTGCACTAAACATTGATTGATAGGTTCAGCCAACACAATTATGGAAAATGAAGCATATTTTCTGAAAAATACTGATGGAATCAGAGGCTGTGAGGTGGTTTTTTTTGAGATGTGTGTTAATATGTTAAAGCAGGATTGAGGTGTGAGAGTGATTTAGGAATTGAGCTGAGTGTTTTTCTGTACCAAAGAATCATTCACTAACTATTTAAGAAACGCACCACTTCTTTCCTCAGTGCAGAGCATATTTACTTATTCTTTCTTTCCTGGAAGTTGCACTGTGGTACATTCTTGTTTTTTTTCTAACTCATTACACTTTCAATACTGTAGCAGCAATAATATAGTTAAGGTAAAACAAAGCCATATTCTAGTTAATACTCATGGGTTTTTATCACCATGATAAAACAAATTTTTTCAGTGCTGTTGCAGCAGAAAAAAAAAGCTCTCATAATGCATACACCAGTCTGAGAGTTGGAAACAAGCACTTTTTACTCTGAATTTCAATTTCTCCCAGGTTTTGGAACGCTTACTATCATTCCTTTTTGTTACACAGGTTGCTTGCCCCCTTTTGGGTTTGGTTTGGTCTTTCTGTCACTGGTCTTTGATAGTTCTTTTTTTTCTCGTCTCTTAAATCTGCTGTTCCTGCAAAGCTTTATCCTCCTTCTTTTGTAAGTCTGTGATCTTTTGCTTTCACAAGCATATTTTCTCTGTTATTCTCTGTATCTGTTCATCTGTTCCTCTTGGGCAGATCTTCCTATCTATTTTGTGCTTTTTTTCTCCAGTACTTCATCATGGAAGATTCATTGACAGCTCAGATTCAAAATGAGTGTAGAACTAAGAGTTATCTTTTCTCCTAAACATTTCCACCATCCTACTTGCCTTCCAAGCTTGTATAGCAGTGCTTAGCCAATCTTCCTCCAGCCAATCTTCCTCCACAATTTATGGAAAGCCTGTCCCTTTCTCTTTATACAGGCAAATGTCACTTTTCATAAACTTTTTCACTTTTAAGAGCTCTTCCACATCTTCCTTAGCATCCATATTGCCAGTCCATCCAAAAAAAAGCTGGTAATACTGCCATTCTCAGCAGTCTAACCATACTTATATCTTTTAAGCTTATCTATATCTTCAAGATGTTGCACATTATTCTGTCTCGGCCTATAAATCATATCAAGTTTCCTCATCGCAACCATTCTGCTCTATCAGTGTATTAATACTATATATTCTTAATAATGCCATGACATCCTCTGTGCCTGTCGTGACTTCACTATTCTGTAAATTATCAGTCCTTTCAGTTCTTTGTCTACATATACTCTTTTTCCACTGTACACAAAAATGAAAAATTCATAGCCATTCAGATAATGAAAAAATGAAAATAAATCACTGGCTCTGGCCATGTCCCACTTTACTGTACTTCTCCATGACTTTTTCATATCTTTGGGGCAAAGTTTCACTATTTTTATCTTATATAGCACACTAGTCTATTGTTAGCCCTAAGATAATTTATCAGTCATCTTGAGGACTGTTGCATGTTTGTAAATGGATTTAAATTAAAATTAACTAGCAGAAGCCTTTTTTTCACAAGCCTTCAGGTGTGAAAGGTATTCATAGAAACCAGAGATTGGAGTATTTTTATTTGGTCACTGTATCATTTCGTGAGTCTTCTTGACAAGACATTGTTGGTCAAGTCACATTTTCAATGATCTAAGTAATGGATATACTACTAAATCCCTTTGGATGTTTCTCTATCACACAGTCTAATAGATCACATTTTTAAAGGAGTTGGTAGAGATGTAAAATGCTCTTTAGAAGTGCTAACGATTATCACTACAGTATAATTGACAAGTCCAGCTCTCTGAATATATTATTTTTGTGCTTTTAAAAGTGCCTTGGGCCGTTCTTCTCTTCAGGTAAGCCAGTGAGCTCATCCATTTGGAATATTTCAAGTGCCTTTTATGGTATTTTGAAAACTCTTTTTGTGGAATTCAGGGTCTCCTGAGAATGAACATTTTCTGCATTGCAGGGATCCAGCGAGGGGGAGTGAAATGCAGGACATCCACACTAGCTTTGAAGTATCTTGAAAAAACTCCTCTTTAGCTCACCACAGATTCAGAAGAAAATATAAGATATGTTCTGATGAAATGTAGAGCATGCTTTTCCAGATTGACATTAACTTAATGCTATTTTAGAAAACTTCATTGTTGCCAATTTGCCAGTAGGTACAATGTCTACAACCTGTTAAAATATGAACTTTTGGGAGAACACTGGGGGAACAGAGTGGAAAACTGTTTGCTATGCCTATCTATCCATACTCCAAGAAAGATGTCAAGGGTGACATTTCCAAAAGTATTATGTGATTAGCTATGCCAGAAAGGAATAAAGTAGCTGAGTGACTCCTATTTCAATGTTTTGATGCATCCGAAACCCCATAATTTATACATTAGTAGCTCAGAGATTGCAGAGGCAGTGGCATCCAGACTCTTACTAGTGGTGAGAGCTTAAATGAGGACATCTGGCCTGAAACAGAGTGGTTATTGTATCACTTGTATGAAGATTTCCATTTTCAACTTGTAATCAATAGTCTATAGCATTGTGAGTCACTTCAGGGCCAAGTAACTGCAATTGGGTATTAAGTGTTGAAATCCCTTACACTGTTATAGCAGTGTACAACTTTTGGCTATATTGATTCCCCTAATGGTAGGAGTGGATAGGGATATTTAAATGCTGCTTAGTACTCTGAGAATTTATGGAACTTTAAAGCAGGCCATGCATTATCAGAATTATTTTTTTTTTTTTTTTTGTGAATAGGGGTTAGTAAACAACCCCAAATAAATAGGTTATTAAACAGTTGGTTTGGCTTAATTCTGACAAAGTTAGTGTAATGTATTATTGTTTTATGCTTAATTTGAAAAGAGCTAAGAGAAATAATGTTTTGTTATTGTCTTGAGATGCTTACAGTCTAGGCAGGCAACATGGACATTAAATAAAACTGCACTTGAATCATGAACAGATGTGCACTGAAGACAGAGAAAAGTTTCCCATTAATTGCACCACACTCTGTATTTGGCCCAAAGTAACCCAGAAGGCACTTCATTAAGGACATGATCTTTTTAATGCATTTACTGGGCACTGAAAACATGCAGATGAGCAACTAAGGCCTCCTCACAGGCTCCTGTCCATGAATGTTTTCAGGACTGAGGTTGAGTGTATACGTGGTGATACTTTACCTTACTGTGGATTCACGAACAATAGTGAATTTCATACCAGAAAAATTTTCTTGCATCTCTTTTCCAGCTGATGGAACAAGATAATTTTTCTTGTGTGTTATTTAGGTACCCCCTGTCACTGTGTTGGACATGGGAAAGATTAAGCAAAAAAAAGTATCGGAGAATGTTTATTCCAATTATTTTTACAGTAAGAAACAATAAATACTAAATGTGAACATGCTATTTTTTTCTCTTAGCTTGAATATCTTATGGTTTCTGTTGTATTTCATTCTTTTAGGCCTTTCTCTGACATCTGCCCGTTGCATAGCCATACGTAGTACATGACTTTGGGACTTGCTTTACATCAGCAATGAAGGGATTATCTAGCAGCCGTAGTCATCATCATGGGGTTGCCTGTGACTCTCCGTGTGACAGTCTACCACACCACCCGGACAGGAAGCCATATTTGTTAAACCCGGTGGACCCCCATCCTGCAGACCACCCTTACTACACTCAAAGGAATTCTTTTCAGGCAGAGTGCATGGTGCCCTACAGCGACCAGATTGCCAGCAGCACATTTCCCCGGAGGCATTACAATTCCCACCACGAACTCAAGGACGAGTGTGCGCTGGTTCCCCATGGAACTGCCAACAAGACCAACCGCATTCCTGCCAACCTTTTGGACCAGTTTGAGCGGCAGCTGCCTCTGAATCGGGATGGCTACCACACTCTGCAGTACAAGCGAACTGCCATGGAACACCGCAGCGACAGCCCAGGGAGGATCCGGCACCTGGTTCATTCCGTCCAAAAGCTCTTTACCAAGTCCCATTCACTGGAGGGACCATCCAAGGGGAGCGTCAACGGGGGCAAAGCGAGCCCGGAGGAGTCGCAGACGATGAGGTATGGGAAGCGCAGCAAGAGTAAAGAAAGGCGATCAGAAGGTAAGCCCAGATCCAATGCATCAGGATGGTGGAGTTCAGATGACAACTTGGACAATGATGTTTGCGTTTATCATGGTCCCAGTGGGGTCATGACCATGGGAAGATGCCCTGATCGTTCTTCTTCCCAATACTTTATGGAAGCCTATAACACTATTAGCGAACATACTGTGAAGTCATCCAGAAGCAATAATGATGTCAAATGCTCTACCTGTGCAAACCTGCCTGTGAATTTGGACTCCCAGTTAATGAAGAAAAGCTCTTGGTCCTCTACATTAACCGTGAGCAGAGCCCGTGAAGTTTACCAGAAAGCATCAGTTAACATGGACCAGACAGTGGTGAAGGCAGAGACGTGTCAACAGGAACGGTCATGTCAGTACCTCCAGGTACAGTGTGGAGAACTGATTGCTGTTAACTGTGCTCTGCCTTGTCTCAGGTGTTTGTGGGGGATGGAGGTTTGCTCTGATATTTCAACTTTCCCGAGAGGTCACTGATCACCAAACAAGGGGTAATGCTGCTGAAATTAAAAATAAACCTGCTTTTTCTTTTCCTTTTTCTTTTCTTTTTTTTTTTTTTTTTTGCCAGCATTCAGTATTTGAAAGAAAGAGTTCATACTGGAACAGGCTTAATTTTTCATGTGGGAAAAATAAGACCTTTCTATGTACTTTTTGAATTTATAAGGCAGTCACAGTAGGGGTATAGGGAATTTGATGTTGTAGTGCTTGCACTTAGCATTACAATGTCAATTAACCGAATGTTACCAGGATACAAATTCTTTGATTTCTGTAATTTCAGGATTTGCCTTCATTTACTGCCTATTTTATTACGAAAGCTTTTGAGACCCTTTGGGAAACTTTGGGGTACCTTAATACTTTCTGCAGCAGGAAAGCAACCTACTTTCCTTTTTGCCATAGAATATGAATTCTCATAAAACAGTTATTGTAACATGTCCAGATTTGTTTATCTGGCTATTCCTCGTTCTCATGGCTTTGAGTCAAAAATAAAAAATCAAAAGGTTGAAATTATTGCTTGTTCTGATTATACATTTTAGGAGTACATCACCTACTCCCTCACAAGCTGTTTGCAGTTAATACAGCGTCACTATTTTCACCAGTATTGTATCTTTAAATGTCAAGAATCAGATGTCTGCTCTTGGAGCTATCATACTGCCGGTGAATGTTTGTGGCAGGAACATGGATCAGAAAATATTAAAACTGTTTCGTTCTTAGGAGAGCTGTGGATAGCTTTTATGCACTTTAAACGAGGCACTTATGGCACATCTAAGTGTGTGTGTAAGATGGAACAACGTTGCACAGAGAAGAGAGAAGACCATGAGGAAAAAACAGGTTTGCTAAGATGATTTGGTTTCATTTTAATGTAGTGGGACTCTTGTCTATTTGTATAGAAACTGTAGCGAGTTTTCTCATATGGGTGCTTTAATGAGACAAGTCAGCTTCCACATTCTGTTGTTTAAGTCAGAACGCAGTGAAAGCGTAGGACTGAGGCATCCACATTTAAAAATTGATCTTAAAAGGTTTTATTGAATGGCATGCAAAATAATTTTGAATGCTAGCCTCTGGGATTCTGAGTTTTAAATGTAAAGAAATGGATCTGTGGATTTTCTATTAATTGTGAGAAGAGTGGGGTCGGGAGAGAGGGGGCAATATGAATGCTCAGTGTGTGTTTACAGCTATGCGTATGGACTAGGGAGGGAGGGGGGTTTCAAAATAGCCTCAGGTTGCAACCTTTTGAGGGTTTTTTTGCATTAAGTCTCTTTTGTCTGAATTTTGTGAGTGAGAAGAAATCGTAACTTTAGGCTTGATTGTTGTTGTTGCTTTGGACCCAGAGATTTCTTTTGTTGATGTTTTTGTTTACTTCTTCCGTCTTCCTCTCAGGTTTAGATAAAATAGCTGACAATTCAGTATGTGACCAGATGGCTAGAAAAGAGCGAAAAACTGTGCCAGCATCAGCTTTAAATGAACACCTCCATAGGGACTTTTAGATAATGTTTAACTGACAGGAATAGACTCTTGAAGTGGAATTAGAGGACATTATCTGTGTCTGTATGAAAATATGTCCAACAATTGTCAAGGGCAGGAATTAGAATAACTAAATTATCACTTAGAATAACTAAATTCCATCCTCACTGGTAGTTTTATTTTGGTTTTTCTTTAATTTTGTTTCTTTTTTTTCTCACTGTATCCTTGTTTGTAAAAGCCAGGGAAATATAACTGGTTTAAAATTGTGGGTTTTTTTTTTTAAAAAAAGAAAATCTTAACCAGACTTCAATTAACACTGGAAATAATATTCAAACAGAGTAGGGTAGATTTGAGGAAGCAGGTCAGGATTATTCTTTTCTCTTGGCAGCTTGAAAGGATGACAAATGGATATAGGTATTAAAAAGTCAGTTTTTGAATGCATCCCATTGCCTTTCTCTTCACTATATCACTTATCTTTTTACACTACAAGCCCTTTGGGGCTTGGACTTTGTTCCCTTTTTTGTTTCCACAGTGCCCAGCACAATGGAGCGCGGAACCTAGTTGAGGCCTTTTAGCTGTCCTGCAATATAAATATATATTAACAGCAGCAGAGTATAACTCCGTTAGTGGGCTGCAGATCTATTCTGTGTGTCAGTTATTTTCCTGGTGACCTTCTCGTCATTGTACCAAAAGGCTGGTGTCCTGTGTTAGAACAATTAGAAATGCACTAAATGAGACAAAAGCTGCAAATTCATGACAATACCGGACAACTCTGATAATTTACTTTCATTATTATGATACTTCTTTGTTGCTTTATTTAACTCCCTAAATGTTAAATAGATGCTTTTATCAGCTCACTTGTAATTTAAGCTGTTGTTTACAGTCCAGGACATGGACTCTCTGATCCTTGAAAGAGGCAACTGTTTTGTTCATGTAAACTCTTCTTGTGATAGTATCTGAATTCAGTGGAGTGACTTTTTTTCAACTCAGGGTACTCAGCATAATTTTCTTTATCCTGATAGATCTGAGTATATCAGAGATCACAGATGACATTGACTTCACATTTGCTTGTAAGGGTTTTTATCACAAAAGTATCTGGATGAATTCTCAGTGTAAAGTAGAAATAACAAACAATTATCTCACTTGGTGTGATATTTTCCACATAACTGTTCTGTGGAAGAAGTTGGCAGTAGTTCGTATTACAGATGGGCTTATTTCTCATAATCTGGAATCTGGATCGAGTGCAGAGTCCTCCTGCATCGTACAGTCTTTCTTTACCCTGGCGAGCTCTGCTTCCAGCCCAGCAAATGAGGCACAGTGTCCATTCTTGGAGGTCTAGAGAAGGCTTGGCTCAACACCACATCTTCGGAAAGAGATATTAGGTCCCAGACTAGTCTAAAGACTGTCAAGGAAACCTTTTCCTCTCGCCTGTGTTTCAGGACTCAAATTGTATTTTTCTCATCTCTATTTCTCCTTTCAAGAATGAGGAGCTGGATAATAGAAAGATAAAATAAGGCCCTTTTATTAAGCTGCTTCTTGCTTCAGGAAAGTGCTTTTGTTTGATCCAGGTTTACAGTTGGACCAATTTGAAGGAAGGTGAGAAGGAACTGTTTGTGTTTTCTCAAAATTCTTCTTCAAAATGGTTTCCCTCCCTTGAAAGAATAATTTATAAAGCAGTGGGCAGCCTCTACTTCTCTGGTAGCTTCTCGTCTGGAAAAATTAAAATTAAGCAAAATTGTCAAAGACAAAATGTAAGCAGCAGCATTCTTCTGCGAACAATAGGGTCTAAATACACAAGTAGATATTTTTGACGCTCTTGTTTTCTATGAATTCATGACTGTTGAAGCTCGCAGAGTATCAAATACACTGCAGAGTTTGTCTCTAATTATAGTTTTGCCATTCAATGTTCCCTGTAATTGCTATTCCCATTGTCCTTGGTCCATTCGTTAAGAGAGGAAGAAAAATACAAAGGATGACATTTTTCCTATTATTCCTCTTTTCTTCTTATGTGGGTCAGTCATATGTTTTCTTTTGATCCGATTTGATAAGACTGAAGTCAGTTGTGTGACATACTTGGGGCTGAGGTTGGAAATTTTACTTCTGGAAACTGAAGTGGAGTAGGTGGAGTCATCTGAGTTCCCCATTTGCAACTCTTGTCCTTTGGTGGGAGACTGTGGGCAATATTAGAAAAAAATATAAGCCAAGTTTCTGTGTGTAGTGAGCATTTTCTGGTAGCGAAGGGCTCTGGTTCAGATTGTGCTCAAGTTTCCTGTGTGAAAGTTGTCTGTAACGTGCATTATTATGTAATGTGTTGTGTCCAGAAACTTAGAATTAAAATTATTTTTTTTCCAGTCTCAGCACAAGCCAATTTCACAGTTTCTTAGCTGCTGCTCAGTCCCAGCCTCTTTCTGTAGCCTGTGTCCATGGAAGGCTAAATAGAGGCGCATCAGCCTAGGTCAGGGTGCTAATGAGGACCAGTATCTGTCATATGATTTTTTAACACTGTATGTTAAATTACAAAGTGTTTACCCTTATGATACAGCAATTCATGTTAGATCTGTTATACTAGGGTTATCTGTGCAAGTCTATCTGTATTTTTCACCTAATCTCTACTTTTTCTTCATTCATCATGTTTGATTTTCTGTTGCAACTAACATATTCACATTAATCTTTCAGGATGTCTTTATATATATGTTTTATTTCAATAGCATTAATATTGACCTTCCATTTTTCATCTATCTGAAGACTGCCTTTTTTTTTCTTATTCCATTATAAACTGAAATTTATATTCCATTTCAATTTTCCAGTCAGAACTACAGAGTATGCGAGGTATAAGTTTCAATTTTTTATTACTGAGCTCATATGAAACATAACTTCTTGGTAAATCTAGTGAAACAATTTAAACGGTTGCGAAATAAAATGTCAAATGTTATAACGTATTCTAGGCCCTCTTCCAGGTAATGGAATAATCATGAAAACATTTGGAAATTCTTAAATGTTGATGAATTTTAAAATAAACTAGTATCTAAGAACATTGAAACTGAAAAAATATCATCCACAGAAAGTTAATTTATTTTTGTTTTAAAATTGTGTGATGGGTAATACGAATAATGAATAAAGTTGGGGAATTTGTGGACACTTGGAAAATATAAACAAACCACAAAATAGGTTATTACAAAAAATATATTAATAACAAGTAATTCCATTGAACCTACATCTTGGTTATTTAGCCTACCTGCAAACCTACCTAAGATCTCTCTGCTATATTAAGACAAATATGTAGGAGAGTATTTCAGTATAGCCATCCTCTTCATCTTTACAGTACTTTAATTTACATTAAAAAAAAAGAAATTGTCGGCAGAGTTGGTGAGATTGATCTTGCCACCTATTTCACCTTAAAAACTGCTGTGTTCTCATTCATTTAATTAAAACCTGGACTGATGTTTGGTGTCTGAGTAATACAGTAATGGGGGCCACCTAAGTACTAAGAGACTTGTCCTACAGCAATGTCAGTACTTCACATTTAGCTGCAATTTTATCCTCCCATGTTCCTTAGATAATAATTTTCTACATTTTAGTTTTATCACCATTCTGTAACTTCTTAGTATTGAATATACGGGCCCTGATATTTTTCCTAGATTAACTTGAATTACTGTTGGTTCATTCTGCTAACATCCCTACATTCTAATAGCCCATCCATTAATGAATGTAATTCTGGCAGCTGGATTTTTGTTTTATGTTGCCAACGTAACATATATAGGATTTAGGAACATCTTTGGCTGACACTGCATTACATATACTATTATGTCAGAAATGTTGATGAAAATTATGGCTGCACATAATAGCTGGCATTTGGTATCTATTTCATTTCCTTAATGGTTAAGATTTGACTCGGTCCTGGATCTGACTCCTTTCCGTAGCCTTAAATATCTGGAGTGTCTTAATCTTTTTATTTTCAGTAATTCCACTGTAAAATAGAAATAAAACAAAAATCTTCAAGACAAATCAAGTCCAGCAAAGAGGATCGTTTCAATCTGCATCTGAGTTTGAAATCCTTAACTTTTATTGTGGAGGCATGCAAAATAGGTGGGGGAAAAAACATGGAGGGGTGCTATGTTTTCCTCAGTTTTTTTCCTTATGTTTTCCTTTGGTTTCAAGAATGGAATGTGTAGTACAGATCTTAAGTGGGGAAATACTACAGCGCCAGAAGAGTGGTTTAAGCTGAGGGCAGCTGGCCATACTTTCTGTTCTGCCTTAGAAATGCTCTTGCACTGTGCTTGCTGCATGGCTGGACTTCTCTCACCGGTGAATTAAGCAACAAGAACATGAATCTGTTGTATATTGTTTTTCCTTTCATCCTCTTACCCTGAGCCTGTGCAATAGACTGTCTTGTTTGGACTTCTGGTAGATGTCTATTTCTCTCACCAAAGGCTAAGCAACGTGCCGTGCAGTTGGATAAGGCACTGTGACAGTTCTGATGGGCCAGGGCTTCCAGAGACGGTCTTTGAATTGCCTCTAAGAGTCTTTCATGCAAATAAGTTTGTGTCTAATTTTGCTTTACTGACATAATCCCAGCCTGCTAATCAGTTTGTTGGGAAATCTTTGAGATTTCCTGGTCTCCAACAATTCAGTTCCCAGCAGATGAGAGTCAAGACCGTGACCATGATTTGATATCCAGTGGGACGCCACTGTAGAGCAGAGGCGACAGTTTGGAGTCACTGAAAAGACACACTGTGGTGTTCTGAAACCAGAAAAGTTTCCTCAGAATCAAATGAAAGCTTCTTACTCAGGTGCGTTTCCTTGCTGCAGTCCAAAAGAAAGCATTGTGGAAGTTTCAGTGAAGTCCGTCCACTGTACATTAAAGTGTGAGAGAAGCTAATAGCCAGCTGGAGATGGTAGCTTAACTGCATTACTTACAGCTGCTGCCTGGGAGAGCACAACATTCGCAAAGCACCAGAGATTATCCTGTTAGAGTCAGCCAACAGAAACAGCATAAGGGCTGTTTCTCAAAACGCTCTCCCCAACACATCTGTTTTCTTCCAAGCATACAGATTCAGCTACATGCTCTCCATCCAAAAGCTAGTTTTCCGCTGGCTGCTTGATAGTGGGCTTGTGGTCATGTGTAGTGACAGAAAGGTAAAATGACATCTCACTTAACAGTATTGGCATTGTGCGGGTGCTGAAGTGATTAGGGAGAGAACTGGTTCACCCCAAAAGAAGGTACCTAGAAGTGAAAGAACATTTCTCCATTGCTAGTCATTGAAAGTGTCCTTTCAGTGACTGGTAGTCATGTTAACAGTCATCCTGTCATCCTTACTTGGGCAAGGAGCTGCATCTCATTGTAGCCAACTGCACTGAAAGCTTCAAGGGTGTTGAGAAAGATGAGAATGAATGTCAGCCCTCTGCCACAGGGAGAATATCATCTGTGAGTATCACTGAAGCAGGTTTAATTTGAGGTCCTGGGCGAGAGTCCTGCTATATGACCTTCAGTTGTGTTTCCTTCAGCTAATTGATGTGGTAGTTGCTGTTTGGCTTCGGTTCTGCAGAATGTGTTTGGGGGTGGCAAACTTGCAAGGCCCTTGGCTGGAATCCTTGTATCCACGTGGCCCTCTTCATGGTTGGTTGGATTTTTATCCGTAAAGCAGGAGAAGATTTATCTGGAATCAAGACATTGTTTTGTGTAGGAGACACACATTCCTCTTCATAAAACAGAACGTGAATCAGATTGACAAGCTAGTGGTCAAGGCACCTTTTGATGAATGAAAATTATAAACTGGAGCAGAGCTTGAAGAATTTTGTCTATTGATTTACCCTATGAGGATTTGTACTCTTTTAGAAGACTTCCCAAACTACTGTTGTTTGAAGGAAGATTTCAATTCTTCACACTGCTTGTTCAGGTTTGATGTAAGGTGTGGGCACTTAAGGTTGAGGAAGTAGTGTGCTATCTCGGACAGGCCCTTTGTCTTGGCTGTTAATGCTCTTCATGTAAAAAAATACAGAGATAGGTTAGCTAAATTAAATTAATTTACAGTAGAACCTGTTTGCTGAAATAGTACAAGCTAAAGCAAGTGTTGCTGCAGATACTGAGCATGTTAAGTTTGTCCTAAATAGTAGCAACCTTACTATCTGCCTTTTTGAAAACTCTTGAGGCTTATTAAAGGTATACTGTTCTTTAAACTTTCTAAGGCTTCCTTTTTGGTTTTTTTTGCATGCTTCAATGATTCTTAACTCATGCACATTGATAGAATGAAATGCTACTCATCTTTATTGGTCTGATTAATTCAATATTAATGAGTGCTTGGAATAGTCTTAGTGAGTGGAAGATGGCAATTGAAACTTCCTTAACAGCACGCAGAAGAGGCATAATAATAGCTAAGAAAACCAAATTGCATGGGTTTGAAAATCTGCACTGAGCAGTCATTAAGCATTGTTCTTCAGTTGTGTGATTTCATTTCATTAAGTATTTGCATACTAATAGAAAGCTAAAGTTACAAGTCTACTGCTGTGAGCAATGGTTAGCCACTCCTTCCAGTCTTGTGTTTACTTCTATAGTCATCCACATTGCTTTGGCAAAGCACAGGGAGAAGCTTGAATGATTTCAGCTGCAATAAACCAAATCAAGCTAGAGATCAATAATGAACTTAATTTGCTATAGGCACAGTCTGTTTGCTGTTTCATCCAGGAAGGTAAGTTAATAACAATTTGGGGCAAAATAGAAGGAAATTAAATATTCTCATTTGATTGTTTAGAAATTGAATAAAAAATGTTTTCTTTACTTTTGTCCTTACATGCTGGGTTTATTTCACATACCACTATGTTTGAGCTTTTGAAATGAATGTTTGAAAGCTGGGGGGGCCAGTATACCTGTTTATTTAGTTCCTTTATTTGGGGAGCCAAATTATCTATTAGAAAAATCCAGTTCCTTTATATCAAAAAATGCGTTAAAGGAATTGACCAGTCAGGCCAGACTGGTTAATGACAAAGTGTGAGCGCTTCCAGAACAACATAAATTGAATTAAAGATCAGAGCAGGTGATCTGTACACTAAATGAAGCTGAATCCAGGTAAGATGTTGGCTGGTGGCAGTATGTTACCTGTATAGTCTCTTCTGTTTATAAAAGAACCTTATGTCTGCCATTGAATCAGAGGAAAGAAACTGTAGTCAGGCTTAGCTTTCATACTTGTAACAAACATTTTATTTCTAGCTGTATGCTGAACTCTTAAGTTGCAGTAAGTTGCCAGGCTCAGAGGCCTTTGCTGAATATTTTCTATCTATTTTCATGTAATAATGGTGTTCTGTTTCACTGTGCTTTTTGTATAAGGGCACTCTTGATTTTTAGGCTTGTGAAGAAAGAATTATACATGATCTTAAAGATCATTTGCAGAATGAAATTTTTCCAGGGTCTGTATTACTTCATTAGTGTGAATAGTAATAGTTCTATTTTAATAAAAACAATGATGTTCATTGTTAGATCTGAGTTTAGCTCTTCCCCGTTTTTCATAAGAGTAAAAACAATCATGCAAGTGATGTTCCTGCTTGGTATTCTGATACTGAAAAAATGGTATTGCCAAGGTAATTGGATAATATGATTTTCTTAAAAGCATGAAACAGCTTTATCTCAGGTATGTCAATCTTAATGCCATTAATCCTCTAAGGCGGCAGATAACATGCATATGCCCTTGTGTGCAGTGTAGTATGTGATCTTGCAAGACATAATATTGGCCCATCAAACAAAGTAAGAGCCTGTGGGAAAATTTGTGCAGACCTCCTGAAAAAAATAAAAGAGATGGAGGTTCTAATAGACACTTTCCCCAGCATTTTTCCACATCAACAGAAGGAAACACACTGCAGAATGTTTAGTACCATATGTATGGAAACAGACTGCATGAAACAATGTGATCAATTTTATTTTCACAATTTGTAGTTTTGATGGGGCTTTATGTTTTACTTTTTCCCCGTGATATGAAACACTTTGCTGTGACAGTATATTGCATTGTCTTCTCTGAGCTGTTAGAGCCATTGCTTTTAGGCACCAAAGAAAGCACTCTGAAAATCAGGTCACTTCTTTCAGTAGGTATTGCTTGAGGTATTTGACTATAGGCACAGAACTATTAAGATGTTGACGTTATTTTATCTCCCTGTATTTTCTAAACAGCAAAATAGGTACAATGAAAGGAAATGCTGAGCTTTAAGGGTTGTTTGTCCTACTCAAGTAATAGACAGACAGTGCTCTGAGGTGCTTTCATAAACAGTGTTACAACTGTTAATAACCAAACCAAAAATCAACTCCTAAAGCATTTCTTTACCCTGCAAGTGCTCTCTACTAGTTACATGATGTCTTACTGTTTTTTCCTACTCCAGCTTCTGAAATCAGGGTTTCTACCTCCTGTGGAACTGAAATAAGATAAAGGGGAACAGGGCCCAAATTTATTTACCTAATAGTTTCTTAAATGCTGAAACTTTACTGAAAAGAAAAAGAAAAGAAATGAAAAAGAAAGAAGAAAAAGGAAAAAGGAAAAAAGAAAAACAAAACAAAACAAAAAACCCAAAAAAAACCTCAGCCTTAAATTTCTGCAAGAAAATTGGGCAAACAATTTAATTAAAATAGCCTTTTAATCAAATATCCATTACAATCTTATACTGCAGCTTTGTCTAGGCAAGCAAGATATTTTCTACAAACATTCTCACTTCTTCAATGCGTTAACTGAAATTAGAAGCGTATCTGGGTTGATGTTTTACGCTGTTCTCTAAATCTGGAAGTTTTTCCTGACCATAGCTAGCCTTGTCTCTTTGGCATATATAGGCTTTACTCCTAAACCTGGGAACTTGGGTTGCATTTGTATCATTTCCTTTGGTTTTGCGCATGCAGGTAACTTCCAGAACACAAACCAGGCAGTGGGTTTGTGGCAGTCCCTGAGACTGCTTTGCTCCTGGTCTCTGTGTGTACAGCTCAGCTTTCTTCTCAGCTTTTAGAGCGTTCAAAAGGTGGAAGAGCTACTAAAAAGGTGGCGTGCTGTTTTTCAGTGCTTGCTCACTTCACTGAGTGAGCAGAGCACAAACTGGAAATCTCTCAATCACATCCTGTAAATTGTGGGGCTAGAGGAATGCATTCATCGCTCATCACAGTACACTGCATAAATAGGGAGTTTTGTGGTAATTTCATTGCAACCAGCTTTCAAAACTTGGCTTATCGCATCTAAATCATTTTGAGAAACTTTGGGATAAAAGGTATTGTACTTATGTATGGGGTTATTGATAACAAAATTCAAGAATCCCAGAGTTATGGTGCCCACAGCAACTGTATCTCATCACTTGCACTGAACCTATAAACTACAGCATTAAATTTAACAGTATGTCTATTATTTAATAAAACTACAAGTGTTCAGCTTCCCTCTATGAGCTGTATAAGCATTGTAAGTTTAACTGCCCTGATTCCCTGATTTTTTCTCAAAGGCACCAACCTTAACACTATACTAACATATTTTATTTAGTGTATTAAAGATTAATTCGTTAATTTATTTTAATGAGAAAAAGCAAAGATCTTTAACTAAAACATAATGAATAAAATATTAAACAGATTAAAGTGCATATCCTTTGAGAATTCACAGATTCTCTACATACGTTTAGATGTCTAATATCTGCCTGAAAACTGATTGGAAATACATATTACAGGTTTAAAACTTCTGACTGAAGTCCGAGTATGTCATCAAAATGTCAGCAGAGGTTGATTTTACTAAACCTGTGTTAACTTCTTTCTTGTACATGAGTGATATGAAAAGTCAAAGTTTTACAGTTGACAAGAAGTAACTGTAGGTTCCAAAATGTATGTGAGGGGTGGTATGAATATAGATTGTATTTTCACAGTTTGATGACGCTATAGGCCTAAAACCAATGCAAGAATAAGCCCTGAAAAAACATGGGCTGTCTGTTGTAAGTGGCTGAAGGAGGATTGTAAAATGCTCTGTACTCATGTGTCAAAAATCAGAATTGAAACCACTATTACAACTATTACCTTCATTTGCACTTTACAAATGTGTACAAACCATGAAAGCATCAATTTCCCAGATCTGGGGTCTAGGCATAAATTTAGAAGCCACAGAATTGAAACATTGCTTTTTCTGTTGGTTTTTTTATTATTATTATTTGACATAGTTGACATATCAGAGCCATATATGCAGTCCTATTCCTCCCTTGAGGTCTGTGAGCACTTAATACTCTCAGTCTGTAACACTCCAGTTCTTAGTTAGTCTCACCCTTTTCTAGAACACTTTAAGTGGTTTTAAGTGTATTTATTCAATTACTTCCTATAGCCACACAATTCTGCATGCCATTGTTCAATAAGAAAAACGGACTTTGAAGTATATTCCTGCCTTAAGGAACTTATATTCTTGAAGCCCAGGAAAATATCAAAAACAACTACAGCAACAACAAAAAGAAAGAAAAAAAAAACCAGCAACAAACTATGTGCTGCTGGAAGATAAGGATTTAAATGTTTCACAGAAGCAGAGTTACCAGAGTCGTTAACTAAAGGATACTGAAAGAAAACATGGAAATTTACTTTAAAAAGGTATAAGGAAAGAATTGGTTAAATAAAACATGGAGCAACTGAGAAGGAAGTCTGAGTCCTGAGAAGGAAGACTGAGTCATAAGAAGAAATGTTGATAAAGATGCAAACTAGAGTATACTTCCAGGATTAAATCTTGAGTTCTCTGGGGAAAATATCAAAGCTCCAAGTGAATTTATCAAGGCCAGACTTGACCAAGAGAGATCTGGGAGAAAAGTGGGAGCTTAGACTGAGCACAAGAGGAAAGAAGGATTTGTATGAGCCTGGAAGTTCAAGGAAGGCCCTAAATCATAATGTCAGGAGCAGGAAAAGAAGAGTCAATGAAGGAAGAAAGTTGGCAAGGTTTTGGGTTTGAAAACAGCAGGCAACAAAGCAATAGCATGGCTTATGAATAGTTTGGTTAGCCCATGAATGGGCTTAGGACCATTAAATATCTTTGTTCCTTTGTATAGCACAGTGGCTTTTGGATTGCAGTTTATAGCAGCACAGATTGATAAAATGCCTAAATTGACAGTAGCATTTGAAAGACAGTGCAGCCTCTGGACTTAGGCCTATGTTAGTAGCAGGTATCAACAGCTAAGCTAACAGTCCAGCGCTTCAGGTTTGTTTGTCTGAACAAGCTGGCATGTAAATGCTCTGACTGACGTTTGGGAAGCAACAGATACACAAGATACTCATCAGAATTTAAATGTTCTCGAAGAACAAACTTTTCATAGAAAAGAGACACTTAATGATTATCCTGGTAGATGCTCATATTTGTAAGCTGTAGGACAAATTTTAGCAACTCATATTTGGCTTGTAAGGGTTTCTGAACATTGTAGCTATAGCTTGCTGTATAGAGTTGATTCACTAAGAATAATCAGAAAAGTAACAAACTAAAAATTCGTAACTGCTTTTATTTAAATCTAACACAAAATATGTTTAACTAAAAATCCCTTTTGCAGTTTCACCTTTACTATAAATATGGGATTTCTGCAAAATAACTTCAGGACAACTCCTTCAAGGACCATGCACCACTGCATGTTGTTTACGCTGTCACAGGAAAGAGAAGGGTGTGGGTTTATAATGGTCAGAAGCCCCAAGAAGGGAGAAGATATGTGGGCAAGAGCAACGTACTCTTGTCCTCTGCTGTGTCCCAAAATCTCATAAATCTGCATTCCCAGTGTTCCAGGTTTCCAATGCAAAGAATGGACAGCACTTACTTCAGACCATGAGAAATAATGCACATCAATAAGAAGATGAGAAAGAAAGGAATAAAGAGTTGTATGACTCAGACACTCAGACTAACATAATTCAAAAGGAGGATCACTGCAAGCTGGCAGGTGTTCATTCACACTAATTATGCTATAGAAGCAATAGTAGTATAATTTCACACTTGCAAACCTACTTTTCTGATGATTAGTACATAGCTCCACTAATTTGAAATGTATCTTGAACCAAAATCCTCCTGGTGAGTGTAGCTATCCATACTCTGTCTGAAAAGACTGTGATACAGGGATTCGTATTTCATCTTTTGTGCCTCGCCAAAGACATTCAATATGTTGAGCTGAACCAAAAATCACAGGGATCACAGGGGTTGGAAGGGACATCTGGAGGTCATCTAGTCCAACCTAGCTGCCAGAGCAGGTTCACCTACAACAGGTTGCACAGGATGGCGTCCAGGCGGGTTTTGAATGTCTCCAGAGTTGAACTCCACCAAAAATACCTGATCTGGATTGTAAATGCTTTGAATGAAAACCACCAAAAAACCAGATTTATCCAGCCCAGTATTAGACCTATTTGAAGTTCCTATGTCAGCATGTTTGCTAGAATCTTCCCAGATAAGTAGAGAAATATAACAAGCAGCTACAGAGGTGCAGCGGCAGAAGTGGACCTCCACTGTAAACAGCGACTCATGGCCAAATGGCACTGTGGATGGGCTCTTGGCCATGGGAGTTTTTGTTATGACTCTGTTGTGGCTTAGCACAGTCAAATCTTGCTGTGCAGTTACATGTGGGAGGACTGTACTAGTAAGAGAATTGTGTTTATCACTTCAGGTTCCTCAAGATGAATGGACTGGATACACTCCACGAGGGAAAGATGATGAGATTCCCTGCCGACGAATGCGTAGTGGCAGTTACATCAAAGCCATGGGGGATGATGACAGTGGAGACTCAGACACAAGTCCGAAGCCATCTCCAAAGATTGCTGCACGAAGAGAGAGCTATCTCAAGGCCACCCAGCCTTCCCTCACAGAGCTCACCACCCTCAAGTAAGTCCATGTTTTACTACATCATACAGAGCTCTCCATTAGGACATACAGTTTCTGTTCCTATTTGTTTCTATTATTTACTTCTAAGTACCAGTTAAGGGAAGTACTTAAATAAGTGTGTTCAGTCATGCTTATTTTTGGTTGGGTTTTTTTCTGAACAAGAATAGATTTGGGAAGGTATTTCATTGTCATACATTGTTCTGAAAAGGGACCCTACTACCTGCACTTTGAATTTGCAAAGTATTTCAACCCGTTAGTCTAAGTGAGTATTCAGGTATGTACAATAGGTCTGTTCTTTAAATATTTTGCTGAATTATAGCTTTGACCTGCGAAAGCTTTACGTAATTGTGTATTTATCTATACTCAACATGTGAAATTAGCCCTAAGCTAGTCTTTGCAACTCATCAGACAGCATCTGACATTTAATTAAAAAGAACAATGACTGGTTTAAAATAGACAAATTCATGGTTTCCACTCTTCAGTTCGCTCAGAATGGCACTGTATTTTGTGGAGAAATGTAACCAAAACTGAAACTTTTTTAATCATTTATGAAAGCTTTAGTCAAAGGGAATGATGAAATTTATGTTTTTTTAATGTAACTTTGTGGTTTTCTTTTATTTAGGCCTTTTAAAAGAGCCACCCAAATTCTCATGAAAATTGCACAAATGGACAATTTTGGTATTAGTGTTTTATTTTAAATTATTCTAAAGTTGAGAGGTCCCCTAAAGCAAGAAAATAAATCATATCCATAAAAGAAAATAGTGTGGATTTAAATCAACAATTGTTTCTGTGTGTCTTCTGCAAAATTCTTAGTTGTAATAGTGAATCATAGTTCACTGAACCAAAAATAACCTAATTTTAGTATAACTTGCCTAAGGCTGTAGCTTTAAAATGGAAAAAAAAGGGCTGTATCTCTTCTTGTATCCATCATTAGTGACAAAAAACTCCTTCTGCATTTCCCTCATTAATTTCCCCTCTTTCCTTGTCCTCCTTTACCCCATTTTTTTTCCCAGAGACCTTATCTGAGAAATAGATTTTAGAGAAAAGCGTTTGATCCTTGTTAAGAATGTCATGCTCTTGACATCGGTGATGAATAGACCAGAAGACACAAACATGCTTATTGCAGCTCCCCATAGCAGCCTACCTGACTTTGTCTTGGGGGAAGCCAGGAGTTGCTTCTGCTCTGTCTTTCCATTAGTGTCCAAAGGAGAAAGTAGTCTCATTTTCTGCAGGGATTTTCATAAGCTCGCTGGCACTCACTCAAGGGATCCAGTGATTCCTCTCGTCATCCAGCAGATTTTACCACATCCTCTCCTGAGCCAAAACTCCTCCTCTGAGATCGGTTATTGTAACCTCTGCAAGGTGAACGTAATTTTTTGTACCACCACAAACTCTGTAAAGCCATGCTTTATGCATGGCCACACTATCAGACATGGAGCTTAGTCCTTTTGAGACCTTAGAAACATATGTTCCATAGTTCCCTAATATATATGCAAAGTACAATGCATCACAGTGAGTGTATTTGCTCTTAGTTATTTCTGTTCTCTGTAGATATGAGATTTGCAAAAGAATATGGAATTATTAGAAATAAAAAGTCCTGTATGTCACTGTTCACCCACAGAGGATGTTAGATCAGAGGGACTATAGGCAGCAGAAGCTTTTGGGTTTAACTTTGAAGTCACTGTAATTCAGCAAAGTGCTTGTACGAATACTTCATTTCACGTATGTTTTTTAATCCCCGTTTGGGAAAGCTTTTAGGAATGTACTTAATTTTAAGCTGCACTCTGTAAAATTCATGTAAGTTTAGGAGCTGTACAGAAGTAGGATGTAAATCACAGGGCAGAAGAAGGAAGGGGGAAATGGTAAATGGTAGTAAAACAAAAAAAAAAGACATAATATGAAATAACTTTTCTTTTTCAATGACATTTCATCATAAAATGGGATGAAGTAGAATTATTTCTTTTAATCTATGATGGTACTTTATAGAAATATCTCTTCCTGGGAAACCTTTCCACTTTCAGAGACAAATTGTATAATACATAATTATGCATTGCTTTTATTCCTTTCTGCTGAACATGGTAATTTGGGGTTCTTTTTGTGAGAACTAGCCAAGTGCTTGCTCTGGGAATTGAAGTGTTCTGTTAAGCTAGGGGGTTTTTTGCAGACTTCTTCATACTTTCATAGCAGCATGACTTGACCTTAACTATGACATTGTCTTGTTCATCCCAGGGCTACCCTGATTACTCTGAGAGTTGTGATAGAGTTTTGCTAGCATGTCAGCCAGAGACTAAATTAGGGCCCCTAACTCACTAAATATAGGTCATCAAGCAATTGTGTAATGTGTGATAACAAGTTATTTCCTTGGCTTACTGTTCAATTTGCACCTGAATAAGAGCTTTATGGAAACAAGCCAAAAGCCACTCTGGTCAGCAGGCAGCCTTTTACTGACACTAGTGGACTTTCTAGCTGGCCTTGCAGGACGTTATTAACACCTTAAAGCTGAGTGGTATTTCATTCCTTTAATTATGTTTTTTCTGTCAGTGAAGAACAAGGCACCTTGTGAAAGCAGTGTTTCTACAGTGGTAATTGTCAAGGATCTTCTGCAGTTCTTTCTGCTACTCTGTTTTCAGTATGCAGTCTCTAGTTGGCTTAATTTTCATCTTTGGCAGAGCAAACAACTTAAAAACATGTTCCCTTTTGCTTTCACTGTTGGTTTTGAAGAGATTTTTCATCTTGTGGGACTTTTCCTCTCTGAGTACTTTCAGTCTAATATTGGTCTCTCAACCCACGCTGTTCCTCCCACCTACCTACCTACCATTGCTCATGCGCCTACTCTTCTAAGAAAGGGTTTTCATTACTACCAATGTTTCTTTTTATATAAGGAATAACTTTTGAACAGCACAACTGTGTCATATCTCCTTTACGTAATACAAATTTATTTTCCTTGTTTGGCTGAGGTTTTTTTCTTGCTATACCTTACAATCTCCCTCCCAGAATATTCCTCCCATGCCACAGTTTCCATGTGGTTACAGCACGTGTCAAACGCTGCAGTGCCATTCTGAATAAAGCACAGCTTGCTGTGATCTTGAAATGCACACCTCTGCTGCTGCACTCTCATTATCCTACCATGAAGTAAGCAGCTTTTTCTCTCTGTCTTTGCTGGCAGTATCCTCTTGGTGTTTAATCTTTCACAGTCTAGATAGACTGATCCAGCTGAAAAAGAAAAGTGAGATTTTCTTGCCCGCTCCCGAACAGTGGCAAAAGTTTATCTTGCACTTGTAAGCAGGTGGAAAATGGACTGGTTAGCTAACTTTGAAAGAAGGTGCAGGCTACAGTAACTGACATTTCCATTACGGCTGAACTTGATTCAGGACATGTTCCTTCACTATCTATGCGTAGCTTGGTTACGTTTAGCCCGTTTTTCACTGGGAAAAAAGTATGCAATTGCATTGTCAGTCCGCGTGCCAACCAGTCACCTCCACCTCCCAGTAAGTTTTGAATCCATTGGCCCACTTTAACCAAGTTTGCTAGAGACACTGAAGTCTGAAAGATATGAAGTTCCAGCAAACTTTATGAAGATCTGTAGCTGGATAAGCCAAAGATCTGCAGCTGTCCCTTGCTGGCTCTTGAAGGAGTATGGGCAAAGTGAGTCAGCACAAGGTATAACTTGATGGCAGCACTTTCCCAGCCTAAAAGATGAGGAATCTGGAAGGGACTGGAAAACTCTATTGAGTACAAGAGTTCTAAGAGGTGGATCCTGTTGCCATAGTTTTTCTACTTCATTCTGCCCCTTTCCCCTTCTCCACTGCATGCACACTCACTGCTTCAAGCATGGGTTCAGGTTCTGCTTCCTAACTCAATATTGCTGCTACCGTGGGGGGACTTCAGCCACTTTAGTCTTCTGCACTTCTTTTTTTGATATTTTTTCCTAAAATATTACAGTACATAATGGTAAACCATTTGTGGACATTTTACATGGATTTGGGGTTATATACAGTTGCAGAATTCTTCCTTTGAACTCATATTTGATCATACAAACTTTTTTCTGAGACAAATTGTGCTCTCTGATCACCACCATATTGACAATGTCAATGATCTTGATAATTTGGAGATGCATTTGTAGAACTCACGTGAAAAGGAGAGAAGGAAGAACAGAAATGAGGTTTTTCTTAACAAATCTTTTTTTTCAAGGCACTTTAGTAGACACGTCATGGTTTTCCAGTCATCAGTGACTTAGAGAAACACAGTTATAAACGCCATAAACACATTTTAATAGGTACTAAGTTACACTACTAATGATGAAAGCAAAAAAGCATTAGGCTTTTCTCCTTTTTATCCCATAGTAAAGAATCCATCTGTATCACTTGCATCATAGCTGCATCTGTTCCTGTGATTTACTGCACAGATGAGTGATACTTAGAATAAACCAACCAATTCCTAACTTTAAAGTGAAACTTTAAAGTTTATCAGAGGCATTAAAAAAAAAATATCTCAAAATATGTGTATGTTATTTGTGTATATATATTTGGCTTGTATTTTTTATGTGCCAATACAAATAGTTTAAGTACTTCCTACCTGTCTGTTTATAAGAATCTGAAGATAAAATTGTTTTCAAAACTGCAGTGCCATTTTTCTTAATATCCTATAAAATCACAGTAAATGATCAAGTTCAATTAAGAAGCAGAATCTGGGAGCAAATGTAAGAACAGTGACAAAGGCACGAAGAAAGAGGTAGATCTCATTTATACATCCTGAATTCCAACTTTTCATCACCTGTCTGAGAAGTGATCTGGTCAGCTACTGGAGAACAAGCCTTCAAGCTAGGGTCAACCTAGATTACAAATCAAATCTTGACAGAGTTGCCAGACCAGTTCTGCTAGGATGAATTGCAAAAAAAACTTCATAGTATAAGATGTTTCAGATAGAAAATCCCCTGATCAAGTCAAAGAAATTACAATCAAAATAGTTTTATAATCTGCAAAGCTCCCAAATAATTTTGTCCAGTGGTAATTTGCGGTGCTCAGGAGGAAGACGATATGCGCGCATGGGCACATCCATATGGACCAATGGGAAGGTAAAGTGCATCATCCGCACTGAGTGAATTAATGGTGAAATTGAGTAATGTCTGTTTTCAAACATGATGGTAAGACTGATGTGAAAGAAAGGATAGGCAAAGGTCCAAAAGCTGTTTACACTAGAGGCATGGCAAATTAAATATCTCATGGCAAGGATGTTGCTAAGTGTTATCTGCAAAGCTGGAGGTCATTATAGCTTTGATTTTCCTGTAGTGATGCAACACATGCCTTTGTGGATGTAGATATCTTCATGGCTTCTCAAACTGAAATATGCAGCTCTCAGAAAACTATGGAACAATATGAACTCTGGAGATGGTTCTCTCACTTTCTCAGCTTTTCTAAAACGCTGCTCCGGGGAAGTGTCTGTTCTGAGGGAAAGGATAAGGGATGTAAGGATAATTGTAGCCTGACACATTGGCTAGGCTGTTCTGGCATTTGAGCAAACTGAAGCTGATGTCCTTACACTGCACTTCACCACGCAGCGTAGCGTACGTCCTTAAATATGAAAAACATCTTGGTCTTAGGAATGAGGTCCTATTTACTTTACCATGTTTCTATAATACTATAATATGGTCCCAAATATCCCCAGAAAAAAGGTATCATATAAACAAAAGCATACTTTTTTTTAAAAAAAAAAGGAGGTGTTGTCCTCACTCTGCTAAAATTAAAGAAAATGTGCCATTAACTTCACTGGCCCAGGTCACAGGTAGGGAGAAGGGAGAGGGAAAATGTAAGGTGATACAATACCTCATCTTCCTTATGGTGAATATTTTTAGATGCATGCAGGGAAGCCTATTCATTTTCTTTCTTGTTGAGTGACTTCCAATTAGGGAAGAATGACTTTCCTAATTAGTACAAAAGGAATATGTCTGATTAATCTTTTATTAGTGTTTTACAGTATGTTTCCAGTACAGTGTGTTTCATTGTTTCGTGTTGCAGTCTCTTTTATTTTCATCAAACCTTTAGCTAGTGAAAGCATTGTTTCCATTTTCCTTGGGGTGTGTTTATTTGTTTGCTTGAAGGGGTAGTTTTTTGGATTTCCCATGAAAGAGACAGAAGCATCTCCATGAGCTTTGGACATGCAGCCAAAGGAATCGTATTCTGGAAATATTGTTAGCCTAGGTAGTAACTTTCACAGCCCACTATCACTGACGCATGATGTATTACTTACCTTTTTATTCATATTATTTCAATCCCTTCTCTCTTCTCTCTGAAAGCTAGGGAGAAGCTGTTGGACAGGTTTCTCACTTTTCAGGCTCATGTGTCAGGTATGATTAAGTTCAGTGAATAATTTATAAGTCAGAAGAAAATTTGAAAGTCGAGACAATAAAAAATATATTTATTTTGAGGTAGTAGATGGACATACCTCTACAGCCAATGGTTTCCTTATGGCAGCTGGCATCTGTTTTGTGCACATTATATTTAAGGAGCAGGGGATATTGATTTATTGAAGGATCTTAGAGCCTGGAGCTTTTAACAAGCAGTTGCAACTTTCCATTGATGGATATATAAAGTATGTTCAGTCAGTTAATGCTTAATACCACTGATCGGCATGTGACAAAGCTTGTGCCTCATGGCAGCTTCCCTTCTGGACTTTGTGTCCCCTCACACAAAGGTATGTATGCCTTTACAGAACAGAAATGAACCCACTCATCTCACTCTACAATCCTCTGTGGAGACAGGGCATTCCCACAGTTCACTGCATGGTACGTAGGTAGGACGGGCACTCCTCCTCTCTGCTTCTGCCATGATCCTCACCAGTTTATCTTGCCAGGAAAATAAGATGCCCTAGCTATTTACAGTCTCACTGCTAGCAGACATTGCTTATCATAGAATCATAGAATGGTTTAGGTTGGAAGGGACATTAAAGACCATCTAGTTCCAGCCTCCCTGCCATGGGCAGGGACACCTCCCACTAGACCAGGTTGCTCAAAGCCCCATCCAGCCTGGCCTTGAACAATTCCAATCATAAAACTTACCCATCATAAAACTTACCCATGTCAGTCCACACCTAGCTCCATATGCACTTGTGCCCTGTTACGTCACTATTGTCACATTTGTGTGAATAATGTTATTTCTTGTTTCTCTAAGATGAGAAGTCAGAATTTTGTTGTAATCTGTAACCTATACTGGAGTTGTTGCCTCACTTGTACTTTTACCTTTCCTTGCTGAAATTTGAGGCAATGAAACAGTTACAATTAACTTACATAAGAATAAACATCAGCCAGAAAAAGCCCTTTAACTTTCCTAGTCAAAGTGTGATCTTTTGGGAGCACTGGAATAGCATTTTGTAAGTCAATAATTTGTTAAAGAAAAGCTGCAGCCGCATTTAGATGATTGCCTTATTTGCAGAACTGAAAATCCTTGTCCTGTATCTAGTCATCTGGCTCAACTTCGCAGAAGGTTTAGCTTTATGTTAGACATAGCTACAGATGAAAGTGAGGACTCTCTAATTTTTAGCTTCTCTCCATTAAATCCTGTAAACATTTATTCATTCTAGGGCTTCCTTTGAGAAACCCAATTATAATCACTGGACCAAGATGTGTTTTTCAGCCTTCTCTTTCAGGGTATATTTTTTACACAACCAACCTGCACATTTGTGTGCAAAACTGGTCTGGTTTATTTTAAGCCCTACTTCTGCCCACCTACTTAAAAGGCTGCCTCAGAAAGGAAGTTAATAATGTCCAGTGGGGACAGGAGAAGAACTACTGCCTTAGACTGCAAGGACACATACAAGCTATACGTTAGGAAAATTTTCCTAATGGTAGTGATAGATAAGCGCGGGAGTGGATTGCCAAGAGAAATCACTTCACTGGACATTTTTCAAGAAAAGGGTAGAAAATGACTGTCAGGACAAATTTAGGTATTGCTGATCCTGCTTTAGGGTAGGAGGAGGGACCAAATGACCTCATGAAGACCCCTTCAGACCTATCTTTTACGACTCTCTCTGTCTTTCTCAGGCTATTGAATATACCCACTCTCGCTGTTCTTACTTCCTTTTCTTAACTTATTTTTTAAATACCAAAAATATAGTTCTCGTCAGGACCAAATTATTCCTGAAGGCCTGCTGTTGAATAGTAAATATAGATATCCCACCCACAGCAGTGCTGCACAATTCTTTCATGTATTTTAAATGTTATTTCATTGCTAGCATTTTGGAATTATTTTCTGACTGCTGCCAGCCATACCGTGCTTGACTCTCAGTATGTGATCTTGTACTATCTGGTTGAGTTTGCTAAGGGGAGCTCAGCTGATGTATTAAATCTGCCATGCAGAAAATTCACAGGCATAAAAAGAGATGTGCGTCTGCACAAAATTCAGTCTGGAGTCCTTAATGTCCAACATAACAAGACAAGCAAACAGGCAACAATAATTAAGTTAATTATTCATAATAATTTTCTGTTCTGATCAGCTAGAAGTGCAATATTCCTTCACTGTGAAATGCTGGAGCGCTTTTAGATTAAAAATGGAAAAATTTAAAATAGTGTATTTTGCTTTTGTTCTAGTGTAAAATTACAAGACAGTGTTTCTGCAGACATGCTTTGGGATCTTCTGTTAATTTGTATCACGTTAGGGTGAGAGAGACATGAAAGTGAGTAATTGTTCTGCCATTACAAATAAAAGATACTATTAATATCTAAGTCACGTTGCTGCCCAGTCATTTGTTCCTTGTATTCTCTTGTGTTTGTATTACTGCCAAGATGGAATAACTTTCAACTTATTTTAGTAATTCTTTGCTGATTTGGGTGCAGTATGGGGTGAAGTTTAGGGGCAGGGGGCAGCAAATAAAGTGTATGGCCCCTGGCAGCTGAGGTGCTGAAGTAGGGCAGCATCAAATACCACTCTGCTCCCAGTGACAAGCGTGAATGAAAGTTCATCTAAAGAGACGTGACTCTTTACAATCTCCTCTCCTCCTAGTGAAGTTATAGATCTTTTCAGGAGGGGAGAAATTAGGGAAAATCCTTAGAGACTTTCTTAGATTGTGCCTGCTTGCTTAGTCGTACACCACAAAGATAACCATCGTACAATCACTGCTTGTGTTATTTGCTGGTGTGAAAAAAAAAAAATTTGTTGAAAGCACCTTTGCAGCAGCTACAGAGTTCCTGTGACAGATTTCTGTGTTTCCATCTGTAGCTGAGTTGCACGGCAATTTCCTATTCCTCTCCAGACAGGCTCAGCTACCTGGCCAGCCTGTACTCCAGCTTCCCAGCAGCTTTGCCTGCAGCAACCCCAGGGACCACAGAAAGCACTAACTGGTTTTGTCATCCCTGAATGCCAACAGCCACGTCCAGAGCACCCAAATCCTTCCCTTTATGTAAGTGACGTTGGGGTGGCAGCCATGCTTGGGTTGTGTCTGTGGAGCTCTGCAGCGTGACAGTGATGTATCATGCTGAAGGCAAGCTCAGAAGCTTTCAGGACTAGTATATAAATCTCTCCTGCTTTGTATCTGACAATTGCTACTGCAAATCTGTGCTAAGCCTTCATTACTCTACAGTTGAAAGGAAACCTTGAGAAACTTCTTTTGGAAGATAGTCCTCCTTGGGGTAGCCCTAAAAATGTGCTGTTATTATTTATTACTTTATCACACCAAAATAGGCATACTATAGATATTTGTTAAAACTCTGTCTTGTACTCATCAATATTTCTTACTATCTGCATAACAAAAATTGGAAAATGTACTAGAAAGCAAAATAACATGAAGTTCTTGCTTCATTTATTACTTTTATTCTGTGTTTTACAAAACTTAAAACGGCTACTTTGCTTCTATCACATTTAGAGAAATAATTTGGTTCTGAACTTTGCAGAAATCTCAAAACCAAGGACACACAGAATGATAGAATCATAGAATGGTTCAGGTTGGAAGGAACCTTAAAGGTTATCTAGTTTCAACCCTGCTGCCATGGACAGGAACACCTTCTATTAGACCAGGTTGCTCAAAGCCCTTTTAACACTTCCAGGGATGGGGTCTCCACAACTTCCCTGGGCAACCTGTTCCAGTGCTTCACCACCCCCACAGTGAAGAATTTGTTCCGTGTATCTAACCTAAATCTACCCTCTTCCAGCTTGAAGCCATTACCTCTTGTCCTATCACTACATGCGCTTGGAAAAAGTCCCTCTCCAGCTTTCTTGCAGGCCCTTTACATATTGGAAGGCTGCTATAAGGTCTCCCTGGAGCCTTTTTTCCTCCAAGCTGAACAGCCCCAACTGTCTCAGCCTTTCTTCACAGGAGAGGTGCTCCAGCCCTCTGATCATCTTTGTGGTTCTCCTCTGGACTCGCTCTAATAGGTCCATGCCCTTCTTTTGTTGGAGGCCCCAGAGGTGGGTGCAGTGCTCTAGGTGGGGTCTCACAAGAGTGCAGTAAAGGGGGAGAATCACCTCCCTTGACATGCTGGTCACACTTCTTTTGGTGTGGCCCAGGATACAGTTGGCTTTCTGGGCTGCAAGCGCACATTGCTGGGTCATGTGGAACTTCTCATCAACCAACACCCTCAAGTCCCTCTCCTCAGGGCTGTTCTCAACCTATTCTCTGGCCAGCCTGTATTTGTGCTTGAGATTGCCCTGTCCCAGGTGTAGGACCTTGCACTTGGCCTTGTTGAACTTCACAAAGTTCACACAGATCCACCTCTCAAGCCTGTCCAGGTCCCCCACAATGGCATCCCTTCCCTCCAGCACGTAAACCGCACCACACGGTTTGGTGTTGTCAAGCATCCATGTCCATGTCCATCCAACATCCATGTCACCAACAAAGATGTTAAACTGTGCCAGTCCCAGTACTGACCCCTGAGAAACATCACTTGTCACTGGTCACCACTTGGACATTGAGCCATTGACCACAACTCATTGAGTGCATCCATCCAGTCAATTCTTTATGCACCAAGTGGTCTATCCATGAAATGGATCAAAGTGGTCTCTCCAATTTAGAGACAAGGATGTTGTGCAGGACAGTGTCAAATGCTTTGCACAAGTCCACATACATGGTCTCAGTTGCTCTTCCCTTATTCACCAATGTTGTAACCCTGTTGTAGAAGACTACTCAAATTGTCAGACATGACTTGCCCTTAATGAAGTCATGTTGGCTGTCACCGATCACCTCCTTATTTTCCATGTACCTTAGCAGAGTCTTCAGGAGGATCTGCTCAGCGATCTTGCTGGGCACAGAGGTGAGACTCACTAGCCTGTAGTTCCCTGGGTCTTCCTTTTTCCCTTTTTTTTCCTTTTTAAAAATGGGGATTAAGTTTCCCCTTTTTCAGCCAGTGGAAACTTCACCAGACTGCCACGACTTCTCAAATATGATGGATAGTGGCTTGGCAAATTCAGCCACGAGTTCCCTTAGGACCCATGGATGCATCTCATCAGGTCCCATGGACTTGTGCACCTTCAGATTCCTTAGATGGTCTCAAACCTGATCTTCTCCTACAGTGGGCAGTTTTTCATTCTCCCAGTCCCTGCCTTTTGCCTTCTGTGACTTCGGCAGTGTGGCTAGAGCACTTGCCAGTGAAGACTGAGGCAAAAAATTCATTATATAGTGCAGAAAGCTTACAACCCCTCTGGGTGAAATGGAGTCATTGATGACATCAGCTGAGTCATGACTTCCTCTCATAATATTTATGTTTGTACCAGTGATAGAAATTATAATATAAAAACTGGAATTTTGAAGGGGGGAGGCAATTTCTGACTTTGAAAAGGTCTTCTTTCCTTATTCTAGTGGGATGTAGCCAACGTCATTCAACTGTCCTCGTGAAGCTGCAGTCAAAGATGTCAGAAATGTCAGAAACATTGGCACTGTCTAGTCAATGGGGTCCAATCTAAATGTCTAGCCATGGATTTCAGACCAATGCAGGATCTGCTGGACTCATCTCAGTCACGTGTCTGTAAGAGCTGTGAGATAACAGGGCTTTGGCAGAGGTCTGTTGCTCAGAATTGTTTGAAATGCTTGTGAGTCAGGCTGTGCCACTGCAGTTGTTCAGTCATTCACTGTTGGGTAGAATGTCATTTCTGGCAGAGCAGTAACTCTCCGACTGTTACTTCCCTTCCACCCCCTACTTAGAGATCATTTGATTTGGGGCACAAATTAATTGCTGTTTACCTGTGATGAACAAATTTGAATTGCAAGGGAGTGGATGATGCCTCATTCAAACAAGATGTTAGACTGACAGTGGCTGGAATTAATGTCAGCCCTATGTCACTATTTCTGGTGTCCCTTTCTCTTTTCTTTTCTTTGTCTTTTTCTTTTTTGAGTGATTCCTTAATATTCCTAAGTAATGATCCTCAGTACTTAGCTAAGCATCCTTTCACCATTAAAAGACCCAAGATTTGCATGAAGAATACCACATCTAGAGTCACTGTCTGTTCATACAGTGACAGAATGACCTTCTGACTATCAGCTATTTCTATATTTCCACCTTCTCGCTGTTTATTTTATTTCCTTTTTTTAATGAATTTCACACCTTTGAAAATAATGAGTGCGTAGCATTCTCTTCTGCTTTCATTTATTATAGCCGTGATCCTAACACACTCTACTACTAAGAATTTCATCAGTGATGATTTAATTATTAACCTTTCTCACTGGTCCTGTTACTGATATCATCCTTGTGAGTCTTTCACAGTTCCCTTATCCCACAGTTTCTAGTCCCAACTAGAGCTGGTCTGTTGCCAGCACTCCTGGATCCTTCTCTTTGCATCCTTTCCTCGCCAGGGCAGCATGCAGCATGCATTGGAAAACCACTATGCTTTCCTTCATTTCAGCGCTCCATTGCTGCCACCATACACGTGGTGGTTCGTTGCACTCGGTCACACTTCAAGCTGTCTTTGGAGTGATTTCCTGGGCAACTGGGTTTGCTCCCTGCTCCAGTTCTCCAGACAGAAGTTGCCGTGGTGCCTCCTGACCGCAGCCTGGCAGCCATGGTACCCTTGCCATCAACCAGCGGCCAGGCAGCCCTTGCGTACTGGTCCCTGTGCAAACATGCATGAACGCCAAGGAGGCTTTATCCTATCAGCTCTAATTGTCCCTTCTCCAGAGAAGTTAATCAGATTCATTATACCTCTGTGATGACTGCGCTATCTGCCTGAGTGTTTTGCCTCTGGCAGAAGATTGACAAGCCCTCATTTTCTATTGAAATTGCATGTTATGACTGTATTTCCTTCCCCTTTTCTTGGAATCAGCATGTCCACATAATGGTGGCTTGTTATTTAATGTAAATAGTTCCCTTAAGGGCAACAGCCCAAATAATAATAAAATAATCCATTTGAAGGTCATGCAGACAATGAATCACCTGAACAGCTGTCTCTTTAAAAAAAGGGCTGTAGTTTGACGTTGATGTCACAAAGATTCTTCATCTTTTGAATATGTTTTCTGATTTTGTGTTTTATTTTAGGCACCTCCTTTAAATGATGTACATAATAGACAAATAACACATAGAGGAAGATTTTTTATTTTCAAGGAATATTTTTAAAGAAGAGGATGAAATAAAATTGCCCCATAAAGTAATACTTAAAACGCTGATTTTAGAACTTCTTGATGCTTATTTGCAGGTTTGGTTTACAATATTTTCAATTACCGGTATTTTAAAACAATCTAATCCCTTCTCATAACTGGAGTATTTCTATTTCTAGAGAGGAAATGTAGTCGTCTTTATAGCCAAAAAACAGGCAAAAGCTTGCTTCTGAGTTGAATCTTACAGTTTTTTATTGTACTATCTTATATTTCATGAATAATCCCTCAGTGTTTCTATCATTGGCAGCACTGAAGCCAGACAGAAAGGGAAGGTTAGATCTGATCCAGGTTAGATCCAAGATGAATGTAAATCCCCTGACCTGCTCCCTGGGCTACCCACTGTCCCCAGTACAAGCCTGAGATACCCATAAGGAGGGCATCCCACTCCATGGGGAGGTACGCAACCCAACACTGGGTTTTTTCCCTAAGGCATGAGACTTAATAGGAATAAAGCACAGAAAATTGGTCGTCGACTGCTTCTCTGAAAGTCCTTGGGAATACCGTGCAATTGGGATCTGGGTCCTCAGTACTGGATTCTGCAGTGGGTTGTTTACAAGTCTCAAGTGTAGCTTTTAGAATCTGAGCTAGGGAGGTTTTTTTCTCCCCCCTGACAAAGTACATACAAAGTTTTAAATGTCGGCCTCCTACCCAACACAATGGGATGATAACCTCTGCCATGAATTAATCAAGCTGCTTGTTAAAAACATTATCTTGCCACTGTTCTTCCAAGTTCTTTTGAATTCAGACAAATTTAACAGCTTTCTCTTCCATAAAATGATACGCTAAGGTTAATTATAGTTCAGGAGCACTCTAAGGTATGATTTGGCTGCTCGGTGTTTCTCAGGTCTAAAACAAGCGTGAGGGGTGCACCTGGAATGAGTGCCTGGTTTGCGTTGTTCCCATAGGGAAGGGGAGGATCAGTCAAGCAATTAAAATGAAGGACTGAAACTGCAAAACTGTCAGGGGTGGTGGCCCTTTTTCTGCCAGGGGGTGGCGGGGTGGTGGGAGAGTCTGGCCCCCACACCCATGTGCTGTGCCTCCGTGGCAGGCAGGTGGTGGCCTCGGGAGCAGGGGCTGAGGAAGGAATTCTGGGCACCGCACCGCTGCTGCGCCCTGCCTGGCCTCTTCCCAGCTGCGGATATCAATGTGCCTCCGGCTCGGGGTACAAAAGGGATAATAACACTCACCTCCTGCACATCGGGATGTCATGAGGATTGATTCATTACAGTTAGTGCAGCAATTACGGAACCTTCTAAAGAGGCTGCAGAACTGCTAATACAGTCATCGTTAGTCATTGCCCCCTTGCTCTCAGCTCCTGTTTTGTACTCCCGAAGCAAGGCTTCCAGCAGCATTTCCTTGTGCTCACTGAGATGCCTGGGAAGAGCCCCACCATATTGCATGAGCAGCGAGGCACAGCGTGGGGAAGAAGTTAAATCATCTTTGTACTTCCCTGCCGGAGGAAGAGCTGCAGAGGCTGGCGAGACCTCAGCCAGGGATAAAAGGGTCGGCTCTTGAAGTCCCTCCTCAACTGTGCTTCCCACGCCCATCTTGCTGCCAGGATGCTCTCTTCTCTCTTTCCACCTGCTGTACGTATTTGCTCTCCCCGTGATGTGTGAAAGCCTGCAGGGGAGCACACTACTTCCAGGAGTAACAGTAACTCTTGTTGCATTTTGCCGTGTCGGCTGAAATTCATAGGTACGATCTTCTCATAACTTGACACGTCTCCCCCTCTCTCACCACCATGCAGCCCACAGCCGTTGCTAACATATGTCCCAGAGGTGGTTCAGATACTTTCACAGGGGGTAAATGATGGATGAGCATGCTTCCCTTCAGCTAGTCCTACCTCTCCTCTTCCCTTCCCTCTACGCCCTGCCTACGTACGCTAATGCATGGCTTCCCACTCACATCTCTATAAATTTTCTTTGTATTTGTTACCCTTCACACTATAGCAGAAGGGAATCTTAAAATGCTTCTTTTTTTCCCATAGGGACGGCCTTCAGAGCTAGGAAAAGATATTTTAATACAGCTCAGAGCCTGAGCTGCCATGGTACGTGCTGCACAGAGAAGCAAGCACACTGCACCCGCTGAAAATCACAGTCTGGCTGAGTGGAGGGGGTTCCCACGGTATGCTCTGAGCATGCCTATTCCTGGAAAACCTGTGAATGTTCTGATGAAAAGCCATTTGGAAGGCTGTGAGAAACGTTTGTCTCTCTTATTACCTCCTTATTTGTCTCCTTTGGAGAGGGCACACAGCAGCAGGATGGTCCCATACCGATGGCAACCTAATTGCCTGGTGCTGCCAGGGACAGTAAAACCCTCATGAGCTAGTGGAGGAGCATTTTTCTACTTACATCCCAAGATCTTAGTGCACTCACAACAGAGAAGATCATCCATGAGCTTGCCACAGTCTTCTCATGAGGAATATTGTTCCATTTTCTTCTGCTGAGTTTAAGCTTGGCTTGTTCCTGTTTGGAAAGGCAGGACTGGGCCCGTTAAGCAGAATTTGTCTAAGTTGAGGAAAAAACATGACTCAAACTATCCTGTTGATAGACCTTCAGCAAAACTCCAAGATTTGACCTGCTAAACATCTAACAATTACCTATCTAATTAATTGCTTGCTTATGTTTAGATAAAAACAACTTTTTAATTTTATCTAGCCTCTTCCTCTTACTGAATATCTTCTCATTAGTGAGTAGTGAATAGCTATACCCACAAAAACCTGCCTTCACATACCCAAATTGCTTCCTTCCTCCTATAAATGGATATTTAGCATAGCTATCTGTAGTGAAAGGAACAAGATTGGTAATACAGCCATTGAGAGTGTATTATTGTGTTGGGCTTTTCTTTGGTTTCTAGTTTCAAATAGTTTTATTCTTAAAGAATATGGAAGTAACATTTTTAGCAAGTTACCTGTTTCTGTAAAGAAGGAAAATTCCTTTTCCTTTTTCAGCCCCGGTGCTGACCTGCTCTTTCTAGTCACCAAGAAAAATACTTTTATTCATGAAAAGTGCATTAAAAAGCTTTAAATCCTACCATTTTTTGTAATGTTATGCTGAATGCTATGAAAGCAAATTGCCCTATGAATTCTAATTAATTGGAAATCAGGTCCACAATTCATCCAGGCTATGAAAATCAGAATAGATTCTAAGATATAATAGATGTGCAGCATGTTTTTTATATGCTTTCTGTTTCTTGAGTCCTTGAACTTTGTATTTGTGTGCTTTCTTCACCAACTGTGAAAACTCAAGGCTTTTTTCCTTTAACTGGAAAGGTTTTGCAAGCCTCATGAGATGAGTTTTAAGAAAAACATAATGCATTGCAGAACTGTAATAAATAGCAATCACTGGCAGCACTAGATTATTCCTCCCTCTAGTGGCTGGCTGGGTCCAGTGAGAATAAATGGAGCTCTTTATTAACATCTCAAGGAATTATTCCATTAGCTTAGCAACTGGGAGCTTACTTTTTTCTGGCTAGCAGCCTCCAGCTCCCTGCCTGCTTGGTAATCCATGGTGCCTCTGTGCACATGTCTGTGACTGTTACGTGGCCAGCTTTTCCATTTTCCAAGGCCACCTCTCTACAGTGTTCTCAAGCTTTCCCAGTCCCTTCTGTACATTATATTACATGATTCCCAGTAGCAGTCGTGTAAAGAAGGTCGCCTCACTTCCATTGCCTTTCTGTGATTCCACACGGTACATCACACCAAATCCAGGTAATTTATCACAGCTCATGTCTGATATATGCTAAACTGAAAAGTGGTGAATTTGAGGTGGTTTAGATTGTCTAGTCATGGTGCAATACCAGGAGTTGTGTTTGGACAGTGAGCAGGATATCAGTGCTTCCTCCATCTACCTGGATGTGTCAGTGCATGCCCATACACCAGTGGGCAGCTCAGGCATGTTCATGTCATTAAGAGAGACCAAACACATCCCTTCATAGATAGTTCAGGAAAACGTAAAGGTGTTGCAGAGCTGAAATGCTCCACTTAATTTTGCCTAGGAGCAACCCCTATTCTACTTAGTCAGAGGGACAAAATTCAGTGCGTGGCCAAATTGGCTTTTACCTGGCACGTCACAGGAGAAGCCAGAGTCCCAGGACACTGAGCAGACCTTCGAAGGTGGCCCTGTGCATCCCACCTGCACACAAAGATATGCTGGTGTTCAGACACCATCAGACAGGTCCCTGCCCTGTTGCTTCTGACAATAGGAAATGGATAATATAGTATAATAATCGCGGTTTTCTTAATCAAGGTGACAAAAAAATCTGAGCAGCAAAAATACCTGCTGTAAGTACAACCACCATTTAAGGAAAAGGTCATCTAAGGAAGAGGATACTTACTCACAGAACTCAATTAAATTACATAACTTCAGGGCAAAATTGCAGCCCCGCCCCCCCCCCAGGAGTTGTGAGGCTTGAGAAAGTAATATAGGTGTCATTACACTTTGCTTAAGATTAACATTTTAGGCATTAAACTTTTCCATACCTTACTGAAGTTTTATTAGGCTGGAGACCTTTTCAAGGAGTTCTGTCTTACCTCAGCAAAACCATTGACTTGAGATGACATTGTAAATCAGCATCCGCAGTCAATAATGGTTTTAATCGGAAAATGCACTTCTTCTAAAGTACCTTTTGACCATCACACCAAACTCTCTTTATTAACCAGCTATTCCACTTTATATACAATATGTGTCTCTGGGGCTGAAGTTTATTATTTCAGTCGTGCTGTCACCTTTGCCTCCAGTAATATAATAAAAATATGGTGCTGCTATTCTCTTCCATCAAAGAACCTCAGTCATGTTTGCTAACTTTAACTCAGCATCACAAAGCCACCTGAGAAGCGCTGTAGGGAAGTATTAACATACCTGTTTGCTGAGTCTAAGATTTTATATGACTTCTCCTCCAGGTCACAAAGCAAATTTCTGTCGACACTGTGAACCCATGAGCCACAGTCCATTGCCCATGGTTTTAAATGCCAGATAGAAGTTATTTATCCAGAAAATTTTAGAGTTTATCTTTCCCTTTTTTTTTTTTCCTATTATGGTGTTTTAAACAAAACCATAGATATCCAGATATTTTCACCTCCTGAGTAGGACAGAAGGCCATTTTTGGCTTCACCATGTATCTTATCATTATGTTTTGAAAACTCACTCACAGGTGGTTGATTGGTCTGTGATTTATAGAGGATAGACCACATACTATTAACCAGTCCTCTGTAAAGAACTAGCTTTATTCCTTTCCCTATGCAAACAGAAGTTTCGGCACTTTTTCTCTTTTTCATCTGACCTTGTGGGATTTTTTTGGTTTAATTTTTCATTGGAAAAGAGCAGTGTCCCAATTCAGTAAAACACATATTTTAATTCTAAGTATGACAATTAAATTCAAATAAATATTGGAAATACTTAAGAATGCCTACTATTACAGGACAAGAGACCAGCTGACTTTCTCAGGAGTTAAAGGCATTCTTTCTTCCTTTAAAATGAGGTACAAAACCCCTTTGAAGATCCTCAATCCTGAAAAGCATCCACTCTTTGGAAATATTTTTTACATTCTCATTGTCTCTATCTGAATCATTGCATTTGGCACTAACAGCATGATGAATGGCATGATAACTGGTTCTCCATTCCTTTACTTCCAGACACAAATAAATGTTTCACGGTATTTCTTTTTCATGGGATTAAATGTTACTTATTTTAAATAATTTAAAAAAAAAGAAATCCCTTTCAGTCCCCAGATGGGTTTGGCATTATTATTCAAGCTTCACAAGGCATTTTTTTTTCCTTTTTTCTCTCATACTCCAAAATATAATTAGTTCTGCTTTATCGGGATTCATTCTGTACAAGTTTGGCCCAATGATAGCCTATAACAGAGAAGGCATCTGGTTTTAGAAAAAGGAAAGAGAAATCAAAAAATGTGTGTTAAACATAATTTTACATCTTTTGAGTAAACTTATGTTTATTGGAAAAGTTTTCATAATGGGAATCAACTGCTCACTTCCACTTCAAGGTATTCAGTACTTTCGCCCTGTTTATAAAACCATTGATAAGCCAGCTTGCCCACACCACAATATATATCACACATTCCTGAAATAACAGGTTATCAATTCATGTTGTATCTCAGTATGGCAGACATCTCTTTTTGTAATCACTGCAAAACAAAACTGGAAAGACTTTGGAATAGAAAGAGATATAAAATACACATGGACGGCTAGGGTTTTTTATTATCTGGGTTTTTTTGAGGGATTTCATTTGATGTAAAAGCATCTGAGGGGAAAGTGATATCAGCTGCTTTTTTCTGAGGAACGGCTCTAGTAAAGTTACATGGAGGGGAAGTCTCCCTTCTCCTGGGGTATCACTTTTGTCATGCAATATCAACGGTAAAAGGGAAAATCTCCCAGAGCAGCAGAGATTGCTGCCCAGAGAATCAGTAGAGAATTTGCCAGAAAAGCTACTGCACGCCATTATTTTTTCATTTACTTCTATTCTGGATATTACTGTAAATAAAATTATGGAAGAAAATTTAGTACTGCCAGCTTCTTTGGTATGACAGGAGAAGTTGCAAGGTGTTACCTTAGTCAGCGATAACTTTATTTGAATGATTTCCCCCAAAATCTTTTTTTATCAGGAAGGGATGGCTGCAAGTCATACCTGACCTCGAAGCTACACTTATCCAGACACTGGCTGTGGAGTTATCCAGGAGGTCACTGCTCTGTCTTCTCACCCCCCTCTCAACCCCTGTGCCCTCAGGAATAGCTTGGATTTCAAGTCACTACCTCCTTGGTGTCTGCAGAGAAACAAAATGTAATAAGTTAGAAGTACTTGCTTAGAAAAGAAGAAAAAGCAATCTTCTCTTCAGGCACTTCAAACTGCTTGCTGTTCTTCAAATACAAACCCGCTAAAATAGAGGATACTGAAATAGCCACTTAGTAAGAGTGCACATATGATCTTTCAAACTGAACCATCAAGTTAAAAAAGGAAAGAAAATCCACAGTCACAACCAGCACATATTACAGTCCAGATCAACAATTTTCAGGTGTTATCAAGAAATAATGTGTGCCCACAACAGGTGAGATACTCAAAGTATTTGTCACGTAGCATCCTTGGCCCTGTATTGAATCTCACTTTCTCAGACATCTGTTTGGAGGTAGTGCTGTTACTCAGAGATGTAATAAGGTGACCTCAGCCCTTTAACTCAGTCAGACTTGGGATTTTTCCGTTCTCCCTTATAAAGTTGCTAGCCTACTCTCCTTATTGCTTTAAAATGTGCTTGCTTTTCAGAGTTCTCCAATAGTTTGGTTTGTGTTGCACATCTGCACATCTGTACAGCTGGTGTTGAATCCGCCATATTTTTTTTTAAGTAGGTATCTGAAACCTTTGAAATGGCAGAACACTGAATAGGAAGTGGAAAAATGCTGCATAATTAAAATGCATTTTTTGAAAATGCAGGTGGCTGCTTATTTATGTGAAGGTTTTGGAGTAACAGTGTTGACTTGCAAAACTCAGATGCGTTCCTAATCTCACTGGGAGATGTTTATACAGATCTAGCCCGGATGTTTGGAAATGTCTTTCTGAACTAGGTGACTCAGAAGCAGGCACATGGCAGGGTTCGCAGGCTCAGGGCCATGCAGTGTGTAGGTGACCATCACCTGGTTTCAGGTCCCTGTGGGGTTGAGGACACTGAACACTGAAAATGCATTGCAATTTGCCAGGAAAAATTGCTCTTAAATAAATACTGCAGTGACATTCAAAAGCAAATACTTTTTTAGTGTTTACGGGAAAACATTATTTGTAGATAAATACTGCCCAATATTGTAACTTGGAGTAGCACAGGAGGACTTTCAGTTACGGGAAGTCTGCCCAGAAGATGCCTTTTAGCTGAGCTGGAGCGCTATCCTCCCACTCCCAGGAACAAGCCAGAGCTCCTGCATAAATCACGGTGCTAAGCAGGAAGGGCTGGTTGTGCAGCCAGCTCATCACATGGCTGGGTGACATTCCTGAAAAGTAACTGCTTTCCTCCTGCGGTTTGGCAGAGCTGTAATTCTTGGGTTTTCCCACTGGCAGAATTAATCAAATTTTTAAGGTATGAATGGGGGAGACCTGAAATTTAAATTAAGCAGGTGAGGTCCAGTTTGTGGAGACTGTGATTTTTGTAGAATAGCACAAGGACTGTAACGGGGTATATCTTGATCCTAGATACCCTGAGGTTAAAAAAAGAAAAAAGCTGTCTGTCAGTATTCTGAGTAGGAGTAAGCTTAATATTAGTACAGACTGAGACACAAATTTCAGTTCTCACCACGAATGCGTCAGATCCACAGGTGTGCGAGAGGAGGTTTTGAGTGTGTTACCAGACATCCAAGAGGTGGAAAATGACAGTATGATTTGATTCATTTATGATAACAGCAGCAATTACAGAAGTGGCTGTGAAGTGGTCCGTGTCCAACGCCAAAAGCTGTGCTGGAGTGGACCTGGAAGCATCTTCTTACCATCCTTCTCAGAGGGCTTGCCTTCAAACATGTGCTTTGAGGTGGAATCTGCACTTCCTGACACAGGAATTCAAACCTCCTCTGGTGTAAATTGAGGCCATTTCCTTTTGTCCTATCATTTGTTACCTGGGAGAAAAGATTGACCCCCACCTCGCTACAACCTCCTTTCAGGTAGCTGTAGAGAGCGATAAGGTCTCCCCTCAGCCTCCTTTTCTCCAGGCTAAACAACCATGTTTCCCTCAGCTGCTCCTCATAAGACTTGTTCTCTAGACCCCTCACAAGCTTCGTTGCCCTTCTCTGGACACACTCCAGCACCTCAATGTCTTTCTTGTAGTGAGGGGCCCAAAACTGGACACAGTATTCGAGGTGGGGTCTCACCAGTGCTGAGTACAGAGGGACGATCACTTCCCTAGTCCTGCTGGCCACACTATTCCTGATACAAGCCAGGATGCTCTTGGCCTTCTTGGCCACCTGGGCATGCTGCTGGCTCATATTCAGCCATTTTGTCAACCAACACCCCCAGATCCTTTTCCACCAGGCAGCTTTCCAGCCACTCCTCCCCAAACCTGTAGCACTGCCTGGGGTTGTTGTGACCCAAGTGCAGGACCCGGTACTTGGCCTTGTTGAACCTCACACCATTGGCCTCATCCCATCAATCCAGCCTGTCCAGATCCCTCTGTAGGGCCATTCTACCCTCACACAGATCAACACTCCCACACAGTGTGGTGTTGCCTGCAAACTTACTGAGGATGCACTCAACCCCCTCATCCAGGTCGTTGATAAAGATATTAAACAGAACTGGCCCCAATACTGAGCCCTGGGAAACACCACTGCGACCGGCCACCAACTGGATTTAACTCCATTCGCCATCACTCTTCGGGCCCAGACATCCAGACAGTTCTTTTGCCCAGCGAGGAGTATGCTCATCCAAGCCATGAGCAGTCAGTTTCTCCAGGAGGATGCTGTGGAAAACTGTGTCAAAGGCTTTATTAAAGTCTAGGTAGACAACGTCCACAGCCTTCTCCTCATCCACCAAGCAGGTCACCTTGTCATAGAAGCAGAGCAGGTTAGTCAAGCAGGACATGCCTTTCATGAACCCACACTGACTGGGCCTGATCACCTGGTTGTCCTGCATGTGCCACATGATGGCAGTTGGGATGGTCTGCTCCATAAGCTTCCCTGGCACAGAGGTCAGTCTGACAGGCCTGTAGTTCCCCAGATCCTCCTTCTCACTCTTCTTGTAGATGGGGGGCACATTTGCTAACCTCCAGTCAACTGGGACCTCCCCAGTCAGCTAGGACTGCTGATAAACAATAGAAAGCAGCATGGTGAGCACATCCGCCAGCTGCCTCAGTACCCTTGGATGTATCCCATCTGGGCCCATAGACCTGTGTGTGTCTAAGTGGTGTAGCAGGTCAGTAATCACTGAAATAACTAAGAACGTAACGTGATGTGGGATCAGATGGGTGAGTCTGGCCTCACTGAGGTGAGCTGAAGGAGTACCTTCTGCAGGAAGAAGGGTTTGGCTTTTGTGACAGCAAAGAGAGGATTCATCAAAGCACTGGTGGAGGGCTTTAATATGGAGAGCACTAAAGGATTCATCCTCACCCCAACATGGGCCAAAGGGCCTCAGGCAGGGCTGCAGGCATAGCTGACCTGCTCAGGCTCTCCGGCAGTGTTCATTCTTAGTGCTATCCTGGACACAAGGCAAGAACTATTCCAGCTTGGATAAATATATCTCTCTTTTGGTGAGCAGCACTTTTTCCTGGGGTTATTAGTGCCAGCCCAAGGGAGACAGCCTGAAAAAGGCAAGAGCCTTGTGTCACACATTTGGTCTATGTTCATACATCTTTTCCTCAAGCAAGAATCTCCAAAAACCTTTTTAAGTATGTACTTAGAAAGACAGGCAATAGGGGCCATGAAGGCCCACAGCTTTCCTCAGAGGGTCTTCTGACAGGAAAGCTACTCTTCTCAAGCTGGCTACTCTCAACAATGTTATATCTTAACCTGCTAGGTGTGACAAGAAAGGATGCGTTTCTCTTCTAGTGTAAAGAGAAAGTGTGTGTTGTACAGAAATGGCTTACCCTTGCATCACTGGGTTGAGCTGGTTCATCTGGATTGAACTGTTTCTACGCTTCAGCATCTCTTTTCGCTCTCCAGGGTGGAATAGAAGAGCGCTCACAACTATTCCCCACACACACACCCCCACACGGGAATCAGCACCAGCATGTAGACCAGATTTCTGATTAAAGAGAATTGTATAATTTCTGTCTGCATCATCATCCATCTGCTTCTCTTACCATCTCAATTGCATATGGCATTACGTACCCCTTCCACGCTGTGCTCTATTCTTTCTCCATGTCTAGAAAGCAGGGAGAAGACACAGCACATCAATAGCAAGGGAAAGGTTCCTTCAGTTCATTAGCCTATTTTATTTTTATTTTACATAGCACCTGAGAGGGTCGTTGAAATAAAGGGGAAGCTTTGTTTTAATGTGTGTGTGAATATATATGCAGTAGTCAGCTTTGTTTGCTAACATTTTAACACCTATTAAGGACCAAAGATGCTCTTGAAACATAGTCATACAACCTCAGCACCCCGACACCCCAAAAGGAAATAAAACAACCCAAAGATTCCATGTCCTTTGAGAGGGAAGCAGGTTTGTAATAAAATCACAAAGTGGTTTCAGGGCTGATTCTGAAGCTGGCAGTAGCCAGACGTGGACAGTTTTAAAAGTTGGGGTTTTTTAACTGGGCTTTTTAGAAGACTTTGCTACTAAAACATGTTGATCCAGTTCCTGCTGCCCTCTATCAAACAAACAGAGCTCTCTGGCAGGACACCATGTGCTTACTCAATAATCCCATAACAGCTGGAGATAGACATGTTAGAGAGTTGCATGACACCAAACTGTGTGGACTTCTGGATTTCTTTTTTTTTTTAAGTGCTTTCCTCTGCAGCCCTACCAGAATCTGTAAAATCAGCCAGAGAGACAAATACACCATACTGCAATTTCTGCCTCTTCTCACCCTGTGACAAACCCTGTGTCACTGGCGTGTCCCACATGGCTTTGTGGTATGTGTTGGCTGGTCCATGCAGTGAGGGCAATTTGTAGTCTGACCAATGAAATCTTTTATAATGCAAAAGGAAGCAGTTGCCAGTTTTGTGCTGATAACATAGAATTGCTCTTCAGCAAACGAGTTTTTTCTGGTTGTCTCCAAGTTTTAGATTTTTCTTTTTCACACTTGGCTCTTCAGCAACACACTAAGGACTTGAACAGAAGTTTTATTATTTTTTTTAGCTTCAAGGTAGAAAATCCCCATGAGGAGGTTCACTTGACTATAAACAAAAACAGAAAAAGAGATCTTCAAAACCCGGAAAATCCTTGGTGAGGGGGAAGAATGTTCAAAACTGTTTATGTGCTGCCCTTGTCTCCATCGGTAGCATGACAAATTTGTGTTCACTGCACTGAAAAAGCAGCAGAACATAGGTGCCAATACAGTCAAATTATCCCAGCCTGGTGACCTGTATCATGACTGGGATCAGACAGATGCATTTGAATGACTTTGTTCTGTATGTGTTTCTCCCTGATGTCCTTCAGTGTTTGCCTCATGTCAGATTTCACTGGATTATTCTACCTTCTAGCAACCCTAAAATGCAGATAAACACAGAAATGTACGTTGGATGTGCCTACCAGCCATGCCAGAGGTGGGCCATTCAACCTAGGATAATTAAGCCCCAGGGAACTAAGCTGTCCATTGTACGCTACAAAAATGAGAGCTGGGACATTTAGCAATTGTGGTGGATTTGAGGTTTATTTTTTCTTGGTTTTGGTTTGTGTGTGGTGTGTTGTTGGGGGCTTTCTGTTTGTTTAAAGGCAAATTTTAGCACACTCCTCTGTTGACTTACGGAAGTATTCAAGACATGTTTCTGGACTTTCATTTTATTCTGCTTTGTCATTTTCTGTTGGCATAGCACAGTACCCATCTGGCACAACACTGCGCTTTGTACTATGAATCTGAATACCGAACTTGCAGAAGACAATACAGTCTTAGAACTATTTTTCATTGTAACGCTTTTTTATATTGTGTTTGGCCTGAAGGGGAAAGAAAGCAGCCATCGCCAGTCTTGTCTCTCCTTTTTTTCATTCAGAAATGAAATGTAAAAGAGCACATATACGACAGAGTGCATTGTGCTTTCCTAAATTAAAAAGGAAATATTTGAAACTAAGCTTGCCTGTTCTCATAAATCCCTGTTGTCTACCTTCTCTTTGGCATTTGAAAGCCATTTTGAAGGCAAAGGAATTCTTCCAGGAATACATTCAAAGCTATTTCACTTTTAATCTGCTAACACTGTGTTTTAAACCCTTTAGTATACATTTGAATGAACTAAATTATGGCCAACATATACAAGTCAGAAATGACAAGGCAGTATGTAAAGATGGTATGTGGCTTTTCTTCCCCCTTCGTTCATGCTGGACCACCATCTGAGCTGGACACTAGACTATTTCCTTCCTCTGTCTCAGACTTCCCAGTACAAACCAGAGCAAATCAGCTAAGCCTAGCTTACTTATGCTGACCAACTCCTTACTCTGCAAACAGTCAGTTAAGCAAATTAGGGACCAAAATATGTTTCCGTCTGAATTAAGACTGTGTAAATACAAACGCATCTGTAAGAGCTGGCTGAAAGTATTTATTAACGTGCGTGTTGCAACAGTGGTAAGGGTGATTAGGTGTGTGTGTGTATTTTAAATCATTTCATTTCTATATTTGAATGAAAACAGGAGAATGAGCCTCAGTGTGTCTGAAATGTACAGATCAGAAACCAAAGGGGAGCTTAAAGGTTTCCTTTACACACCTACACCTTCTTCTGTTTTCCATGCTTCTCTAAAACACATTTTCTGCTTAGATGAACACTGTTCTGGCTCTCAGAGCCCCTCACAGGCTTTCGGTAGCGTTTTGCCCTCACAGGTGGGGTACTTCAGTCTTCCCTGAGGCACGATATGGATCAGAGGTGCTTGCCTTCCTTTACTCAGGGGAGCATTTATTTCTCTGCTGGGACTCAGCAGACTCCATTTCCACACAGCTCAGCACAGGGCTGGCTCCTTTTCTGGTCAGTCCCCTTGGGACACCTGCAACAGCAACCAGCTGAGTGGCAGACACCCAAAGTCCTCATCTTCTCCTGGTGTCTTTTGCTGTGGTTCTTGGGAAGCACATCTAACAGTGCTACTCCTCCCGTCTCGTGCACTATCATTGTGGATGAGTTCAGGACTACCCTCCAGTGCTTGTCCCATGTCCCTCCCACCAGCAGGCACTGCGGCACAGAAAGGAGGCAGCATGCTTGAGGAGCTCATTCAAGATCTTTAATAATTCACATCCTCCTTCTGCCAATTAACACACCCAATGCAGTGAGTGGAGCTAACGGACCATTTTGTATCGGCCAAAGAGCTGTCCCAAAGTCTCAGTCCCTTGTCTGTCATACTAAGTTGTGGAAATTATGATGGCACAAACAGAAGTTCAGGTAATGCAGAATAAATAGAAGATGGATTTGAAGCCTTAAGGAAGAAAAGAATATTTCCATTTACAGGCTAATGGTAATAGTAACTCTGAGAAAATAAATTAGACATTCAGATCTTCCCCTGTCATACATACCCAAATTTATTCCTAATGGAATATTTTCGAAATTTCCGGTGACATTTCAGCTGTTCTTTAAAGTGTACTGTAGAATATGGTGATGATTTATTACACATCTATAAAAGCAGTAGTAATCATTATAAATGCAAACCTTCAGATATTTCTTTGTCTGTGCTTTAAATCCTTTTTATTTTTCTTTTTTTTTCTCCTGTCACTACATCTAGTGAAACAGTGATTGTAGCAATCAGTAAAGCAATGAGCTACCTCCTCCAACAGCTGCCAATACTCTTGTATTGCAGCTGTCTGTTTTATACAACAGATGCACAGGGAGGTACATGCAGGTTAAGATAAGTGGCCACCTGTAAACCAAAGTTCTAGATAGGTGCCAAAATGGCCAGTTGTATAGTCAGGAAGAAAACTAGTGAGAAAGAGAAGGCAGCTGTGCTGACCACCCACATCTGAAACAAGAGGGAAACGTTTACTCTCATGGATGGATGCCCTTGTTTCAAGCAGAGTTGGGGAAACGTTTTGCAACACTGACGCATACAGAAAATTAATTTCTGTACCTTTTGTGGTGGCTTTCCATGACACTTGGAGCGTCTGATCTGCTCTGTACTCTGGGTGCCACAGCAAAATCTTGCTGCCGCGGGTGCCTGCATCTTGTCAGATTGCTTCCAATTTGTAAAGGGCACCTGCCTCAGCACTTGGAAATTTTTGTCTGGCAATATCTGTGCGCTGAATTTGGTGATGTGCTGCAGTCTTCTTGTGAGCTCAGCTAATCAGTGAACAGCCCCAGGTGACGTATTTGACTAACTGGCAGCTAATCAAGCATATTTGAATTTTGCATGTCACATATTGGCAGCAAACTGTTCACAACATATTCATAGAATACATTTTGAATTCATTTAAGAAATGCATTTCAGGCAATGCTCATCAGTTTACAGATCTGCAGGGTAGTGAAGTAGTTCATATGCATCTGAAAAATTTTCTGTTTAATTTTTCTTTCTATTTTATCCTTTTTAAAATTTTTATTACTTTATTTTTTATCAAATAACAGACAAGAATTTTTTTTCAAGAGTTCCATGGTTAGCGTTAGTTAGGAAAATGCTGTAGCTAACCACTAGTAACGTTCACTTTTTCATCATTCTCTCTTCCTTTTCTTGAGTTTGAAACACCACTGATTATGATGTCTAAAAAGTTTTGTACTTTTGCCATGTAAAATCAAATGCTGTAAGGAGTCAAAGCGTATGAACATGGCTGCTGTGAGCATTGCATCGTACGTGCAGTGAAAATGGCAAGTGAAGGCTTTATCTTCATCTTGTGACAGGAATATTGAGTACTTAGCACAAGTTTACTTATTTTTATTAAGCAGGCAATTAGCAGCCAGAGAATAGAGTGTTGTAGAGATGACCTAGATTTTATTACAGTATTGTACCTTTCGGAAATAGACCCAGTTTCTGAACTACTTATGTGTGTGATTACACAAAGGAATTGTCCTCTTAAAATATGTTGACAATTACCAAAATTGTGCATGCCACTGGGAAATTGCTCATACTAATTACCATCGTTAGCTACTTGAATACAAAATATCTGCAAATGCTTGAGGAATTAGATGTGAAATGGATTCTCTTCTTTCAGGTCAGCTGTGTATGTATTTCTGAACCAATTCTGGGACCAAGATTAAGCCTGTAGTTCGGTTACAGGTTTTTTCTTTCATATACCTACAAACATCCATGTGAGATTTACATTTAAAAATGGAAAATTTATTTAATATTTTAATTTGTATGCTTGGTAATACTTGGAGAATGTTAAAGATATTTCAATAAAAATATTGAAGGATCACCCTTTCAGTGCTTTATCCCTTGATTAATTGTTTAAAAAGAAATATCCCCCAAAAGAATTGTATTGCATGAGGCATGACATGGATCACTTTTTGCGACTCACATCTTTATAGGATGCCCCAGATTGTGAAGACAGGACTTAGCTGGCATTTTCAGAGGAAAAAACGTCTCGTAGGTGGAGGATTGTAGCTACACGTTGTAACCTTTGCTGGTTGACTCTAAGCACATATGGCAGGAGTACTGCAGTTTGTGCACATTACCTAGGGTTTGGGCTTCTTTCTTTCTTTCTGACTACTTGTGCATCTCACCTGTCACTAGTTTTGGAAAGCTGGGGAATGTTATCACTTCAGAAACACAACTGTGGTTTTTAAACTTCTAATTTGACATCAAGTCACGTAAAGCTACTTCTCTAGCCTACATTTTCTCAACTTTCAGTTTAAGACAGGAATAAAATAAAATTTAAAGCACATCAAACCTTACCAGGTGCTCCAAGTTCCTGGAATGATTTCCCAGGTAAATATGTTCTATGAGTGCATTTGCATGATGATCTGCCTGCCCTGTTTGCCCATACAGCCTTGAAAGCTCCATGAGAAGCAGCCCCATTACACAGGTACATATACGGGTGTCAGAGTCACTCCACCAGCAGGTCTGATCAGCACCAGATTTTCATAGAGGAACAACCCTGTAGAGGACTAGAGCCCCTAGAGTTCCTACAGACTGCATTTCAGGAAGTAGATGTTCCACTGATGTGTTTAGGATCATGCAGCCAATCTTACTATTGGGCCTCTCCTTTCTCTACCCGACTCCTGCTGAGGCCATTTAGATTTGACGAAATACCTGTTTTCTTATTGTTTCTGTTTCTCTTTTTTCCCAAACCTCCCAGGATATCCAGTGAACACTCACCAAAGCTTCAGATCCGGAGCCACAGTTACCTGAGGGCAGTGAGCGAAGTCTCCATCAACAGGAGCCTGGACAGCCTGGACCCCGCGGGGCTGCTGACGTCCCCCAAGTTCCGCTCCCGCAACGAGAGCTACATGAGAGCCATGAGCACCATCAGTCAGGTGGGTGACACACACCCATGGTGGCCTGGAGAGCCGCTGCCATGCTGGAGACCAGCAGAGCCCTTGCAATAGAAGAAACTTGATTTTCCTTTAAGTGGAATCAGGTTGTTGCATGCCACACATTTTCAAAATGTTTTTAAGAAAAAGAAGTGTTTTTACACAGTCTTGGTTTTGAGAGGGTAACATTTGATAATGCCATAACCTGCCCTTTGCAAATGGATGAGTGGCACAACATGCAATTCGTTTGAAGGAGCAGTCTAATTTTTTATTTTTCTTTCCAAAAGCACGTGTTCATCAACAGTGTCTTTAAACAGGGTTCTCTTAAGGATCCCGTGCTTAGTGCCTGAAATCAAGTTTTTTGGAATGTCTCCAAAAAAAAAACCAAAACACAGCCATATGCCGAGTGAGATGCTAAAGGAAAATTAAGTCCATAGTATTTTGTATTTCACAATTTTATTAGTATTTTATTAGACTTTTTAAAGCTTTCTTTATACTATTGTACATATTCTTAACCCTGTGCACCTCTGAATTTTTCACCGCGTAGTAAAAATGTTGCAGTGTATATGTCAAGTGCAAAGGTATTATTTGCCAGAAATTCTGTAAACTAGAGAAAAAAATAACGGCTGCTGTGACACATTCAGTTCATGAGTTTTAGCCTGTCCATGCATGCAAAATGCCTGTATAGCTGAATTGGTGAGGGACAGATCTGAAAGAAATGCAAAAGTGACAAGCAGTCCACAGGGCAGTGGGCCAGTAGTTCATCTGCTAATTCCTGTAGCTCCTTGGTATGAGTTTTGGCGTATTTGCTTAAGTGGGTCATTTGGATAAATCACTCAGATAAAAGAATTTTCTTACACTAGTCCGGAAGTGTGACAGGGCAGGATTTGTGGTGCCAGATACTCAGCCCTTATTATTGGCATGTCAAGTCATTGCAGTGTCAAAAAAGTGCATGACACCATTAATGCCAGGACTTCAGCTGTGGCCATAACAAATGTATGTGCTGTTCAGAACGGAGCTGTAGCTTGAATTTCTGTGGTATTCTATAGTTGGGCATTGCAACCTCAGAGTATTCACTTGTGTGTTTTATAGTGAGGCACTTTGCATTGGGTATGGGCTCATGCTGTAGAAGAAGGGTCAGGATGTATCTAGGAGGCAACAGCACTGAAATTCAGGTCTCAGAGGCAAATATATGAACATCAGGTTAGGTTACTTATTTAGCTGGACACCTAACACTTATACAAAGCTGTCTGCCGAAGAGTGTTATTTGCCAATATGGAAAAGTTGTTTGAGTTGTGTTTTTTTTAGAAACATCAATTCAGAGATATTTATTTGGGGGTATGGCTATTCTCCACTATTGTACAATTGTTCTTTATGGTGTACTATCCACTACTCTTCCATTCTCTTTTAAGCAGTTTCCCTTTGAAAATATATGTTCTACTCTTTGAGATTTTCCTTTTCATTTATGTGTACATATACTCAGCATAATGTTTGCTTTGGTAAAATTCACCCTGGAAAAGAATGTCTGATGTTTGTTTCCACCACCCTAACACAGTCTTATCGCCTCTTGCAATCTTTGCCTTTTGCATGCTTGAAAACTAACAAAATCCTCAAGTGATGGTTTCCATGTGCATGTTTCCTACAGTGATAATTATTGCGCTTTAATGCCAAGCTCAGGGCTCTATTCTCAGTTTAGAAACATGAGCATCCGTTACTAATTAAGCCGAGGTAAATGGTTTCCAGGTTTGTAAGACCTGCAGCAGGGCCACATGCTGCTGAACGTTCTTTAACCTCCGTGAGTGCAAGTCTTTGTCACCACCTAGTGTCTGCTCCACAGAGGGCCTAAGGATTGCCTTGCATCTCTCGCTCTCAGCCAAAGGAGTCAGCCCAGGGATGTAGTTGTTCAAACACTTCTCCACTGCAGTAAAGCTGGTTCCCCTATCAGCCTCCCCTTCCCAGCTGTTTCTAACCACTTCCACCCTCGAGCTTCCCAGCCCTGCAGGTTTATCCCTGTGATTGCCTGTGGTTTATCCCTGTGATTGCCTGTGGATTGCATTGTGTACCAGGCTTAACCTGACCTTTTCTCTTTTTTCTCACCCCGCAAAGAAAGAGTGATTTTTGGTTCTCAATGTAATGGTCGCCACAGCCAGAGGTTCAACCTCTGCTGCAGGCCCAGGGTGAGGTAAACCAGACGCTGCTATGAGAGCTCCCAGCTTCCCACCAGTTTTGTCGGGAACCAAGAGCCTAAGCTCTGCTGAGCCTCTGCCTAACACCTTTCACCTTTTTGTACATTATTTCTTTCCCCTGACAGTTGTTGTTTTGTAAAATGGGACATGCTTATGTGCCATTCACCAGTTCTGCATGTATGAAGGGATCTTCTACCAGATGTTTGCCATTGTGCCACTGTAGCTTGTGTGTTCGTACTGGGTAGGCTGGTGTATGGGATGTACTGAACCTGCCCGGTCTTTCCCTGCAGGTGAGTGAGATGGAGGTGAACGGTCAGTTCGAATCCGTCTGCGAGTCAGTGTTCAGTGAACTCGAGTCTCAGGCAGTGGAGGCGCTGGATCTGCCCATGCCGGGCTGCTTCCGCATGAGGAGCCACAGCTACGTCAGAGCCATCGAGAAGGGCTGCTCCCAGGACGACGAGTGCATATCGCTGCGGTCCTCATCTCCCCCACGTACAACCACCACGGTGAGGACCATCCAGAGCAGTACTGGTGAGTAACAAAAAGGGAAATCCAGAAGGGTGGCGGAAAGGGAAGGTACCTTTCTGTGCAGCTCCATCAGATCAATGATGAGGTCTTCTCTGTCAGACACCAAGCCCATAAGAGAGTCTGTGTTTCACCAGGGAGCTGCATGAGCTAATCAGCCTGAAACTGCGCACAGAGCAAGGCTGATGCAGTTGTGGTGCCTCCTCCATCCAAGCTAATTTATTCTGGGCTAAAAGCACATAGAAGGGAAGTCCAAGGTCATATCTCTTCTCATTCTCCTCCCCAAAAGAGCAACAACAATTTGGCAAGGCTCTGGGTTAGCAACTCTGCTGGCTCTTACCAGCAGAGGATGGTCTCTCTGATGAGTTTTTCTACAAAGATGCGGTGATCTTCGTCTTTTCTAAAAGTTACCAGTTATTGGATGTGTTGTTTAATGTCTCAGAGAGACTGTCACAGCTCTGTAGGCCATATCTCAGATATGGGAATGAAGAAGGGAAGAGGAGGTCTGCAGGTCAACACATGCATGTTCACAACCTGCTGTTACTCCTTCTGCAGTTCAAACTATTCAAGCCTTGACCCTCTTAAGAGAGGTTTCGGTCCAAATGCGAGACTTACAAACCTTCCTTTCAATGTTTGAGCTTCCTTTTCTTTTGGAAATAACCATGATGAATTCCAGATTCTGTCACTAAAGCTAGTGCTTAAGGGGAAGAAAAAGCAAATCAGAAACTGAAACCCAGATCTGCCTCCCCCATTCAGGAAAGCAAGAGGCAGGAACCGTTGGGTGTGTGTGTGCTCTTCCCTGTGGGAGATGAGAGAGGCCCTCTTTCTTTTGACTTCTCTGCATCCGTTCCACTGCTTTACACAAATTACATTTACTATTCATGTGCTATTCATATTCATGACTAATATTGACTATTATAAGTATTTCACTGTACCTACTGTCTTTTTTCCCAGTTCTTTAAGTTCTGTTTTCTGTACTTTAACCTTTTGCCTTTTTGTATGTTATCTCACAGGTGCAGTTGTTTATACCTTATAAGTTCCTTATCTCTCACTCCAGTGTTTCTTAAAGCCGCTTGTCAATTGGTTTATGTCATCAAAGGACACTTTCAATCCTTTTACCAAAAATGTTCTGCTTAATTCATGATTTTTCTAAAAGTAACAACTTTAAGTACTGTTGGCAATACATTGGCAGTACATCACAACCATCAAAGTGTTTTTAGCAAATGCTGCAGAGCACTTCTCATCTAAATCACTAACCCTTAAGACACGGGACCACATTTATGCTATAAAAGTAGTTCTTGCGTGCACGCAGGGTTTGCACCACAGTACAAAGACAGGATTTAAGTAAGGAATGTGTTACTTCTTTGTATGGTATTAGCTTGTGTCGAATACATTCTGAGGCAAAAGCTGAAGGATAGGAGTTTCCAGGGGTTTTTCAGTGTGCATTTTCCTTTATTAGATCACCTTGGGTAACCTAGAATGGTTTTTCAGTTCTTTGAGAACAGGTTTGTTAACACTTTTCCTTTATAAAAATAACTGTAATCATTAATCCAGAACAGAATAACTCTTTTTTAATTCTCTTTATATAAGAGGTTGTTTCTGTCACTTAGAAAAACAGTGCCTGTGTTTGGGGATGACGGTGTATAAATGAAGGAGGTTGGCTGTACGTATCAGCCAAAAACACTGGAAAACCCAGAAGAGGAAAATCATTATTGTAAACTGTCTCTTGTTTATGCTCCTTTCTTGTAGTACAACCACAAACAGAGGCCTGGTCTCTTCTCTGAATAGCTGGCTTTATTAAAAAATCATATGAACAAAGCTATGTTATTGAAAAACGTAATCCAGTGGGCCTGTCTTGGGTTACTGCTTCTGTAGTCAGCCCCTTAAAACGCGAAGAGAGGAATGATTTGCAGACCTCTCTTTGGACATTTATAGAAGCATTTAAAGACTGCTGTAGGTATCTGTTTTCTGTTGTGGGAATTTTACTGAGTTATCTTTCTCATTTTTTAATTCTTGGGCTCCCAAGGGCCCAACCCTTGCACTAGTAGCATTTCAGACAACTTGTCCTTTTACTACCTGACTTACATACCACTATCCATTTAATGGGGATTAGAGATTAATTAATTCCATCCAAAAGCATCTGTATTGACTGCCTTGCTGTTGCCTGTGGCTGGCTCACAGAAGAGAAATAACATGAAAGGTATTGTTGAGGGTGTCTTAATATCTGCTTCAATGAAATGGGAAATGGCACAACAGCTAGGCAGATGTGAAGAGAGGAGAATGGTATCTCAGTCTTATCTCCACTGAGGTGATGTTTGAAATGCTTTTGTGGGAGACAGAAGGGCAGTTATGATCTAAACTACAGATTTAACATCCCCAAGTGAGAGAGCTGTCCTTCTGCCCCCAAAACACCTCTGCCTGTTCAACCAAACAAGGTTCCTTTCATCAACGTTAGTAGTTTGCTCAGGGACCTGGCTTTTCATTCACTAATGAATGCACAAAGCTGTGATCATACACTGATATTGGGAATTTCTTTGACTGCTGGAAGCCCAGGAAAATGCCAACCTGATGATGATGATGGAAAAGACAAAAGAGCTTCCTGTCCACTGGATTCAAAGTTATTCCTCTAGAGCAATGACCCACATCTTTCCAGGGCATCTGGATAAAAATATTAAGCAAGCACTATGGACAAAAATCACACGTTGGCCTGTTAGCCTATGCTATGGTGGTTGCAGCCTCAGGTTTTAATTTCCTTTTGCCTCATAGTGTTGGAGGCTTAGTTCTGAAATTAGGAATACTTCTCTACTGGCGTAGCTGTTCAGTTCCTGAGGATGTGCTCGATCTAACCTATAAATCCAGTGCTAATGCACTAGCTGTGACACTCAGAGCTCGGCTACAGGTGACTGTCCCACTGGTGGCCACTGCAGCCTGTGCTGGTCTTAGTGCTGCCATGGCAATGCTGCAGGCTAACTGCATCTGGATGAAACTGAGCCCGAGTGGGAAAATGAGGCTGTAGGCACAAATCTCTTGTCATCAACAGGATGAAATGTTATACTGAGATCAGGGAAAAAAAATCCTAACCTCACCAAAGTGAAGTTTCTGCATGTGTCTGGGAGGTGAGTAGTTTGCTCACAAGGCACTCTTGTACATGAAATGAATTTTTCTCCTTGTTTTCAAATGAAGGATTTTGAAATGAAGAAGAGAAAATATGAACTAACCGCTTTATATGGGAACGGAGACATTTGGGAAATAAGTGCTATCATCACGCCTTGGAAGCAGCTGGAAAAGCCCATTCACCCTCATATTGCTCGCTCAGCGTTGGTCCCAGCGACCCACGGAGGTGGCTGCAACCTGCACCAGCTGGGACCTGACCCCAGGAGCGGGGCTGTGCAGGCTGGGAGCTACTGTAGCTCTAAAGTGCTGGCATATGTTATACACCGCTATAGCCTGTACTAAAAATTACCACCCATGTCATTTGGTCTCCTCAGAGGAATTTAATGAGGTGTGAGTTATTATATAATTTGATCCCAGGTTATTTGCAGATGGAGCCATTGTAGCTGAAACTCTTCAGCCAGCAGATCCAGTCACTAAATAGGTGGCCTTTTAACAATTTTAAAACTCTGTAAAGCATTTCAATGAGCTTAAAGAATGCAGTAATTAAGAAGCAAAGAAATTTAAAAGCAGTGGAAAGAACATCTTTCACCCACATTTCTTGCGTCTATGTTTCTAAGCCATGCCTGTGCAGCCGTGCACGTTCCTTTGCTGCAAACAAATCTTATGACATTGTGAGGGCTCAGGCATTAGCACATGTGGATGCAAATATGTAATTAAGATTACATGGTTAATTTGAAAATGACACCTCTGTAATGGAGCTGGAGCAGTAACATTGGCAAAAACTCTGCACTAAATTGCAGTAAGTATTTTCTCAGTCTCTAACCTCTGTACGGTCAGGTAAACAGGAATATCAAAGTTATCTGCAGCAATGCCATCTGGTGATTCTCAGTAATATTACACTTCTGCTTAAAAGCAAAACAAACAAAAATCCCAAGGAAATCATGCTGTGTAGCCAGCTGGTTTGAGGACTGAGAGTTATCACAGTATATGCTAATTATGGTGCTTCAGCTGAGCAAGCTCTTTTCCTTCCATTCATTGGAACATCTGACCAAGAGGGGTCAGGTATTTTGTGGAAAATCTCTAAGGGGCTGCCTAGCCAATAAAAAAAAAAAATAAATATTATAAAAAAATGCATACAACTTTGAAAATAGACTTGTGCCAGACAGAATTAAAAAATAAAATCAAATCCTGTGGAGAAGGAAGCTGTAACAGACTATGTCAGCTGTGTCCAAGCTCTTTTGGACTCCTCAGAGTTGTCCTTTCAAGACACTGCTTTGTCCAAAAAGAAACAAGGAATTAGGATTTCAAATTTGCTTTCCAGTTGAAGCTAGGATTGGTTTCTGGATCTGTACCAAAATTAAGATATTTCCGCAGAAGGTCTGAAGAAATATAACTAAGTTAAGGCCTTCATGCAGATGTTGAACCTTAAAATAGATTTGAAGAGTGTAGAAAACTGTTTGACAAAGAATTTACATGGTTCATTTCCTCTGTTTCCTTGAGTAATACTGAAATGCAGTCTGCCTTTGGATCCGCTATCAAATTGCTTAAACCAGCACTTTAAAATGTTTTCCTTTACTAATGAGGAGCTGACCTTGGAGAGAACACTGTTTCCAATTTCAGAGGCATCTGATTGTAGCTGGAGCAAGTTTCGTCTTGTCGATCCCAGAAGTCAGCTTTATGAATGTTAAGCTCCACAGCACACCAAAAAAACCCCCATGTTTATGAAGCCAGGGGAAGTTTTTAATGAGAGGAACTCAGAGCAGAGCTCTTGCTGGAACACTTCTAACTGACTTAAAGCATGATGCAAGGCACTCATGGAAATTGCTCTGATAATAAGTGACTGAGAAGGAGCAGGACTGAGCCATGAGAAGGAGTCAGCCATGGAAAAGCCACCCAACATTTGCCAGGTTGCACCAGGTCGGTTCACGTGTGGTGTAGGTTTATGCCAATTGAGAACAGGAATTGAAATGTTTGATAAATTCCATTTTACCTTTTAGATGTAAAGTCTGTGTGTCTTGAAGGCCCGTGGAACTTTGTGGCCTGAAAGACAGGGATTACTGGAATAATTACACAGGCCTCTACTTTAAGAATACTTGATAGTTACAGCTGGTTCACAATTTAAGTGATGTCAGGTAGTAGAAGAATGTATTACAACACTTTTTCATCATTCTCCCTGGTTCTGCCTCTTTTCTCTGTGTGATTATGAATATTGAATTTAAACTGTTTGGTCCTGTCTGAGATATTGCCCAGGTCCAGAGAGAGACCTGTGGCATTCACTCTGGAACTTGGTGATTTTGCTTTCTTTATGACAACTCCACTTTCTCTTCAGGAAAGGGCTCATTTCTTGCAATTGCAGGTAAGGCTCAAGGCGACTTGCTGAGCATAAGGGCACAGCAAATGCTCAGAAATTCCTAAAGAGAAAGGGTGAGAGAAGGACTTTGTTTTGTAGGGTATGGCCTATTTACTTTTTCCCACCTCTGAAAACGTAAAGCTCAGAGGAGTTAACAGTGATCTCCAAAGTTACAAATGTGTTTCAAATACAGGAAATGAAGGACTTGTAATACCCTTTGGTTTTCAATCCTTGATTACTATTCTTACTCTTCATTTGCTTGATATGCTTCTAAACTTTTGGGCTAAGCCTCTTAATGAGGTAAGAATATGATAAAGGTCTTAATCATTCAAAACTGTGACTTTAAATGTCTTGAAGGAATGCATTGCCTTACTTTGTGAACATTTCCAGAAGCACAGAACAGCTCTGCTGTTTTGTTCAGATAGCACTTGCGTGGTTGATATCTCCAGTTGTCCAAAAGACTTGGACATCTCCAAGGCTGAAAATGGGTACATCACACTCTAGCCACACTAACTCTGCCAATGTCTATGTGTCTCTCATGCTGGGGAGGGCCACGGTGGGCGCAGACTCGAAATATGGTCTCACCAGCACTACACCTCCCTCAAACTGCCAGCTGTGCTTTGGCAAAGACTGCCTGGCATGCAGTCAGCCATCCTCAGCACAAGGGTAAGCTGTTATCCTGCAGGACCCCCTGGGCCTCTTCTGGTGCTAGGAATAGGGTGGCCATCAGACCTGTAGATTTGACAGCCTCAAATGAAACAGGAAAGAAAAAATGATGTTTCAGAAGAAGGAGATCTTTAACAGAACTCTGTATCGCTCTATGAAAAGAACTTCTAGGGAAATTGTTTATGTAGTGGCAGCACAAATAAAGAGGATGCAGTAATTAGTTACATGAAATGTAATGTTTCATTATTTGTTAGTCTCTTCTTAATTTCTTTACAGAGATGAAAAATTGTACTGAAGCCCTTTGCATACATCTATATTGAATGTGCCTAAAGGTATTCTGTCATTAGTTCATTTGCTTTCATTATACTGCACGCACTGAAGTGATAAACATCTCAGGTGATCAGATTTATATAGTTCTCCCTAAAGGAGTACAGATCGTGTTTGGATTTGAGCAATGCTTTTGCTTCAGACTAGGTATGGGTGTTATCAAATGCACCACTCTCTGGAGATTGTTGTAGGAGTGCCCAGAGCCCCAGTTAGATGGAGAACCCCTGGTGTAGTAATGCAGTAAGACAACCTTGGTGCCATGGTCATGCACTCCACTTCTGCTGGTGTCCATGTACTTTATGTAAGTACCACTGATGGAGCCTGCAGCCATGCTTCTCTGACTGTATTAAAGCACCTGGATGTCCAATGCCTAGCTGAGACAAAATACCACTCAATTTACTCTAACAGGAGGGTATTACAAACAAAATAGTAATTTGAAAGTTGCTGTGTTGACTGAGCACTGCATGCCTCAAGTCTCTTTAGGGAATTAACTGTTTTCTAAGCCTTTAAACAAACATGAAACCTCTGTGATTTTACCACAATCCAAGAAGCAGTGGCTAAATCAATCGTGTCTTCTGCTCATTGCTGCAAGGCAAATCTACCCTGTGCCGTCAAGCTTCGTCTGGCTGACAGGTCTACCTCAGGTAGAGGCAGCAGTTTAGCTCAGGTCTGGTGTCCTAACAGTGAGCTCAGGTGCAGGGCCAGGCTGATGTGACTTCAGCAGCTCTGACTCGGCAGCCTTGTGTATCTGTGTTTTTGGGGACAATGTTTTCGGACTTGCTAGCAGGAGTAGGAGCCAACACCCTTTGAAATATACCTGGAATTACGTTGCAAGGACGCAGGGTTCCTGGAGCAGCACTGGCTTAATCACAAATTAATGGGTAGAATGTGCAGCAGAATATAAAATAAACCCACAGCCCATTTCCACTTATGTATCGAGATGACAGTATAATTTTTATCCAAAATGTTGTTCTCAGGGACCAGTCATTGCTCTAAAATAACAGAACTCTGAGAACGAAGGATATATTGTCCCTTAGCTGAGATGCCAATAACAAATGCAGGACAAATAATTCAATTTTCACTTTATGGACAAATACAGCAAAGACCTGACTCTTTTCTTTGTTCTGGTTTATTTCCAATGCAATGTTTTTGTGATGGTGGTGATAGAAATGAGCTGAATCGATAAGCTGAAGACATGCCCCAATTTGTATAATGTGATCACATTTTCAGTAATAATTCCTGCCATTTTCCTAAAATAGACTAATGTGGTCACTTTTAACCAATAGTCTTTTGGGAAGCAAGACTTAGGCCTCTTTCCTGAAGGGGCTATGCTTAATTAGTACATCCCGTGTGTAAAAATAACTTAGGTTGTTCTTTTTAGTGTGCTACTGTCCACACTGGTGTTGCCACCCACCTGCACATTCCATGTCATTCCTTTAAAGCAATTTTGGTTGTCCTCAGATATAATTACTAAAAACCTCTGTTGAGCCATAGCATATTCCAAGAAGTTACAGACAAGATATTTGGTGATGGCTGTCTTTTTAAAGTAACTGAATGATTTTGAATTTTAAAAAAAACTAAGTAAGAATTTTTAATAAGTGGGTTTAATGAGTACAGCTCTGCAGGGCCCCTCTTGTACTACAGCAATTTGTTTGGAGCTGTTATATTTCAACATGTCAGTAATTCCCATTTCAGAGCTTAGATATGATACATTAGGTACTGGATCCCGTAAATAATTACACATTTTCATGCTTCCTAAATATGCAGTTATACAACAGTCTAACAGTAATTGGCTCTTTGAAGCTATGGTGGACTGTGGGGTGTGTATACTGTTAACTACTTTTTGAAACAGACTGCCTTTTTTCTTTACTAAAACCACAGATAAACCCAAAGGAAACATGACAGCAAAGAAATCTGTACATTTTTTTAAAAATTACAGACACTCTGAAGTATACACAGAGATGTGATTTACTCTTTTTATTTCTTGCTATTACACTTGTGTTACTGCACTGTTTCTTACAATGCTCAATAACAAAGCACAATGCAACTCAAATACTGGTATCTGGAAACTGCCTAATGTTATTTTGCAAAGAGGGACAGTCTAGCTGCCATTACCGTCTAATAGTCCCTTTTATCAAAGGCACGCTGTAGGCAGATGCTGGTAATCTGTTCTAATGCTCTAACCTTTGTCTGGCCTCTCAAGGGGGAAATGGATGTGTTGGTCTTTGGAAATTGTTTTCCCTTGCTGAATTTGGCTTTGGTCAGATGGGAGAGTGCTAAATTGTATTCCACTTAAAATGCAGTAAGCCATCTGAGCAGAACAATTCCTAGTTGCTCTGATCAAGGATTTGAACTAAGCTGTCAGAGGAGAAAAAACCCAATAAATAATATGGTAGAACCCGCTACAGTGACAGATCTCTTGCTTGTTCTGTTGAGAAGGACGCCTACTTTTTGTCTCTGCACAGTCAAGACGATGCTGGCTTGATAACTGTTCTTTTTGCTGTAATGATTTTTCAAATTAATTCTGTCTTTAGCTAAAGTAAAACATAGATCTGTATCCCTCTGGGAAGGTTTAGATGGAAGTCAGAACATTGTAATAGTATAACAAAATAATTGCTGGCAGACTCTTTGTTTAAACAAAACAGGCTATTTCTGTTTTGAAATTCCTTGCTCTCAATTTCTTTCAACTCTCTTCTCCTGAACTTTGCTAAGAGTGGAACAAAATGATGTACATCTGTGGTGGAAAAAGGCCAGGGACTTAGTAGACCAAAAATAAACAAGCTATGAATAAAACCCAACTTATCCATGAACTACTAGCCCCAGTCTGCCTGCCTCAGGAAGTTCTGAGAAAATCTGCCGCTTTCCATTTTGCGTGAAGGGTAATTTACACCCAAGTGACAGAATAAGCTGTCGCCTGGTGCCATGGCCTTATGCTGTCTTATCTCACGCAGTTCCCTGAACTCTCATGTGACATTTTACCATTTGCCACTTAAAAAAAAAAGGAAGGAAGGAAGCAGAGGAAGAAGGTAGTCAGAGAGATGGAGGTGGGGGTGAGGGGAAGTATTGTGCCTGTATTGGAAGCTCTGATCGTGTGGTTTGCAACACTGCATGCTCTGATCTATGTGAAGTCAGTTATTGGCTTATTATGTACTTCCAGGGAACCTGGCTCTGTCCTTATATATGCAGTTTTCTGCCATCTCTTTCCATCTTTGGGATGTTGCTATGGGGAAGTTGGATCATGTTAAAAGTGATATTAATGCACAGTTAAGGACAAAATGCTTATTCTCTTTTCAGAAAAAGGGAGACAAATAAGAGCAAGAAGCTGTTAGTTAAGATTTCCAATACCAACATTCACCCTTCCCAAATCTTCCCCTGGGACTTTATCCACAGCCGAAAATCTGCATCATGTTCACCCAAAAGTGTAGTGTCATTTCATGTAAATGGGTGGTTGTGTTTAACTTCACACCAGTTACCTGTGGGGCGGTTCTTGTCTACGCCAACTCTGTAGCCTGCAGCACATCACCATCTGTTCTGGTGTCACGTGCTTCCACACATGGCATTATGAATGAGGACACTCTCCCATAATCTGATTTACCTTCCCAGTTGTCGCCTTTTCTGGACTTCAAATATGTGCTCCAGTCCTGAGAGCCTTTTCCTGTTTCTGTCAATGTTTACTGAGAATGTAAATATCTATCTCCCCTATGGAGAGCACGTACAACTAAGTTAATTGAGAAGCCTCGTGCCGAGTACAAAGACTGGTCTTTTGTCCTGTGAGCTTGGGTGGGATGGTTGAGTAATAGCTGTAGGGTGAAGGGATACTGATCCTGAAAGCATGTGGAAGGGGATTTTTTTATTTAATAAAAGATAATAGACCACCCTACAGGTGATAAGCACCAATGGAGAAAACATGTCTCTGTAAATAAGTAGGAGTTGAAGCAGTGTTTACTCTTAATATTATACTTTTTTTTCCTAGTTCAACACACCTCCTTTCATTGAAGAGCAAAGAATGTAATGGTTAAGAAAAATAGTTGAGAAGAAGTGACAAAAGGGGAGGATAAAGAATGAGGAAGAAACATTTTGAGTAGCAAAGTAGGTCCAGGATTGTTTCATAAAACAGAAGTGTGTCCTGCACTTCAAAAATCATTCATGTCAACAAAACATACAGTCGGTAACACCTTTCTCTGTGTGAATAGTTGATGGTGAGAAATAGAAGCGTAGAGCTTTTAACCTGAGTTATTCCAAAATGCTTTGTCTTCTCATAATTTCTTCATCACATATGACTTGGTCTGTAGACTAGATGGAGATGGTGTACTATCTAGCTGTCCTAGTTTGAGGTAAAACAGAACCAATTTTCTGTTCAGTAATTTTACTTTTCAGCTAAGCCTCTTCCAACTAACTGAGCTCTCTGAAATTAATGGCATACTTGTCAGACACTGTCCCCTCCTAGCAGAGATAAGGCCCAATGTTTGTGTCAATACCAAGGCATGGTGTGCAGAGAGGCTCTTGCTTATACTTATTGCTGTAACACCCAAGCACAGCCAACTTTGTTATTTGCCTCGTTGAAGGATTGGAAGTGGAAGAGTGTAGAGGGGTCACACCTGTGGGGAGGAGGAGACAGGACAGGTGACCCAAAACTGACCAACAGGGTATTCCATCCCATCTGCCTCACAGGTGGGATGTCAGTATAAAAGCTGAGAGATCAAAGGGGTCAGCCTCTTTCTTCAATGACCAGCATCTGAGGAGGACTCTGTCTGTTTGTCTGCCTTTGATCCTCGCCCATGTGTTCCAGATCCAGAATCCAGTTCCCATCCATTGCTGAGTCCAGTCTGGGACTTTCCCCATGCCTGCTGGTGATAAGATCATCATCCTGGGAGCTTAATACTAGTTTTGTGTATATTGTATATATTTCATTATTTTCTTTTTTAATATTTTTCTTTTTATTACTTTATTATTGATATTTCATTAGAGTAGATTAGTTTTCTTTTAAACTCCTAAGTCTCTCTCTCTCATCCTTCTCCCCCTGAAGGGAGGTGCTCTCCCTTCTCTGAAAGGAGAGGGTGGGGAGAACATTTGTTGTTCGCTTCAGTGCCCAGTCCGGCCCAAAGAATGACACTGTCGTGTTTCATTGGTGCTGTTTGATCCCCCAGTGTAGTCAGTTTTTGACACTTATTTTAGAAAATGTTTTCTGGTTGTGATGACTCTCCAGTTCCCCTGCAGGCAGGAGATATAGTGAGATATGAGATGGTCATCAAATTAATGACATCCAGAATCCCTTTATTACATTCAAAAGGCTGGCAAAACTAGTGAATGGAAAGTAATGAATATTACAGATAAGAGTAGGCACTGGATAGAAAGCTTAAATAGCTGTGGGAATTTGTGGGACCACAGCAGAAGTGTTGGAATTTCATCAAGTGAAGAGTTTCCTCTTCATCATCAAGTTTTTCATCATCAAGGGTTTCACCAAGTGAACTCTTTCCCGCATCTGTTTTGCAGATACATTTTTTATTATTTTAAGTACAATATTGCAGATCAGAGCAGTCTATTAAGCTGCAAAAGTGAGACAGATCTTTCTTTTCCCACAAACTTTGCTCATTGAGGGTCTAATTGTAAAAGGTGCTGAGTGTCCTCAGCTGCCAGCATCACAGAATCAGCTCATAATTTCCATACATCTGGTGTCACAGAAACATCTGGCTCCTCTATTTCACTGCAGGTGCCTTTACAACCAGAAGAGTCTAGGTCAGGAGCATGAATCTGTTGGAATCCAGTTTATGGTATTTTTTAGCAAGATGCAAATGTAAGCATTTCTAGTCCTTTTTCTGTTGAAAGCCTAAATCTTACAACCAGATCCTAGGAAATAATACAGGAATGGTTTGCAAAATATAGTTTCTGAGCAATCTTTGCAAATTCTGTGGGTATTTTCCATTATATTGCTACAAAGGATGAGATCCTGGGAAACATCACTGAGGTAAATATTTACACTTTCCCTATGCTATAGTAGCAGACAAATTTGCAGCAGGAGAAAAACTGATTTTTACCCAATGTCAAGATTGTTTCTGTCACATTCATAAATGGAAGAGACAGAAGAGGTGGCTGTTATCTTTCTTTCCACCCCACAATTAGCAAGGTTGTAATCATGCTTAGCAGAATGAGATGGAGCAATCCCAGGTACATTGCATCTGTTGTCCATAACATCATATTTGAATTGACCACTCCCACCATATTTCATATACAGGTGCTAAACAATGATGAAAAAGGACCACCCACTGCAAAACTAGCAGGTCTCCTTTAAAGAGATTATTTCTATTTGCACTGCAACCATGTGCACTTCCTGCAAACTATCGGTGTTTTCTCCTCCTCAACACATTAGGTTTGGTACATGCATGTCCTTTGTGTCACCTTTGAAGAACTGGCAAAAAACTAACTTTGCTAGCTACCGCTGATGAGGAGAGGAAGACTTACTCCATGTTCAGCCAGCTGCCTCTGCACCACGCGTGGAGAGGAGTCAGGGATTCTTTTAGGCTGGCATGCTGGCCAAAGCCTATGCAGAAGAACATGGAAGAAGGTCTTTTTATCTCCAACCAGAACCTGTGTAATTGCAAAATGTTGCCAATTGCTATCACTAATCTCCAAAAATAAACAGTGTGGTTATCAAACACCATCATTGTAGTAATTCAGGACATGTGAAATTAATCATGGGTGCAGGACTAGGCATACCTGCCTGGTCTAGGCTTCCCAATTCAAAACCATTCTCACTTTCCATGTGATACTAACTTCTTTGGGGCTTGAGGCATTGTCAGGTTCTGATATTGAAGTACACTGGCTGCATTGGCATCATCTGGCATCATCTTTTATATCTAATTTTTTTCTTCTGAAAAATCTGTTATTGTTATTGGAGCGTGACATTATGCTTCTTAGGAGAGAGAAAGAAGCCCAGGGAAATTATTAAATCAAGCTGTCAGCAATGTCTGGCTCATTCATGTTGTTATGGAAAACATTTCACTTGTAAAATAATACTGGTGCATGTTTGCTTTTTGATAATGTAGCAGGAAGAAGTGGGTATCTTTCTACTGGGGCAGTTTGTAGAAATTTTGCAAAATCCAAATTAACATATGTCTTCCTCACAGTGCAGTAAGTCACGAAGTCATAGCTTTTCCTCAAATTGGAGGGAAGTGTTGCACTTCTTAAATACGCTTAAGTAAAAAGAAGCTCACATTGCAAAAGTGGTAATATCATTAAATAATTTTGTAGAACGAGGCCTGCAAATGCTTCATGTGCTGCCAATGCACAAGTCATCTGCCAGTCAGCTTTTCACTATTCACTTCATCTGCTTTGCTGATTCTTATCAGTTTGTCTGCTTAAAATGTGTTTTTATAAAGAACTTTGAATTTCCTGCCCTTTGAATCATCCTTACTCTCACTGCAGATTTCTGATTCTGTCTCCATTGAATCCATATTTTAATACTTGGCTGATGTTGAAGGCAACTGGCATGGCTTCTCCTAGACTTGTATTTACACTGTGATTTCTCTGGCACAGTCCCTGATGACTCCCCGCGATAATCAAGCCTGAGCTGTTTGCCATGTTTGGCAGAAGTGGTTAGTTAATGAAGATTTGTTTGGGGACAAGGTGAAGCTAATGGGACAGCTCATTTACTCAATAAAAACTGCTGCTTATTAAACTATGTTTGATGTCCTAATGACACTCATGTCAGTCACCATTTTTCCTAGGCCATTTAGTCATATTTTTACAGATAATGGCTCTCCAACCATTCTATAACACTGCTTTAGAGAAAAACAGAGCTGTCTCCATACTTATTTTTATCACATAGACTTTTGTCTTTCACTTTTTCCTGCCTATGAAAAATGCAGATGTTTTTTAGTTTGTCAGCCAACAACACCTCCAGCAAACAGTCAGACAACAGACTTTTTCTTGAACCAACACTATGCGGTTGACCTTTTCACAAAAACTGGGAGACTGCTATCCAGTAGTGCATAACTATGTATTCTGAGACAAACTCTAAAGATGTCTTGCTAATCTGCCTCCGTCTTAAAGATGCAAATTAGAATAGCTAAAAATTATATGACACAATTTGTATTTGCTGCGTCTGGTCCAGTGCTATGTACAGAAAAAATAAAAGCTTTTCTAAGGAAGAACTCCCAGACAGTGTCCCAGATGCCCTTTGCCCCTCAGTTATCACATATAGTTAGAGCTGTTATTGTTACAAGGCCTTTAATTGAACCTCCACCTCTACAGCCCCCTCATGAGTGCAGCTGCATTCTCTGGAATCATATCCATTAAAGTCATGTTTTATATCTGCTAAATGCATTATTGTATCATGATGTTACTGGTCTGCAACTCTCCCTGCTGTGCACATATGTATTAATCACTCGTGGCTGTTAACAGTTGTTTGCTCTCATTTTTGCCTAGACGTTAATTTTCTGGTTTCTCCCAGTTGCACCCTTCTGGTTAGCATGAAGGGGAACTCTGTGCGTTCACAGTCAAGTGTGCTGCTGGACAAACTGGGCAGCCCCAGCAGACAAGTGTCATTCCCGGCTGAAGAAAGGGAATGGGTTACACGGGAGGCTGTGGGAAGCAAAAGGGAGATGACAGTGTTACAGCTCTGACAACTTGAGAGATTTTTCTGGGCCCTTACTAGTAAATCAGATTTGCTTTTTCCTTTTTATGTTTTAATCAGTGATTATTTTAGCGGTTAGAATCACATCAGGCCATCTCAGCAGACTGGCTATGAGTGCCTTGCAGTAGGCAGTATTGCAGCTAAGATGACCCACCCAGACGTAAACTAGAAAATCGTCATGTTTGCAATGTCTATAATAAAAGAAATGGGGAGAATCAGCAGAGGAGACTGCATTTAAGGAAGGAGCATTGCTAATCTAGACGCGTACTAAACACAGTGCTTTTTTTCCTTACTCTTTTTAAGCGTATATAATTATCTTTCAGACAAGCTGTCCCTTTTTCATAGCTTCTCGCTTTTGTTTCCTTTTCCTTTGATTCCGTTTCATGTTGCTAATTTGAATAATTATGTAACAGTTTCTGATTTTTGGAAAGGAGAAGCACTGAGCAGTTTTCTACTCGTGTAGCTGTGTTGATGGTTCCTGTGTTGCCTAACTCAGCTACTAGCCCATGGGCGAGCAATGCCAACCTATCACAATTTCACTGTTGCTGTTTCACTGCTCGTAGTAACATTAAGGGCAATTCCCTCTTCCCATTAGGCTACATAGCCTGTTCCCTGTTTGTGTTAATGAGTCGTTTGTATCTTCTCCGAATTATTATTTCATCTTATTAGTACCATCTCTGCTTGAACTAGGTAGCAATGAGAGAGCTGTACTCCCAAGCCATGAGTTCCTTGCATAAGCAGAATCTGGCAACCAGAGAAGTCCTGTTTCATGAAGTAAAAACACAAGAATTGGATTCACAGCAACGTGGTTGCTCCTGTGACGGGGCAGAGTTCGAGTCATGCCAGCAATGAGCCATTGAGAAGAGGCTGCCTTAAAAGAATAGCATTTGAGATTTAAAGGCTGTTTGCATTGCAGCTTGCCAGGGATGAACGCATGTGTGAAATTCAATTATTTTACTTCTTGAAATGAAAACTTCTGTTAAACAGAAGCTAGTGGGCTATTGGAGAAGTGCGGGTAAGGCAATCCCAATACATCCTTCCACTCTCTAACCTTTAGGGAGAAGAATTACCAGGTTTATAGAACCTAATCAGCCACATCTCCATTTTTCTTAACAGGATCTTCATTTAGCGTAGACTAGATCGAAAAAGCAGATTATGCAAGTGTGTTCCTTCTGGCCTCTTGAGGAATTTAACAGTAGAATAATAGCTAATTCCTCATCCTGCATATAATTATGGCAAATTCTGCTGACAGGATCAATTTTCTCCAGTCTCCATTTTCCCTTTATCTAATCGTATTCAGCAGGAAGCTTTGCCAGTAATCTGACTGGCTCAATTCCACTTCATGATTGTTCTTTTACAAAAATCTCTTTTTGAACAAGTTGTTACAAATACAGTACAATTGCAGTATATTATGTTCTTTCAACTTATAGATTAAAAAATGTAAAATTTATGGGCAAAAGTAAGGCCTGTATTTCATTCAGATGCATGGACTGTGTGGCACAGGGTCAGGTTTTTTAATAACTGCTTATGCGTATGCTGATTTATCTCATTTGATGCCTTCAGGGAGCCCTTATCTCTTTGATGGTCAGAATTGGCCATAAGGATCTACTCCAGCACAAGACACAAAACTGTTAACTAAGTTTAAACTAAATACAATTCCTTTTACAAAAATTAGGTTGATAATAACAGCAGCAGTATGAATTAAGCCTAGTTCTGATATCTGGAAGGTTATGAGCTAATCCCTTTTTTTCTTTTTATGTACCCTAACAGAAATGTTAAAAATTCTTATTGAGCACTGAAGGCGACAGTGTTTCAAGAGCCAAAGTGAATTTTGCCCTGAAATAAATACATCCTAGATTATCCTCTTTGGACAGCTGAAGTTAAATCCATTATTTCATGTCTTTTGAAGTTGCGCATATCTGTGGATACCTGTGAGGTCGTAACAAAATCGTGCAGGTGCGCTTAGCGCTAGGTCCTTTATAGCCTGAGTGCGTGCCCATGCCATGCTGCAGCTAGCGGCAGCCAAAGCGCAGCTCCGAATTCCGCAGCTGCAGCGAGCGCTGAGGACAGACGGTTCCAAGGAGCGAAGTTCACCCGGGTGCAAACTGCAGCACGGCATGAACCTTGCCAGCGTGCCCCGTGTCTTTCGCTTTTCCGGAAATTGTGCAGCTGCCGTGAGACCATCATTCCGCTCATTTGCAAAAAACGATAACTGTTCTCGCAACACTGAGACAAACAGAATGACATGCTTGGAAAGCATGCAAGCTAGCAAGCACTGCTGAAAGTGTGACAGACGGCATTATCTGCTGCACCTCCCTCCCGCTCCCAAGGAGACAGACATCTGATCCTGGACACAAAGAATGTGAAACGATGTTTTTGATTTGGAAGGCTAATAAAATACTTCAGGAGGTGCTCTACTTGAAATGTGCCCCTTCTGTTGCAGAGGTTTGCAAATTTATTACTGGACAGTGCTTGTTTTCTTGAAAGGTGTCTAAATTGTGTTAATTTCTAGTTTGTCAGTTTTATTCCATCTTAAAATGTTTTTTATGGACTTGCCTGTTTACATTACTTGCCTTAATAAGTCCCCCTGTTCCTGTCCCTAATTCAGGACATGGTTTGGTCCCAGGCAGAAAGTTGCAGTCTCAATTTGCATTCCCCTGGAGGCTAAATGCTTGTGCTTTTGACAAAGGATGATTTCAAACTAAAAATGAATAAATGGGAGGTTTTATGGAGGTAAACACACATATGGGTCATAGCTTTCCAACAGACCAATGATGAAAATGAGATGTGGCTGCTTCCTCCTCCGATGTGATTGTTCTTCATTAGCATCAGCAGTAAGCCCTGCCAAGCAGTGCTGCAGCTCTCTGGCCTTTCACATTGATGCAGATGGAGATCACTTTTGCAAGACTTGAGAACAACTGGTTTTACTTATGCATATGTGCATAAGAACAAAGGGGATCACATAAAGCAAATAGCTAATGATTTCTTCCAGAGATCTTCACTTAATGTATGGATGCCTGGTTCCCTTAGAGTCATTTTGTAGCAAGTGTTGCTTCCTAGTAAAGAGACCTAAGCAAAATACAAACGCTATCTTCCATGGTCATCTTTAAAAAGAAAGACAATGCGTATCATGTTCAACAAGATGATTTGCTTTCCAAAGTTAAAGCTTTCTCAAATGCTGAGGGGAAAAAACCCCTCAAGCACCACATCATGATGATGTACTTTGTTTTAAAAAAGAAAAAACCAATCTGTGTTGACATTTTCACATGAAACCTTGGAAAACAGGTGTTCAACACCAGGGCCAAGTTTTTGCCTAAGCAAACTTGTCTTGGGGACCTGCAAAGGTGAATTTCCAGAAGACAAAGCAGTCACCTCATAGGATAAGCTGCTGATAACTCTGAGACGGATGAGGAGCAAGAAGGGCACTGTGGTAAGCCTGGGACTAAAAATTAGGAGGGTGTTGACCAGCAAGGCAATAAGACTTAGGTGGCAAGCCACAGGAGGAAAAGTATTAAACTGGGATCTCTAAGAGGCCCCACCATGATCAGAGAGCGATTCATCTGGGACCAGCTGGGACAGGACCTCAAGTCTGCTGGTGTTTTGAAGTAGATCACGTTCAGCCTATTCCTTATAGTGAGTTTCACAAAAAGACCCAGAAAAGCTTTTAAACTTCAAAAGATAAGTTTTACTAGACTATAATCTGAAGTAGTTGGTTTTTAAAATACAGAAAACTCAAAGTGACTCAACAGAACAGCGTAGAAACGAAAAAGGCTGATGAACATTTTGATGTAGAAGCTGGGAGTGAGTAACTACTGAGGAGCCTGAAACCAGAGGCAGAAGGCAATGGCTGGGACCGTTGGAGGGAAGACTGTGGCTTGTCCCGACTGGGGAAAGATGCCAGAGGAACGACTGCTGGAAGAGGAGAGTGAGCTGGGGTTGCATGGGATGGCTGGAGAAAGAGAGAGAAAGAGGAACAAATTGGATCAAAGAGCAGAGAAATGTGCAGGCTGGGTGAAGAGCAGTGGAAATGCATATTCCTGCATGCCACACTCTCCTTCAGAGCCCAGGTCGGTTTCCTGTCCTTCTTAGTCTGTAAATGCCTATTGTGCCTCCACTCCAGGTCCACTTGGAGCGTGGCAGCCCCTACTATCTGTTACCCCTGGTGCTTCCGCCAGCAGTGAGGTGGATATTTGTCTCCTTAATGATGCTCATGATTTTCAATATAATGCTTCACAATGGAAATTTCTCTTTTACTTTTATTTTCTCATTGCTTTCTATAAACACTGGAAATTATACATCCAAAATTACAAGAGCATGCTTAAAGTTATCAAGTGAAGCATTTATGAAGTGGAAAACTCAAGAGTTAAACTTACATACACAGTCTTACTTTGGCTCCTTAATCACAAGGAATACTGCGTTTTCCTGAAGGTGTCTGCCTGCCTCCTGTGGGGAACAGACTGGACTCTGCTCAGGAGATAATCTGGGGCTGTCTAGAGATAAGAAATGAGGGAAGCTGTTGTCCTCTGAGCCCAAGATCCATTTGTTGCAGAAGCAAGAAGGTGTGTACCAAAGGAGACCAGGGAAGCGCAGTGATAAAAAGGGTGGGCTTGGGTAAATCCGTGGAAAGCTGCCTTGGAGAGCTGGATTTTGCCCTGCTTCCAACACGAAGCTCCTGTGTGATGTTAGACAAGTCATTTCCTGCAGGTGTCCTAGAATCACAGAATGGTTTGAGTTGGAAGGGACCTTTAAAGATCATCCAGCCCACCCCCCCTACCGTGGGCAGGGACATGCCTGCCTGCTTTGAGCTCCTTGTCTCACAGGTCTCTGGCTGGAGATGCAGACTTGAGTTGTGGAAATGCTGAGGTAGAGTGGAAGTCACAGGCAGCTCTTCCTTGCATGTAGGAACTGATGCAACCTGGAAAATCGGGTAACAGCTCAGACTAGGCACCAAAATTTGTAGGTAATCTTAAATTTAAGTGTATTGCTTATCATTTACTCTCCTCTGAAATGGGAGTTACTAACCTCCCTTTTCCATGGAAGTGTGCTTTTGCAATACAGTATTTTTTCTGAAAGAACTGGTCAGCCACTAGGAAAAACAGTAACTCTATCTTTTGGCTGTAGTGAGTTGTGTTTGGTAGATCTATGATGGGACAGCACATTGAACAAGAAGTAAAACCCAATGTACGGCAGAGTTGCTGATCAGATGAGCACTGCTTTTTCTGCGTACTGAATTAGTAGCCATTTTGTGAAGAAGTAATCAAGGGGACTAAGTAAAGGTTTATAAGGTCTGTAATTTGTCACGGTTTGTAACCGTTTGTGTTTATAATGAGACTCTAAGTCATTTCAACTATCATATGGAGTTCTTCTATAGGCAGAAGAGAGGTCCCCCCAGTTTTTGCAGCATTCAATGTCAGCATTTGTAGAGCACTTTTGTATGCTCTCCACACAGTTTTTAAAGGTCTACAGATCTGATGAATCATCTTAATAAATTTACAAATATAAAAAAGCTATTATTAAAACAAAGTGTTCCTATAGGCTGTTACCATTTTGCTTTTGGGTTGTAAAAGTTACCACACACAAATTCACTAGAACACATTGTAAACAAGGCTAAAAATTAAGTATTTCAGAAAAGGTAAATGTAGTGATAATTAACGTTCAAAAGGACTTACACTATGCTGTTTCAAGTATGTTTGCCATTTCAAAGAGTTTACAGCTTTAGCCTTAATACACCCCCAAAATGTTCCCTCTTTAAATTTGGCTTTGCCCCCAGAAATAATTCCCCATCTTGAAACCGAAAACAGCAGTGACAGCTCTTCTGCACATTAAGACGTCACTGCTTAAAATCTGATATCTCATATCCCTGCAGGCTCAGAAACTGGAGCTTTACATCGCTGCAGAGGGTTGATCTCCAGCTGCCTAATTGTTCTGTGCAGCTGCTTCTTTCAAATCCTGTAAGGACCTGATGTATCAAAGTTGAAATTATCAATTTCTGGCATGAAAAGCTTTCGTAAGTTTTATACATATATTTGGTTTTGTGCTTTCAAAGCTTGAGCCATATCGACTTTGGCACATAACAACTATACAAGAAATTGTTCTTTGAAAACTGAAACTCTAAAATATTTTTAGTTGTTCTCATAATACGTCTTCACTCAGGAAAGATACAGCTACAGAAAACTTGGGCTGGTGAAAACTTACACCCTCTGACATTCATTGTGTGCTTCTGGTAGTATAGTGTAATACAATATGGTGTTGGCTACAAAATATGTTTCTTGCGCAGCTGCCCTTTGCATTCAGTTACTCAATTTCAATAATAATGAAAAATACCCCGTCCAAAGTAGTGTTTCATAACACACTGTAAACAATATAATTTGATCTCAGCAGCATTAGGATGGTCAATTAAACAGAAAGTCAAGCAAGCAGCCACCTGCTATATCCCTTCACTGTCCCTCCATCATCGCGAAAGCTCACCCTGTGCTTAGTCGTGCCCAGGGACTTTTAGAGAAGGTGAAAGCCCAGAAGGTCACCCCAGGGGGCTGCCAGGAGCATCCCGACCCGGTCCCACAGCGGGCGCCGCTAGAGCCGACCAGCTGTCAACAACCGAGTCGGTGCTACCGCATTTAGTATCTGCCAAAGTTGTCGAGTTTTGACAGATCTGACAACACTAATGATGTGTTTGGTGTTAAAAGCTTGGGATCTGACATAATGATAGACCTGCATGTCTTAACTGAAGGGTTTAAAGCTACTTTGAGATGACAAAGGATGACATCTTCATGGATTTTATGACAGCCAAATGGTATCATACATTCTTCCTTGTTTTTCTGTGGAAATTGAATATCTAGACCAATGCCTATCATTAAAATATTTTTTCCTCAGATAACTGTCATATTAACCATGAATGCAATTAATAAAGGATTGATTTTCTGCAGAAAAACAAAACACACTCACGGTATCATAGTGTTGTACTTTTGATGTCTTGTTGATTCATTTCAAAATTATTCCAGATTTTAATCAGACAGGATAGAACAGTGTCGCACCACACAAGTAAGTGTGTCAGCATGCAAAATCTGACAGTTTTACAGTCACTTTTCAAATTCTGTCATTTTAGTCTCACCCTCTCGTTACATAGTATACAGATTGATCCCCAGGTCATAAAAAGCATTGACACATCTCCATGGCAAATAACAATGTGCAAAGGTAGACCTTTGCCATAGGTTATCCACATTGTATCCCTGAGTCACTTAATTGCTCCTGAAGTTTTTTTAGAAAGGTATACAAGATGACTTTGAGTTTGCCTTTGAAAGAATAACTAAATCAGTTCCATATCCTACAACCCAAACAAATGAATTTATACCAGAAGTCCCATTGAAGTTTAAGCCTTCATATTGATTTAGAAATGCCTAGAAGCATGAAGTGGGTTAGAATTTCTGTGTTTTAGTCATAAATATAAATTTAAGATTTGGGTTTTGACTGTCTCGTCTGAGAGGAAACCCACCAATGGCCACTCAGCGACATGGTTTTGAATGATAAACAGATGCATGTTGGTGTGAAGTTTTGCTGAGATTAGGAGTAAAAAAGTTAAAAGGGCCAAATTTTCCAAAGCATTTCGCTCCCATGTTTATCAGTGGAGTGAGTCCTGAAAATCCACTGTAGAGAAGAGGTAACTAGGTGATGTCCATGATGTGAAAAAGGGAGTTGGACCATTACCTGATATATAGCAGCACACTTTTTAAGACAATATAGCTAAACTAGTTTACAAGCAACTGATAAATTGCTGTAACTTGTATGGTTTGTCATTCATCTTGTGCTACTGATAGCCTGGAAAAATAATAAGCTGATTATGCTTGTCATGCATTATCATAAACTGTGATGGATGATTTTTGCTGGCATTAATTTTAATATTTTAAGGAGATTTTTTCTTCCTTCAGTGGTTAGTTACACCATCATGCCATTTATGTTCTCCATGATATCTCTAAGTGGGAGGGTTGGGGTTTTTTTAATACAGTTAGGTAATTAAATAGGGCTTCATCGTTTCTTTTCTAAGTATCACTAAGTGCTTTGAAATCCATTTAATTACAACATTCTACTAATTCCCCATTCCTGTTCTTTGCCTATACAACGTCTGCTCGATAAAGTGAAAATCTTAGACTGTACCCATACATACATCAAAATATAGTCACACCTTTAATAGGTTTAAGTCTCAAAAATTACTCCCTAAACATTTTCAGGATGGATCTTCTTAGTGGGAAATATGTGAAAAAAGTATCATATGGTGATTTCTGAAATTTTACTTTCTAACCACTTGCGCTGGTTTTGGCTGGGATACAGTTAATTTTCTTCATAGTAGCTAGTATGGGGCCGTGTTTTGGATTTGTGCTGGAAACAGTGTTGGTAACACGGAGAGGTTTTCATTATTGCTGAGCAGTGCTCACACAGAGTCAGGACCTTTTCTGCTTCTCACCCCATCCCACCAGTGGGCAGGCTGGGGGTGCGCAAGAAGTTGGGAGGAGACACAGACAGGACATCTGACCCCAACTGACCAAAGGGATATTCCATACCATATGACGTCATGTGCAGCGTATAAAGCTGGGGGAAGGAGGAAAGGGAGGACCTTCAGAGCTATGGCATTTGTCTTCCCATGTAACCATTACATCTGAAGGAGCCCGGCTTTCCAGGACACGGCTGAGCACCTGCCTGCTGATGGGAAGTGCTGAATGAATTCCTTGTTTTGCTTTGCTTGTGTGCACAGCTTTTGTTTATTAAATGGTCTTTATCTCAACCCACAAGTTTTCTTACTTTTACTGTTCTGATTCTCTCCCCCATCCCACTGTGGGGGGAGCGAGCAAGCAGTTGCATGGGGCTGAGTTGCCGGCTGGGCTTAAACCATGACACCACTGAAGAAAAAAAGATTAATTTCTTTCCCTCAGCAGACTTGTTATTTCCTGATGAATTCCGTGTTCTGCATTTATGGTTTCAAATACCATATTTCTTTACTTTTATGATAAATCTTCATGATTCTATTTGCACTTTTAAAACTAATTATGATAATACTCAACATTGACATTGTATTTTTTATCCTTGAAACAATCCATGAATGAGAAAAGTAAGGATTATTAACCCCATATCACTGATGAGAAAGCTGAGATAAAAAGGGAATTAGAGCCTGAATTTTAATCTGGATATTCTGATTCCGGTCTTGTAAGTGCTGATAACATTAAGCTTCTCGTCTGAATACTAAAGTTTTCTTCTCATCATAGTAGTAACATATATGCAGTGGGTTTGCATTGGCTTCTATTTTAATTCCTGTTCACTTAATCTCATTTCAATTAAGAATTAAGATGAAAGAAAAATAGTATTAATTATAACTATTAGCGCTTACCTCAATAATTTGTTTTTCAATCAACAAACATTAAAGCAGTGATTTAGGACTGATTACGCTGATTTTAAAAGTTCAGAAACCGAACAGGGCAACATATTTCATAATTTAAAAGTTGTGCTTTTCTAATCAATAACTGCTAATGAAGTTTGGCAAAGTGATTACCTAATTAAGCTTTGGCAAATGAGAGTTGTTTGTCATCACCTAAATAAGGAGTGAAGAGCGAGCAAGCACGCTCCCTGTGACAGCTGGACTTTTAATCCTTCTTATAGAGAGGAATGGAGGAGATGAGGTTACTTCTTTTTTATATGCATTGATGCATCTGCATGAAAAATTTTGTTTAGTGTTTTCCTAGGAGTCTTGCTTGTAGCCTTGGTGGTTTACTTCACTTTTTTCTGCTCGCCGCATTAAAACTGGTTCCATTTAACAGGTGTTGGCCTTCAGTGTTTAGAATCTAAAACTTCGTGCAAACACTCAAGTTACCCAAGTGTTTTATAGCTCTCTGGAGTTTCTAGACTTTAATGTGAGATGGGAAGATTAGCACTTATAGTTAAGCTAACTTCATTTCCTAAAAATGGATTAAATACTTGAGTTTCTTATTTTTTGCAACACAAATGTTTGCACTCATGAGAAAATTCAGCTGACTTAATTTTGGCAAATCAAGGAAATAAATGGCAAAAACAGCTGTAAGGAAATTAATATTTGGCTAGTTTGCTTGGAGTACAGTGAATTTCTCAGGGAGAGTAGAGTTTCTCTCTGCTAGAACCATTAATTTTGCTGATTTACTGTAAACATTTGAAATGGCATAAGAGAGCCTAATTTCCTGCCTTTCTTTTAGAAATAGCACTGCCTGACTCCCACGTGCAGCCCACTTCAGCTTGGAGTGTTTATCAGTACTATTTATTGTTCTTGTTATGCCTGGGTGCCAGTCTTTGAGCTACAACACATGTGCTACCGCGGTTTACTGCAACAAAGGACCTGCAGGTCTGCGGGGCATCCGTAAACCTCCAACAAAGTTCAAAGCCACTTGGGCTGAGAGACCACCAAGACGCCTTCCCTCAGACTCTTGAAACTGGGGAGTTTGTGTTCAGGTTTGTGACTCATGCGGAATGGGTTATAATCTGAATGAAGTAAGTGCAAGGTGATTCTGATTTTGCACAAGGATGAGAGTTTCACAGAACTTCAGGAGAAACTTTAAGCCTCTTGTAGTCACAAGATTAAATGACCAGCACTGTGAAACATTAACTCAGGATGCCAGAGAGCTGTGCTGTTTAACTCAGGCGTATTTATCTATCATCCCCAGGGCAGCTGCCGTGAGTCAGCAGCTGACCCAGAGCTCGTGGTTGATCCCTCTCTCTGCTGGCTGACCCAGGACAGGGGAGGACAACCATGGCTGTGTAGGATAGACCAACACGGAGGCGTTGCAGATGGGTGATCGCCATGCCCAAGGGCAGCAGGGAGCACCTCCCCACAAGGGCAAAAGGAAGAAAACACCCCTAGACCTCAGCAGTACAACCAGGACTCTGTCCTGCTGGCAGCAGACACCACCCTCTGTAAAAAGCAAGCCTGGAGAAATTTCTCTGCTTGCTTTTTCAGGGAGCGAGCGAGGCAAGCTGGCTGGGCTTGGACAGACAAGACGAGATGGTCTGATCAGCAGGTTGTGCTGTTGTATCGTTGGAAGCTGTGCGTCAGCGCTCCTCCTAGCTTGCTACAGATTCATTATGGCAATGTGTACGTTTGTCAGCAAATAAAAAGATTTTTTTTTGAGCTAATATTCATCATCTCCTATGTCATTTAGGGTCTTTCATTTGACCTGAGGAGACTCACATTATAGTCATCACCTATTGTCACGATTAGATCATTTAAATAAACATGCTGATCTGTTGAAGTAATTCTAGTCTCAGCCTCTACCTCTGACATAAGGTGGCAATATCTAAAAAAGTTTAATCCTGCTAGAACAAAACTTTGATTAGCCGGTAGCATGCTTGTAAATGTCCAAGAGACAGTGCTAGGGGGCTTGATTATTACTGCTGAGGTGGGAATTTTGCGTTTACTAGCTTGGTTTAATAGTCCAGGAGGAGATATTTTTAAATCATTCAAGACAACTAGATCTTTCTTTTCTAATTCTCTCTTCTACATCCCAAATACAAAATGTTGTTTCACTTATTTCCTGTTAACTCTCCCAGAAATGTTGTACCTCCGTCTTGACCAAACAAAAAGTAGGCACACTACTGTTCTGCTGGACAACTAAAAACTGTTTACTCATTTTGTTGACCCAGTTCCAGCCAAGCAGTGAAGCTGGAATATGAAAAAAAATCAGACTGTCTTGATCAAAAACAGAAGAATAGGTTTTGTCTAATATTGAGTTGCCAGTGCCCAGAAAACAAATATGAATAATTTCCAAAAGAAAGCTTTCAAGAGCATATGTGATTTTGAGGATTACCACGCACAAAAGGATTACTGAGAGACAAAGGGGATACGAGATTACAGCACATTAAAAGGGAGTTGTTTTACATCAAAGGTGTATAATACAGGGAACTGGCCAGGGAACTTTCTGCCACAGGGCTATTGGTAACATATAGGGAGTCAGGATTTAGTATGAGTTTTCAAGCTCTTTTAATTTTTCTGATTTCAGCTCTATATGCCCGTGTTTGAAATACACAAAGATAGTCGCATTCAGAAGTGAATTAACAGTAACAATAATCAGCTTACAGATTCCTGTTTTGTGATATGGTGAAGGAAAAAAAAAAAAAAAAGAGAAAAAAAAAACTCCAGACATTTAGGTCAAATATAAAAAGCCTGTGGGCTGGTTGCAGAGAGCACGCAGCTGAATGATCACATGATTCTTTGGAAGGAATTTCTATTAAACTGCCCAGCAAAATAGCCTCTTCTCTTCAGCAAAAGGCATACCTCAAACGTTTAGTTTCTTTCATCTTGTCTTGCAGATTTGTTTTCATCAACTGATTGCAGTAAAAGTCTGGAAAAAAAATGTATTGGGTTTTTACTTATAAATTATCGTATGATACATTTTTAACATAAAAGTTTATATAGTCTAGTAAATTTTGCATTAAAAAAAAAAAGGACCCTCAGCACTAGTATGGCAATAGGTAGGTAAGGACAGGAGCTTAATTCCCTTGCATCCCGTTTTGGTTTCTCTGCCTGCAGATATAGCTTGAAACTCACTTGTGTGTCAGATTTGAGCCTTGAAGAGGTGACAGCATTCCTGTAAATAAGTTTGCAGCTGATAGTAGTTCCACATTGTCCGTCCCAGGAGCAGAGCACAGCAATTCATTAACTCTGAACTATCATCCAGCCACTTGACATATCCTTATATGTACCCTGACCCTCTCGGGACTGGCTTGGTAAGTTCCAGTGTTCATCAAATAAAGCATCCAGACACTTTGCAATCAACCTACTGTTTGTGTAATTAAATGAATGCAGGGAGCATCTTAATGAGTCTTTGGCACTCTGGGGAGCAGCAGAATTTGGCAATGCACTTTTGGCGATGCGGTGATGTTCACCTGCAGGCGGGAGCGCCCCTGGGGCCGGCGTGTGCCTGATGGGCACATACTGTCCTTTCTGCCCAAAGCATAAAATGCCTTCGACCAAGGAAAAAGGCTTTATAGTACGTATATGGTCTGGCAGGGTTTCCCAGGGCTGTGGCTGAGGCAGTAACAATAGCAGGCAAACACCAGAGGGAGTTATTGTTCTATTGGAGACGTAGGAAAGGAAAGCCTCGGGATACGGTACTTGTAAACAGCGTGACTGAGTTTTCTAAACAAAGAGCAAAGTTCAGAGGACACGACTCTACGAAAACGTAAATGGTGATACTATTCATTCCTGTGAAGTTTGGAAGAGTTTGCGTTGTTCGTTGTTTTTCAGTGCCGACCCCAACGTACTTACTCTTTGTACCAAAGAGTTGCTGCATAACACCCGCTTACCATCCAGTAACTTTTGAAGATCTGGTTGCAATACTAAAGCTTACAGTTCAGTGTCCAGAGCCAGATGAGCAGGAAACGAGAAATAACCATTTTCACGTATTTGTGACATGACTCTCTTCTCCTGGTCCATCCACACGTGCCCTCCCTCTGTCAGAGTGCCTGTCTCCGAACTGGTGAAGTCCTTGGACCCTGAGAGTCCTGGTCCAGAGGTGTGCCGCATGCTGGAAAGGGACTAGGATGCAACCATCTCTCCAGGTGCCCTGGTTTTCCATGGAAGCAGATCTGGGTACATAGATAGGAAAGAAGCTAGTGGGTTATCTACTCACTAGAAATGAGCAGCTCTTTCAGCAGCTATGCCTATATTTTGTGTCTGCTAAAAGTCTGTCCTTCTTCTGCCCACGGAGTCTCAGCTGGTCTGGACGAGGAAAAGTGAATCCCCTGGGCTCTCCACATAGAGGCTCTTGCCAACCACTCAGTTTTCAGTAACTGATTGCAGGAAAACATGCGTACAGCCCCAAGGTGAATCTATGCCAGTATTTTTTATAAAAACATTTCAACAGACAAACTGACCCAAGTCCATTACGGTTCACACAATGCTGGGGCAGGTGGGAAGTTTCTCCGGTTTGACACTGAATTTCCAAGACAATGAACTAAAATGGAGGCTCACTCCCTGCTTTTTCCCCACATGGAATTGATGCTTCTGCACTGACTGCCTTTAGTTTCTATTATTTACACAGTGCTTAACTTTCCACAGCCACTACACTGAGGCTCACCTGTGGAATATGAAGCGAAGATCAGCTCATTACACAATCCAGCTGTCTCTTCAGCAGAAAAGACTTCAAAGTTCTCTTCTGTTCTCAAAAGGGTATTCTGTAAAAATCATCCTTTCATTGATGAATATCAAAGTAAACCCGGGCTGAGCCCAATGTTAAATTGTATACCCCTGGCTTCCACAGTGCTGCCAAGGTGAACAAAACTTTTTCCGCAACAAAACTTTTTTTTTTTTTTTACAGTTTTGTTGCAGGTGTGTAAGATTTAATGGAGATGAGCCTTTTCTCTTCTTGGGTGTGTCAGCTTTACAGAACTCACCAGCACAAAAAGAGGATCTTGGCATTGTTATAATGGTGAGCATGGAAGATACTTCATACATTCAGGTAGATGACTTGCATTGTAGAGACCTTTTAAAAGATCTGGGTGTTATTAGAGGTGGGTGTTTAATTGTTGATTCATTGAATCACAGCCATACACAAATTATCCACACAGTAAATATTTTTCTTCCGATAGGTAAAAAAGAACTCTGAGAGAACTAGAATCAAATTCTCATCTTAGTAACACCAACATAAATGTAGAAGAGGAGAAATGTATTTAGGTATTTAATAATGCAGGTAGGTGAGTGGTAAAATTCACAGAAACACCTATGCCAACCAAATGTTTAAGTAGGTTTGGTTTTATAAATCTGTTTAAAATCTGTTTTGTAGCTGTGTGACTTCAGGTCCGATTCCTCGGCTGCAAAGTAATACATTGCTCCTGCTTTTGCTGGTAAAAATCAGCATACAGATTTGAATCTTCTTACAGTATGGAGAGAAGTAGAGGTTATATACAAAGGCCAACTTCAGCCTAGGAAAATAAATCTCCCTGGGCTGCTCTCATGGTCAGTGTAAAGACAAGGGGGTCCTCCATGCACTTAAAAATAGGCTGTAATGACAGCACTCTGTCTTCAGGATCAGTACTGTCATACAGTATCTCTGTCCCTACTTCACAGTTTATTACTCTCTCCAACTCTGATAATATGACTATTTTCTGAAGTTGTGCTGTGAATCTGGCTTTTTTTTTTAAAAAAAAAAAAAAAAAAAGCCAGGGCAAGAGAAGGGAAAAAAACCTGAATGTAAAAGCAGTGATATGTATCATGTACCTGATCTGGTTGATAGCACCATCCAACTGATATGTTTTAGTACAGTGGGGATGTAGCAATGCAGAAGTGGCAGGAAGTGGCCAAGGTTTCTGCATTGGCACTACCCCTGAAGCCAGCTACCGTCAAACCTTGTCCTTAATACATGGCCTGAAAGGAGCTGAAATGATCCTTTGTGGACACTTTCATTATAGACTTTTAAACATTTCCATGCAACATTCCTGCATGAGGCTAAAACATTTCTATACCACTTGCCCACGACTCCTGAGTAATGGAGGTGTTTCTTCTGCAACAGTATTGTAGATCTGTGGCAAAGGGAAAGAAACTTTTTGTAAAGTAGCTTTTATGATGAATTATGCTGGTTGGCCTGGAGAACATTGGCTTGCTGGGGAATGGGGAGAATGTGCATGGGAGCTTGTGGCTCTAGCAGCTGTCCTCCGTTGAGTACAGATATCAAAACCAAGCTGGTTTATAGACCTGAAGCAATATGTTGTCATTACCCAAAACATAAAAACATGGTGAATTTCTCTTAAGACCAAAGTGCAATAGCAAACAGAGGAGCTGGGGCATTGATTTGTTGAGCTGTACCTACTGATGTGTGACAGAAACAACAGAAGCTCACACGAGTACATCAAAAATGCCAGATACAGCACAGAAAACCTCAGGGTGCGACACTGAGGGTGGGAATATGGAGCAGCTATTTTTGATTAAGTATGTGGTGATACCAACTTAGATTTGCAAGACAGAATTATTTGTCTCTCTGATTCTTCCCGAAGTCAGACTCCCTTTATTCTTTGTTAATAAAGATTCAAAGATGGATGCTTACTACATCACCACAGTCCTTTCCTAGCAATAGCAACCATCTAATCCAAAATTGACTAGCATCTCAAGTCAAAAAGGAATAGCAAGATCACATGCTTATGATTGTTAAATTTATTCATCAGATAAGCATGCCTGTGGAAAGGACAAGTCCTCTAAACTGTTAGAGCAACCGCATTTGTGTAAAACCAGGCACTACAAACAGTTAAAATTTGCAATGCCAAGCATGACTTACATTCAAAAGTAATTGTTATGTTACCTTAAAGCTCAGAAGGTTTTGCCAGGCAGCTGAGGAGGCATTTGTTATGTGAAGAATCATTTCTCACTAGGATCTTTCAGGATCTGTGTCTGTTGAAAGAAATCCCGCACCTCAGGGATAAGAACAAGGGAAAAAAAGGTCAGCTTGCCCTTGGGAAAATAAGGCTTGCAAAGCTCATATGGTTCCTCTTTAATAACATACTCTTAGAAACCTGTGCTTTTGAATGCTTACTTTGAACATTACCCACCCTTTGGGGCCCTTTCATGAGGACTTATAACCTACAATAAATGAATCTTAGTCACAGCAGTGTGTGCCTGTATATGTCGGACTGCAAACAGGGAAGGGAAGCACTGGACAGTAGTCCCAGTGGCAACACAGGGACTGTTTTCCAAGGGTGAAACTCTTGAGTCACATGTGTCTTTCTCTGCAGCAAACTTTTGTGTTTCCTTCCTAGCTTATTTTTTTTTACATCAAGGTATTAGGACAACTAATTTGATGTTTGTGGTCTTCTGAAACTGTAGCCCTTCCACAAATATATTTCATCTACCTAAAATACAGTGTCTTCCACACCATATTTTCCCTAGCTCAGCTAGGTTCACACCCATTTACCAAGCTAGTATAATGTCTTTTTCCAAAGCTTTTACATATTAATAAGTATTCATTACTCCTTTGAGTCCTGTGAGCAGTATATTCCTCTGATTTTAATAAAGGATGTTTGTTTAGAAAGTTAACCGGATGTCTTTAGAGTCTGATGTCATTTTATCTCTGGTAACCTGTCAGGATTAGTCAGCAAAGTGTTTAATCAATATCTACCAATGCTGAGCTGTTAGCACACTCTCATCCTCCTTCCTACAACACCTTCATGTCATTTATGGAGCATAGGCATCAGCCCAGGATTTGCCTGAGGCTACTAACTGAAAACATGTTCAGGTTTAGCAGGAAGCAGCCCCGGAGACACTTTGCCTCTGCCGTGTCCAGTCTGATCTGTCACTCACTGGAGACTGGATCCATTCTGGGTCCCTCTTGGGAACCCAAAATATGTCTAGCTTATTTTGGAGAATATTGGAGAAATTGGCCAAATTGGAGAAACAAAGGTCTAAGAGGTCCATCCTGAATCCAGTATTACTTCCACGCTCTGGAATCGTTAGGGAGTTTATTTCTCAGCCTAGTTCTGGTGTGGGCTGCAGGAAGGACAAAATGTAAGCAGAATACACTTTTGTAAATAAGTTTGAGGGACCTTTTCATAGTAAGATGATAGGACGGTGCAGTAACAATCTCAGTTTCAGTCAGTCTGTTTCCCTTCATCCCTAAAATGACATACAAACACCCACATTCCAGAACATAGCATGATTCATATTAAAGTCTATCCTTGGCCAAGCCTGTGCTTGACAGTTCTTGTGCTTTGGAGACAATTATTTTGGGGGGCAGTCAGGGAGAGAACAACTGAAGACTGGAGCTATTTGTATACACACAGATGTGTATTCCTGGGCTACCATTTCCCTGCTTGACCTCAGGAAGACGTGATGAAACACAGCACTAGCTGCTGAGCCAGTGAGGCTCTTTGAACTGATAACCGTGGCATGTTCTGTGATGTGGTTTGCCTAGAAACCTGTTTGTTTCTTTTGAAAGTCCAAAATACCAAAGTGACATCAGTTATAGTGTGCACTGAAAAACCCAGACTGAGATGGCAGACTGTTTTATTCCGTAAACGATTGCAGATGTTTGGGCGAAGGCTGCAAAACATGAGGCTTTTCAAACGTGTACATGTGGGAAAGGAAAAGAGGGACATATATAAACATGAACATATTTGTTATATATTACAGCCAGTCAGCTGATCCCATTTCAGATTGGCAATTATTAAAGATGTGCAAAAATAAGTGGAAACTATGATAGCTGCAACACATCTGGTTTAGTGAGTGCGTTTTTTTATTTCTGACTCTATAGGCTTACCTCCCTTTGTCTGATGCCAGTTACATACTAGACACATAGAACTGTCAGCAGTCTGAAGAAGAGGCTTAGGAGATATGCTGCTGGTTTTTATTACCACCAGATTGCAAAAGCATATAGCCTGAGCTGGTTTTCCAACAGGCTTAGTCCCAGCTCTACGTCCCAGGAGCCTGCTATCCTAAGTAAGACCTGGCTGGTACCAATTTAGGAAGCTCTGTGAGTATGTGATGCCCTTTAGGTGACTGAGTCATTAGCCGGCGTCACAGGCATGGGAAAAAGATAGGAAGAAGAGCTACTAGCTGAAGAATTACTGGCATTAGGTCTCCGTCCTGATCTCCACATTTGGTCTGTTTGGCGTTGCATTCCAGAAGGAAGGTCCTAATAGTTCTTGCTGACGCTGCATTGAGAAGGTGAGTGACAGGGGCTGTCGGTGGCCATGGCCACCTGCTTCCCAGCCATAGGAAAAACCGAGTCATCGTGGGCCGTCAGCTTCAAAAAGCCAATGGCAGGCAAAATCTGTCATGGCAAAATGTTTTTTCTGTCGTCTCTTTGGGTCAAATTCCAGTTTATTAATACGTTGCCGTGTAATAATCCTGACACGTCCTTCAGCTGACTTGTCACAGCTTAACCCTCTATGGACAGGGAATGAAAAGGGTTTCACTCTTGTCTGCTTCCAGTTGTTCTGCAGAGTTATCTCTAGTTATATTAATGTTAAGTTCCTATAAACTCAACTGACATTTCTACAGCTTGTGTGTTTATTACTGATGACAAATGAAAAATGAAGTTTCAAGCATTTATGCAGCAGAAAATCGTTCAGTTCTTGTAAAAATTAAAGTGTCAACTACTTTTTCAAAGCTGTCCTTTTTAACAAACTTTGCATCTTTTGCAATGTGCACATTTGGAAGATGGAAAACATAATTTCTTTCCTGATAGCGTTGGTTTTTTCCACTTCACAGATTTTATTTTAAAGTGTTTCCTCATCTGCAAATGTCCCCTTTCTGTTTACACCTCTGTCTTTTCATCAGTGTTGTCAGCAAGTAGAAAAAAGCAATGAGGCAATCGCACACATGGTGTATTGATGTGAATGTGCTTAAAAAGTTGAAATTGAATTGCGCACAGGTAGGGAAGAAAATTCACTGTGTTTATAAAATGTGCAAAACTATTTAGATGTCTTTTTGTTACTATATGGGTTCAAGAAGCAACCATACAAATAAATGAAATAAAATCCACTAAGGGCTGTAATTGCAAAGGATACCACATCACACTAGGGAAATTGCTGAACTGCAAGTCACTGGAGCTGGGAGAGTGGCTGGGAGAGAAAACATACTTTGCCTTGTTCTTGTCTGGAGCAGCCTGTCTTAGCCACTGTCCGAGATGGCTGTAATGAGGTGGAAGTTTGGCTGCTCTTGCATGTTGCAGTGAGTAAAACAGCTTCTTAAAACTGGTAGAAATCCTAATTGTCAGCACGGGTTTGCTCCAGCTAAGAGTTCCGCCAATGTGCGTTGCCTTATTTTCAAGTAATCGCACCCAATTGAGACAGTGTCTCGAGTGAAAAAAAATCAGGTTTCAGGCACATATGTTCAAAAAGAACTCTACAAAAGTTGATTGTGTGTGCCAGAAGGCAAAATTTAGCCAGTGATTTCAAAACTCTTTGCTTGTGTTCTGTGGTTTGTTCTTTTCTCAATGCACCCGACTTCATAAATGAGGTTGTGTTTAGAATGTCTTCTCATGTGTAGCAATGTCTGATAGGTTCAGTAAAACTTAGCAGCTGTGGGGAGAAAAGAGCACAAAATCTCGGCAGGTTCTGTCCACATGAAAAGCAACAGGCAGCATCACAGATTGAAACTGGTGCCCCAAATGGCAGCAGGGACTAAGGGTTTCATTACGAGCAAGTTGAAGTCAGTATGATAATGGCTGGAGACAGAACCTGCTCTGGTATGGGGGGTTGGATGAGATGATCTCCAGAGGTCCTTTTCAATCCCTGTGACTCTGTGATTCCAATATCAAGGCTCCAGCTGAGTTTAGCAGAGCTGAACATGGTGAATACAGCACACCAGGTACACTCTGGTGGTTCTGGTCTGAGAGACCACAGCTGCCTTCATGGTTCTGGTCTGTGAGGAACACAGCTGCCTTCATGTTCCCTTTTCTTGGGCAAGACCACAAATCAAGCAGGTTCGTCTTCACATCACTCTATACTGAAAATCGATAGAATTATTTTGAAACAGCTCATTCTTTAGCAAGTACTATTGTGATGACGTAATTTGAAGTATAGGTCTGGAAGCCATATTCCTATTTGAACCTCCCAGTCACAACAGGTAAGAAGAGCACATTAAAATTTGGGAGGGGGGAGGCTTGCTTGGCCAAGGTGCTATGCAGACATGGTAGTTCAGCTGCAGAACCAATGGGTTTGTTTAATTCAGCAGTGCACTAGAGGGGGTTTTATGAGGCTTTGCAAGATATAATCCAGAGGACCTCATGGGTCCCTTTTTTTTTTTCCTTCTGCCTTGGAGGAGAAGGTAATTTCAGATTGAGGCATCTGTAGCGTATGTTTTCTGCAGAGCTGGTGATAATAGAAACATTTCAGTGAGGTCCCTATATGAGTTACATCACTTGTTTTTTGACTCGGCAATCGGAGAGGAGCTAGCGGGGAAGCCTGCTGTCACTGCTGGAGAAAGGATATAGGTCCTGGCAGCAAGCCCAGGCCTGCTCAGTAGATCAAAGGCTCTTCCCTTGGCTCCCAGAGCAGCCGGAAAAGCAGCTGCCCAGTACCCTTTCAGCATCCTTCGTTCCTTTCCCCCATGCCAGCAAATAACAACTTCTTTTCACTCCCCACCTCGGCAATAGTCTCATTTTTTTCTCTCGATATCCTGCCAAGGAAGGTCCCTTTAGGGAGAGCATTTGTGTTTGCTACCTGCGGATCCCGGTGCGACCCAGTGGAAATGCACTGGGGATGCTGTGTTCCTTACATGCGCCTCCCTGCTCCCAGAGACTCTTCCAGCTGCTGACTTGAACCTGGAAGAGGAGGCAAAGCCGAAAGGAGCAAGCCGTGGTTATAAACCACATGCCGTTTTCCAAGCCAGCCTGATGGAAGATTTCAATTTGGAAAAGTACTTTTTGTGCCAAAACAGCATAACAGCCACGCTTTGAAAGTCTTCCCACTCACCTCACAGAAAAATAAATAGTGTGGCTTTTTTGCGGACTTCTTCGTGGTGGGTTTTTTTTTTTTCCCTTTTAAAGCATGACTGCCTTCCTCCAGAGCTGCTGCTTGTCGCCATCCCTGTTAACTGGTTCCTGACAGGAGGTTTGTCCGCTATGAAAGGAGAGTCAAGCAGATGTGTCGGAGAACTGCAGACTCTGCAAGAAGAATATTATGTCTGCTGTTACAGTGCTGTTTCTTCTTAAGTTACATGATGGGCTGGTTGATGGGAGCCTTTAAAAATAACTGCGCTGCGCTTCAAAGGCACACGCAGCCCTTGGGTACCAAATTAGTGCTAAAAAGGGGGCGAGCGCTTGACCCTTGACTGCCCCGCAGGCAGTGTCTGCATCACCAGTACCTCTTCTCCTCCCTGGTTTTGCGAGTCAATCAGACCAGTAGTAGTAGGGGAATAAACTGTCCAGCCTGGGTCTTCTAAGAGTCTTGAAAATATTTCTGTAATTGCTTTTGTTAGCACTGCGAGGCACTCCAGCTTGCAGTCGCAGCTGCAGCTGCGGATATGAGGTTTTCCTTGCTCAATAAGCGGTCCCTGAGCATGGGTTTGCTGACTAATGATCTGCCATAATTAAAATTACTATGGGAGCAATGTTTTAAAAGATCTTTGTTCCCCAATGTGAGCTTCTATGGGCTATTAAAGCTGCGAGCCTTTCGGGAGCTCCTCTGGGGAGCAGAAGCTCTTCTTGCTGTGTTCACACGCTGCTAATAAGGTCTTCATATGGGTTTGCCTACTACAAATTGCCAGTAATTAATAATATTCTATATAAAAGCATGAGAAAAGCATGCAACTGCAGACTGACCCAGTGCCTAGCCCAGCTGCTTGGTAGGTCCGAATCTGTAGGGAAGTTATGCTGTGCCTCAGTTTCTCCTTCAGTAAAATGAAGAGAATATGAGACTTAGTGATGCTTGTAAAATGGTTAACGTCTACGGTGGGTGGTGGAAACCACTGGAAATGATAGGTGTAGAAGTATAAAGGAAGACAGAGGTTATTTTCCATAGCTTTGCTTATTATAGCTGATGTTGTTATAATGGAATCTAATTTTCTAACTCATCTTTCGCATAAATATCCTATATTAGACAGCAGTGGCACTGTAGGGGGAATTAGAATAAGTGCAGAGGGTGAACTGCAGGATCATTATCACCAGAAATGCATATCATTGTTTATTATCATAAAGTACCTCTAACGAGGCACAATTATGCCTGTATTTTTTTTTCTCATTGTTGTTCTTAATTGTTCTTCTCCATGTGTCTCCTACCACCATTTCTTTATTATGTGTATTGCGAAACTCCTCAGGGGTCCAAGCGAGGCACCAGTATTGCAGAAAGGCAGGGGAGCCCCCCGAGCACATGCAGTCATTTCTTTCTATCTCCCTTATCTCTCTTCTCTGCCTTTATTGGCATCTTCCCACTTGCCTCTTGCTTCTTCCCTGAGAATCTGGTTTTGTCTTTACTATGCCTGAAACAAATTATTTTGACAAAATGAATGTAAAAAAGGGAGGGCAAAACACCCTCTGTGTTTTGTTTGGTAGAAAAACGTGCACCATTATAAAATATCGAAACTGTAATGACTCTGTAGGAAAACTCAGGTAATGATCAAAACAAATGGATACCCAAAGCAAATGTGTGGATGGGATGGGATTCAGGCCAAGATCATGCCATATCTTTATCCCAGGAGAGTATGCAGTAGTTACGAGCCCTGATCTTCAACAGATTGTAGAATTCTGGAAAATTAATCATTACAAGAAGTTTTTAAAGGATTTCAAGGAGTGGGTGAAGAAAGTAATTTGTCTTGAGAGGCCAGCTCAGCGCTTTCTTGATCTTTTTACTGTCCTGGTAAATCATTTATTGGGGCAAACTTTCAAAAAACTCCCACACAAACTATGTTAGGCAGAGTGTCCCAGAAGTAATATTAGTCTCTGTTTATGCTTTCTGGACCTGAAAAAAAAAGGTTGTAATATCGGGGTGGTACAGGCCCCTGCCTGATACTGTGGCAGCTTGAAAGCTTCCCTTTTCTGAACAATTCACATCTGTGTTCCCATTCATTCCTCATTTAACCTTGCTTTTATTTGTTTTACTTCTGTGATACCCGATACAAAATTTCAAGTACTACCACAGTGCGAGATAATAAACTGCCACATCTTTTCTCTTTTGAATGAGTAAAATGAAATATAAGATTTTATTTTTTTTTCCTGTAAATTGTTCTGGTTGACTTTGCTGGCTTAGAGCAGAGGTGTGGTTTGAAAGATTCAGATTCTAAAATATTAAGGGGGAAAAAAGAGAGAAAAGGAGGAATTGTGTGAGCTTTATTCTCCCTGCCCATAAGAGGCTCCCAGAAAATATGGGAGCACCACACATAACTTCTGGAAGTCACATAACTTCTGAAAGAACACGTATAACTTGTGTTCGTCAGTTATGAGACTTTCTCGGGTCTAAAATACATCAAACCATTCATTGACATTTGTATGCAGCATCAACTCCAAATCCAGAAGTATGATGAATACCTAAAAATAATGAGGTATAAAAAATGGATTTCTTTCTGCTTATATTCTGATTTTCAAACTGTTCAGGTTCAATTGATTGATTTCAAGAATATTAACCTAATTCAAGGACCAGAGCTTTGAGAAAGGTATTTCAACAAAATACCTTCTGATAAAATGCCAAGATTTGGCAATACTTGCTGGGACTGCTTGGAAACTTGGGTGATTTCTATTATTGCTTTCTACAAGGCTGTGACCATTTTCCCATCACATATATTAGCATGTGGTGAAAGGCAATAGTGTAAGAAGCACAAGGAATAACTTTGTGTTACTTTTCAGCAAAAAAAAAAAGAAAAACACATGTTGAAAAACTTTTGTGTAAAATATACGCACAGAGAAACTGGCTATACACGCAAGTGGAATATACATTTGCTTTTATTTGCACATAATATGAACTGATGCATTTTAATAAAGCTTCTGTGTCCAACAAGTATAATCAGCCATGTTTCACTGCAAGATCCAAATGGCAGCAAGTGGTGATATTTGCTAATGTTTGTTAAAATGTAAACCTCCGGTGACAGGAATTCCTCGCGGTACCTCCTAGCACTGAGTTTTGCACTACGAGCAGGAATGCATCCCCGTTCTCTCACAAATGCAAAGGTGTGTGTCGTGACTGCCATTACCAAACTGCTTGAACAGAGAAGGAGTTTCTGACAATGGACGAGGGAAGGCAGCTCAGGAGTTCAGGATGACAGTTCATGAGGAGCAGGTATTTTCAGAGCTGTCCATGTCCAGCATTTCTGCCACAAGCAGCATTAATGACAGAGTGCTACAGATGTTTCAAGCTTCCCGTTGTTGTCATCTCACAGCAAAATTACAAATCAGCCACTCCTGAATGAAGTCCTTCCTTTTTTTCTCTCCTTTTTTTAAAAAAAAAAATAAAAAGCTGATTTTAGCCTGACTTCCTAAATCTGTATTCTCCCAAGGCCTGACAGGCAAGCAGAGGCCAATAATCCATGCCCCTTTGAATAATTTTTCAACCCGTGGATCCGTTTCACCCAAGTTTAAGTGAGAAAACGCCCTCAGGAGTGCTTCTGTCCTGCTGGGCTTTGTGAAAAATCAGTGGCGGGGTAGGAAAGCGCAACTGGGGTCTGCATCCTCGCTGGCCAGCCCGGCAGCTCCCACCCCGGCATCCCCGGAGCGTGAGAGTGGGTGGGTGCTGGTCGCCCCATCTGGTGAGCTGGTGGCATTGGGGGCCTGGAGCCCGGGACCCAGAGACACCGAAAAGGGGTGAAGCAACAGGGCATTGACAGCCTTCAAACACAGAGATTATAATCGTGGCCTCAAAATAAGAAGTTTGGGGGTTTATTCATTCAGGCAAGCTCCCCCTGCCTACCCACAACGTCTGTGGAGCAACTCTAGTGTTTTAAGCTCCTCCAAACTTAAAATTTTAGGGCTAATTTTCTGGAAGAGCTAATTGAAATCATGTGACGAGGGCCTGTATTAAGTGCTGTCTAACACGTGACCTCACAAGTCTAAAATATGATATTAAATATCCCCCCACCAATCTACCCATCCTCCAGTTCATCATGAAAATGTGACTCCCCTTGCCTCAGATAGTATTTACCTGGTGCATAGACCTACTCCTCGCACCCTTACTCATCTCTGCTCCTGCCGCTGCTGCTCTAGGGCTCCGTCTGAGTCTTTTACCTCCATGTTTCACGAAGATGGCATTAGCTTTCTGCCAGCATTAACGCAAATGTGACTGCCAAAGCGCTTGCACACAGAATCTATTCCGAACAAGTTGCTGTGGAGGAATTTCTGCTAAAAACAGAAGAGAAAATAAAAAATGAGCTGGTATCTTGAAACACTTCCCTCATTGCAGCCATCAGCTGAGGAGGAAGGTCAGGAGCCAACAGCGTAATGCTGTTTGCAGATAACATGGGGGTAATGGGAAGAGGGTAGAAGGCGCCGAAATTTGTTCATAAAGGAGTGAAGGAAACCCCTGGAAGCACAAAGAAGAGGAGAAGCTAATGTGCCTTTAAAGTACATTTAACGTGGGATTGCTGACATGTCATCACAAGCACCAGCATAGAGCTATTACATGGGTCACTGCAGGGACAGGGTTACGTTGCCCTTCTATAATCCTCTTGTATTTATTTTATATTTAACTTTGCTGCTGAATTCTACCTCGTATAATGCTTGGTTTAGGAATAAGTACTACAGCCCTCCATTTTTTTTAATTGTGACCTGGCGATAGGGACTTTTAACCCCAACTCCCCTCTATATTTTTTTTGTCTGAAAAGTAACATAAAGTCTATTTGAACAGTATTCTTCGCTCTTTCCAGGTATTTTTCATGGAAAGTTCAAAGAGCACTTTTCGTTTCCCAGATACTCAGATTATTTTCACAGGCATTTTGAAGCTGCCGATCTCCCTGCCCTTTACAAAAGTTTCCATTAACAAACAGAACAGTAGCAGTCAGGTGTGATGAAAATTGCTCAGCCACACACCATAAACACTGAATATGCCAAGATATATTTGAAGTGAGCTGTTTATAAACAAGTGTTAAAACCTCATCTAGATCCATAAGAGGTGTTACAGAATGATGTTGCATAACCAAAAATGTCAAAAAACTTTTTGCAGGCTTTGTGAATAGGAAAACAGGTGGCTACATTCATTATTGGTTATAAACACGTTATCCCCAGCTTCTTCTTAATATAATTTCACTGGCATAATCACAGCCTTCTGCATTCCAAAACAGAGAGCCATCCTCATTCTTCCTTACCACAAAAATGTGTTTTTAAGAGCAAGCAAAAGGGAAGAAAAAAGTGGCAGCACCTCAAACATGTTACTGATGTCTGCGAACTTGCGGCAAAAAACCAGCGCACCTTTAAACTGCGAGTTCTCATACTTGGGTTTTGGCACGGAGGTGGAGGGAGGGTGTTGAGACAAGGTGAGAGTCCAAACTGTATGTGCTCCAAGCATCTGCACGGAAGCTGGCAAGCCCCAGCTTGCTTTGGGTCCTGGGAAGCAAGTCTTGCGAGGGATGCTGCCCTTGAAGGCCGGCGGTTGTTGAGGACACCTGGCCAGCAGCAGTCGCCAAGTCCCACCCATTGTGTCCCCTTTGGTGGCAGTAGGAAGAACATGCTGAAAATACCCGTGCCTGAGCTCTGCCTCTTCTGTATGGGTCCCTCATGACGCTGAGCTGTGCAGGTGGTTGTTGGAAAGGTTGTGTTGCTGGCACAATGTACCCCTGGCTGAGACACACACTACACTCGCCAAGCAGAGAAGCGCTGCTGAGGACTTCATCTATTTGACAGCAGTGGCCTTGACAACTCCTTGCGTTGACTCAGAGTTCATATAATTCTTCAGAAATACCCTCTTACTAATTTTGAAATGAGTAATAGCTAGTGGATATTGCTTACTGCTTATTGCTTATTGAGAGAGATATATATATATCTCAAAGATTGCGGACAAAATGCATGTGGTGGTTGGAGCAGAATCCATTACATTTGCAGTAGTGCTTGGCATCTTCTGGAACAGCAGGTAGATTGCTATTTTTCTCTTTTTATTTTTAATATATCAGACTCATGAAAGCAGGGATTTGTTTACAAACCCATCTGAGCAAATAGCACCAAAGACAAAAGGTAATTGCCTAATGCTCACCACTGTGGTAGCAACAAAAATTTAATTATTAATGGGAAGACTTCATCTCCACCGTTTTTGCAGACTATTATGCCTTGTGGGATAGGGAATGTGCTTCATTAGTGACTTCTCTTAAAAAAACAAATGTAAACCATATGCACATTCAGCTCAAGGTCTTTGCCTCAGAAATAATTATGTCCGTAACTACACACTGCTTGTTAGCTAAATGTCATTCAAGGTCTTCCTTGAAATATTAGAAGCATAGGTAATACCAGATTAACCAAGTTCCTGAAAAGTATTTTGAGAGTTATTCTTTAAAGCAAATAAGATTGTGGGACACGGTTCAAGGCAGACAGAGAAGGCACTGTAAACCTAAAGGGATAAAGCAGTCCCCTCCACATTTACTGCAGATTTTTTCACGTTTTCTTATGCACAGGGCTTTTGCATGTGACTAAGAGCTACATGTACACAGTGAGAGAGTGAAAAAATGAAATGGGTTTGGGGAAATAAGTTCAAATGGTGCCTACACAGTTAGGGTCTCTAAGGTCGAAGGTAGCAAGTGCACGGGCTAAGGTTTAAATTCCCCGTGAGACACACACACACATCACAATATTCAGAAATTCAGCATCTTATTTGACAGAAAATAGAATACAGGAGCATGAATGTACAAGCACACATATTGTGTTATAGGGTTCCTTAAAAACTGTTGCTGGTAAAAGGGGATTTTCACTGCAAAGAAAGAGCCGTATTTAGCTACTCTCTGTTTCATCAGATAGGAGCAATATCCCCAGGAATCCCTCTGACAAGAAGTTCCCCCAGAGCCTGGGACATTATCCAGTTGCAGTTTAAAGAAACTTGGAGCAAGAACGACTGCATAAAGACAGAAGTCTCTGAGAGCATTAGGAAAAGAGAAATAAAGTGCGTGAGAAAGCAAGCTTCTCTTTCTCGTATGAGTAAAGCTGGGAGAATTATACCTGTCCTTAGGTTTTGTGGTGAGTGGAGCCCAGTGTCGGGTCTGGACCCGCTTGCTTTCCTTCCTTTCTTCTTCTACTTCTCTGTCCTGTCATGTGCAGATTCCATGTTCAGATGAAAAAATTGCCTCGATTCTTATGGAGGCTTGTTAGATTTACATCCGTTAACAAAAAGGGACTCTTGAGTGAAAAGCTCTGTTTGGGGCGGTAGCAGCAGAGAATAAAAGACTGCTGTTAATCTGGGCTGAGCCAGGGGAGTGGTAGATGGCTCCTTCTCCTGAGAACACAAGGGAGGTGCCAGAGAGCCATTGCCTTGGAAATCCACCCAGAGCAGGCTCATCAAGAGCTACCAGCTCTCCCTAAGTACTCCGCCTTAGCTCTAAGTACTGGCAGTTGTCCACAGAAGGAGACGGTATTATCACGCCTGGAAGGAGAACTGTATGATGGTGCATCTCCATCCCATGTCCATCACAGGCAGTGCCATCCCAGAGTGGATCCCAAAGACAGCACGCAATTGATTCAGAAGCACCTGAGACTGACTGTGATCAGTCCATTTACTCTTCTTGATTGCTAAGAGCTCCCACCCAAGGTCATCCTTAGGCACAGGTGGGAAAACCTTACTGCTTAACCCTTGCAGCTTTGGATCTGACCTTCTGCTGCTGCCAGCATGGGGGTGAGTCGGTGGAATGGTACAAGCTAGCAGCTCTGCCTTACAGTATAGCACAGGCCCATATTAGATCACCCTATGTACAGGGCAGTGCTTTTCCGAGGCTTTGTTTTTTGTAAATTAAATGTTGATTAAGTGAACTTATATGGGATTGTCATTCTCCTGGAGCTCCAGCATTCTTTGGGCAGGCTGCCTCTTTGGTGGAAAAATCTATATTTGAGTTGTCTTCAGTTAAGACCTGTGTGTTATCCGTCACGATCTGCCTGCTGTCTTGCCACAGTGACCTCCCATTCCCAGCAGAGCACCTGCTCACGGCAGGTCAGTGTGACTGGCGGTCCCTATGGATGTGCACTCCTGAACAGGCTGAACAGTTTTACTGCAAAAATCATGCTGCATTCTTACTACACATTATCCGTGTACATAGATAAGCCAGATCTGGACCTATTTCTTTTCGTTTTGTACCTGTGCAGTCCTGTTGACCTTGGTGGATTTATCCAGGTGTATGTCAGACCAGAATCAAAGCCTCTGCTCTGTCAGTGAAATGGAAGTCAGGATCTGGGCTGGTGCGCTAAACAAAACACATGATTACCAGGAGAAATGACTTGGCAGGAGTTGAAGCACCAGTCATACAGAAAAATGTTTGCTTTGAAATTCCAGAGACTTGACTGTCCCTTTGGTTTTTCGGAATGCTTTGATTTAGTCATGCGGGGTGGGAGCAGGCTGTAACCTTGCAAGGGCACTGGGAACAGTACCTCTTGTGCAGCTACGGGGGATGTGAAGGGAATTAACTGTCAGCAAGCTTCAGGGAGACAGCAGATGTATACGTGGTTAGGAGAAGTTTGGCTGGCTTATAAAATTTATTTCCACCACAGGATCAAAAGCAATTATATATATAAAATACATATAATCCCTGGGTGTGTAATGTATAACAGGACATAGCAACGTAAGTGAGGGAACAGCGAATTCATTGCATGCAAATCGCTGAACAGTTTCACTTCTAATTACTTGAGAGCAGAAGAAAAGAAGACTCCTACAGTTTCCGCGAGTGCAAATTATGTATGCCCATAATGAAACCAAGGTTTGGTGCATTTAAAATAACCCACTTTATGATTCATTTTTAGAAGTAAACATTCCAAGCCAACTCTGCTTGCTTTTGGGTGCAGCTTGCAGGACGATCCTTGCATCAGCAGAATGAACTGTTCACACATCTACTTGCTCTACTTGAGTATCTTTCCGATTTGCTCATGCAGTCAGCAGTTAAAGGCAGCTTGCTTACATTTTCTGCCTCTATTTATGTTAGTAGTTCAAGTGTGAGTGTAGTTTGTACCCCCCAAAAAAATCTTTGAGTCTCAGAAAAACAGCAGTGGGGCTGGACGCTGTTCCCAGGTTTTCGGGGAGCTCCTGCTAGACTCCTACCTTAATACGTATCCAGGACCATGAGTACATTGTTAATGTACACCCTGTACGTTGTTAATAGGGCTTGCTCAAGAGGAGAGAGAAAAAAATACCTAGTTGAAATTTCATCATAATAACTTTAGTAATTAGGTCCTCTTCTATGCCTTTTCTATATTTTTAATAAGTGTTTCCATTTATTTTTCATTGTTATGTCGGCATTTTGTTTCTAGGATGAGAATAAAAATAGGATGAGGGAAAAACACTGATTAGAAGCTTTAGAACTGAATGTTACAAAAGGAAGGAAAATTGAATAATGCCATAAGAATGTGCTCATGTACCAACTTCTTAATTACCCAATTATGGAGAAATGTTCTGATTAGCATTTAAAAATTATGTTTTCCCACTGATTTGCTAGTGGTCTGCAAAACTTCTAGAGCAATAATAAGACAGCCCAAATTCCACCTTAGTCCTGCAGGCTGGTCACGTGGGTAAACCTCGCAGAAGGTCTCTGATGATTGAATCAGAGGGCACAAGAAATGTGCTGAGCAGGGAATCAGCACAAGCCAGGTTACATGTGAAAGTTAGGTTTTCTCTATACGGGACCTGTTATCTGAGATCACTCATTTGATGCAATCCGTGAGATCTCTACTGAAGTAAGTTTTGCTGGATGGATAAAAAAAATAGGTAGACTGTAATCATTGAATCTTGACTCCAGGCTTGCTAGCAAGGTGTGTGCCCATATTTTTGAATCTCCCTTGTTTTGGGGTTTTTTTGGAACAGGCTTCTCAGGGAGGTGGTTGGTGCCCCATCGCTGTCAGTGTTTAAGAGGCATTTGGACAACACCCTTAATACCAGGTTTTAACTTTTGGTCAGCCCTGAATTAGTCAGGCAGCTGGACGGGAAGGTCATTGTAGGTCCCTTACAACTGAAATTATTCTATTCTATTCTATTCTATTCTGTTCTGTTCTATTCTATTCTATTCTATTCTATTCTATTCTATTCTATTCTATTCATTTACTTGGCATTGCATTGCACTTTACCTTTAAGCACATGTAGACCCTTGGGAGAATATAAAACTTGCTTTTAAAAGGTCTTAAACAGTGTTAGGAGGTTGGACAGCAGCTAGAACAACCTGTTTTTAAGAAGGATTAAGGATTTTAAGAAATGAAAAAGACTTTTTTTTAATTGAAAATGAACGGTTTAGTTTTGGTGAGTCGGGTTGCCTTAGCTGTGTCTCTGAGAATACCGCGAGCCCTCTGACGATGGGTACTGCAAACAGCGCAGTCAAACTTGTCCACATGGGACAGGGAAATTGCATTTCATACATAATTCACAATGTGCTACAGTGATTTCATAAGGTCAATATCTGTCATTAACTTGGAGAAAATCAGAGAGGAAAGAAAGGAGTGTTTGTTCTCGCTGATCTTTGAAAGAGCTGTCCACAAACTGCTGATTTCCATTGCTCAGCACTACAAAAACAGCAAAGCGGAGCCCTTCTGCACATTTACAAGCACTGTATCTGAGACGGATAAACTCTGCGACTAGAATAGTATCTCTTTGTCTCCAGATTTTCATCTCAGAGCTCGACAAAAATGGAGAAAAGGGACCAAATTCAAATTGGGGCAACTTTGTGCAGCAATATGCTGAAGTTGTTTAGTGTTGGGATTCCTTGTGCCTAGCTGGCCATCCAAATTTAATCATCCGGGCCTGCCATTTTACAGAGAGGGAGGCAGACACTGCCAAAGGGCAGTTTATCCCTTCCAAGTATAGCTGTCGTGAGGAGGGTGGGATAAGTTACTTGCCCTGAGTGCCTGTGTTCTCTTGGCTTTTATTGCCATTTATATAGGTTCTCCCAGATTTTTCCTCTTTTTTGTTTTTTGGAAATATTTGCTAAGAGGATTGTGAGTGTGCCTTGTATTTGTTTCAGATTTCTTTCTGCAGTAAGGAACTGAAATTAGCCAGGTTGAAATTACCCAGCATAAGAAGTCAGGTCTTAACTGGGATTTTCAGACGGACAGTACTGCAACAGGGCACAAACAGCATGTTGGAAAACTTCAGGCATTTTGTGCATACACTATGCAGTCAGTAGGTACTTACACAGGGGCTTTATCCTTCTGGATAACAAATATGACATTTACTGTGCTGTTACAGAAAGCAAAACAGCACATGCATGAGAGGCTGGCAATGGCATGATATATTGAATTGTGAGGCAGAAGTATGGTGTCCTGAGAATCCATAAGGAGGAATTTCAGCTGTAATTACCCCAGGTTGCAGGAAGCAGCAAGACTCAAGAAGAGCATCCAAAAGACTGTAATGTGAGGCAGGACTGAGGAGGGGGTGGAAAGCTTGGAGAGAGGCCACAGCAGAAAACACAGCAAGGGTTTGTCCTACAGACAGAGAGACGTGGACACCCCAAGGTAAAGGGCTTCTTTTTCCTACAGGCGGCATGTTTTTGTTTGCCTAGATGCTTGTTTGAATGGAAAACCATTCAGGAGAATGATGTGTGTGTCTGTGTGTGAGCGAGGGAGAAGGGAGTAGTATTTCTGTGAGCACTGCTCACATGGCCACATGTGGGCTAACAAAAACTGAAAAGGCAGCTATTCTCTCTCTGGATGTAATTTGTAAACCATCATTAATTAAATAATGCTGTCCTTTTTTTTCCAGACTAGCTTAAGCTGTAACAGAGCGTAATCTGTTGAATAATAAACATCCTTGTGTTTTGCTGAATGTTCTTTTCCTACATAATGATGCATGTCAAGAAGAAATCTGTGGTTCTCCTTGAACATCTCCAAAGTTGTTTAGATTTGCCTTTTTAACACGCTTTTAATGTAATAACTACAGAGGAGTATCATAAGGCAATGTTTCCCAAACTGTGTGAGCTGCCAGGCCCTGTAGGTGGTTTGCAGTTGGTTTGGAGACCATATTAAAATAATAAAATCATAAACTGGAGAGTTAAAACACGGGCAATAAGAGTGCCGAGCAAGCCACAAATGTGTGGCAGGAATCTCATTTACAAACGTAAGGGATGGGCCACAAAGGCTGCTCGCTGATGGAAGGACCTATGAGTTTTCACCAACTTCTCCAGTGTTCCGCATGGGTCGGCCTTCGCATCCACCAGAAACCTTTTTGTAAGGTGCTCACGGCTGGGAAGGCAATTTGTGGGGCGCTCTAGTTCATGCCATCGTGTAGGGCAAGGATGTGGATGCATTTGAGCAAAACCAGCTTCCCAGCCATGGTGGGCGAGTGGAGCTGGTGAGACACTGAGGCTGCTCCCGACCTGCGTCCCCACGTGTGGTAGATCAGCTGCCTCATGAAAAAGCCAAGCGTGTTGCACGTGTTGATCTATCACCTGTCTACTTGAACGGACAGTAGAGTGGACTCACCTGCCTGCTTTGCCTGCAGTTCTGGCAGCACAAGAAAGCTGTGACTCTGACAGGTGTTGCCTTTTAGGCTGGGGTTATGGCTGCTTGGTAGCACTGGAAGGAGTGTTACTGGCATACTGGTGATCCGAGTATTTCTGAACATACACAGTTACATTTTCACACTATAAATAGTCTGCAAATATCAAATATCTTTAAATGGTCGTTCTTATTTCAAATTCAAACCTATTATGTTTTCCCGAATTCCAAAGGGAAATATTTACTCTGTGCAAATTACCTTTTTAACCCATAAACGACTGATAAAATATTTATAATCTTTATATTCTATTCAATAGCACATCAAAAATGACAGGGAGATGTGTGTTTCTCCTCTCCAAGGCTGTGTACTAAAATGAACACAAAATGGCTACTTTTCATTATGCTCTAGCCTCCTTAGTGACTAGTGCATTCGCTCTACAACAGAAAACAGGTCTATATCTGCATTCTGCAAACAACAGCTCTCTTCTGAGCAGACAGACAAAACCCCCAAATCTGCATACCTTCAAATGGTGGGGTATAAAAACTAAGGGTTTAATTTTATTTTCTAAGAGAAGCTAACCTGCAAAGAATTTCTGTTCTTTTTACCCTGTGTTAGACACAGATGATTAGTCTGAAAGGTAAAGAAAATTCTCTCCAAGCAAATGAATCTATTCATACTTAGATGAGCTATTCTTCTGCTCTGGCAACCTGTGGAAATGGTAATCTAATCATGCCACAGTACTAGTATCCAACATGCTGAAAGCTTGTAATTCACAGCTCAAGGGGAATGTGGAAGATAGTTGAGAATGCAGTAATTATAGGGTTGGTGCTAGAATGAGCAGTGAAATAATGTGTATTATTTTGTTCATAAGCAGAATTTTTTTTAGCCCATAGCAAGCAGGTTGTGTGAGCAACCGAGCTGCAGGTTTTTTGTCTTTGATACAAAGCTGTAGGACATCTGGTGCTATTAACTAATTCCCTCCGTGTCCCAGTAACACCTTTATACAAATACATGCACACGTGTATACAGTTACCTTAAAGCTGAAGAAAACTGTTTCCAGAAAAATGATTTCTGAGTATCTCCTCATATGTTCTGTGAAGTGAAGAACTGGCAGGGAACTAAGTTGTATTTGGATCCAAACTAATTAATGCTGGGGACACTTGTCCTCTTAACTCCAATCTGTGGTATCAAACTCGGTTTCTTCTAGGAAAGGATCACCTGGGCAGCTTCACCCTCATCTAGAAAGGCCCAGGACACTGGCCAAGCCCTTGAAGCTCTTCTGCTCTCGTCCCCTAGCATTTCACTTTTGAGGTTTTAGTGTTTTTTAACTGCAAGTTCTATGTGTTTTCATTTAGTTTTGGGGTGTTTTGTGGTTTGAACAAGAATGGCTAGTGTTAAAGGATACTTTGGGACCTAACGTGTATTGTGTGGAAGCTATGGATAGACCAAATAATCCCACCCAGTGTCATATGCTGAGGAAGCTGAGAATGCCACCCAAAAGGAGCACCCTCTAAGAAACCAACGATAGAAATGGAAGCTCAGGAGAAAACCATGCTTGAAATTTGTTGCATCATATAAGACAACATTAAAATGGAAGTGTTCAAGGCCAGGTTGGATGAGGCTTCGAGCAATCTGGTCTAGTAGGAGGTGTCCTTGCCCATGGCAGGGGGGTTGGAACTAGATGGTTTTTAAGGTCCCTTTCAACATAAACTGTGCTATGATGCTATGAAAGCAAAACTCAAAAACAGAGTTCAAGATGAACATAATTCTGTATGTGCATGCATGGTTGGCCGTATGTTTGCATTCAGACAAGCACATGCACGCAGATATTTATTGTACTTGTGGACTCCTCTTTATTACTCCACGTACACTTCCAGCACCTCGCCTACCTGTCACCCTAATGCATATTATACAATGCAAAGTAAGATTTTCCAAATGCATTTCCAAGAATAATAATGCCCATATTGTTTTTATTAGAAAATTGCATGTGCACAGTAACAATTCATCAAGCCTCTGCCTCATCTGGCAAAGTGCAAAGAAACATTGTGCAGACAGGAACATGTGTTAATGATGCAACTGATGTTAAAATTGTCACGTAGGATGGATTTCACACATGGCAGGCTGTGGAAGCTCACGGGAAGCTCAGCTTCTCAACCAAGTGGCATGCAGCAGTCTGAAGAATGTGAAAAGTAGCCTTTTTAATCCATTCTTTCTTTTGCCAACATGTAATTTATGGGGGAGGGGTAAGTACTGCTGGTTCAATTCTCCTTAGTGAGGCTAATACAATTAACTAGGAGGTCTTACTTTTAACTTGTACCATTGGAAGTGAAGAAAACAAATCTCTGGAAAATTTCAGAGCAGTGTAGGACACTTTTAAAACCAAAAGCTCTTTGACTGTGATACTAACTTAAATTACAGCGAATAGTGCCTTCCATCCTGAAGGACTCTAACATGCTCCACAGACCTCGAGTCCATTCTGTTGTGTGAGCATGTCAAGGTTTGAAATGATTGTCTTCTCATTTCTAACATGACAGGTTGTCATGTGTTGATGCTTATAGAGTTGTTCATAAATACAGACATTTATTTTCTCTTTTAAGAGTCTAAATTCCATTCCCTGTGCTTAAAAATCGACGCAAAGAGGTTTCACACAGACATATATAAAGAACAATAATAGTATGCCTTTCCATCTTCACAATTTCAACATTATATAAAGAAAAATGTTTCTGTATTTTTTCTTGAATGACTTACAAATATTAGAAAAGAAGGAAAAAGAAAATCCTATAGACCGGTCACTTTTTACTTGGCTCTAGGGGGTTAAAAAGGAATTGCTCACAAGAAGAAAATAGGGAGGAAAAATATGAAACAATCTTGTCCTGTTTAGATGACACTTTTCTCTTGATAAACAGGTCAAATCAGCAGGTTTCCAATCTCAAAGAAAACTGCTGTGGTGGCCTGCTTGGCTGTTAATACATAGCACATTCAGGACATGTATAGAAAAGTCAACTGAATGGGATAACAAGGAAAATATGACTCATCCACAGTCCTAAGCACTAAATTCAGGGAAATTATTAAGAAAGTTCCTTTTGATTTTATGAGTAGATTTCACTACTGGTGTACATGAATTAAACAGCAATTTTATATACAAAAGAACGACATTGCAGATGTAATAAGATGCCTTTGAAATTATTAAAATCTAATTGTTCACTCTTCTTCCAATCATTCTTCAGGTAGAGAAGTCCCTGCCCTGAGAAATCTTAGATAGAGGTGATTTCACGCACACGCTTTGTTGCGGTTTTCTTCACCCAAGTCATTCAGCCAAAGAACCTTGAATATTGCCCTTTTTAGTCTTTAAAAGGTGAAGGGAATTAGACCTGCCAGTGCTTTGACAGACTCTGAAGAAAACAAAGGTCGCAGGAGGAGACTGCTGGCTCCGTGTGCTGCACTCCTGTCTGCAGCAAAGTCTCCCTAACTCTGGAAATTCTCCAAAAGTACCATGGTTATTCCAGAATAACTCTTTGTCTGGATACTTTTAATCCCAAATAAAAAGTGGGGGTGTAGTGATGCAGTTTAAACCACTTCCAAAATGCATAATTACTCCAGAGTAATAGCTCTTCTGGAAAACGTCCAACTAGCCTCAAACTGTCCTCTCAGCTGGGTGCAGTGCAGCTGTGGATGCTGCTGCTGTGACCTACAACTACACACAGTCTGTATATCCTCTTAGATCCCCTGTGATAAAAAGTAAATTATATTAATATTGTTGGTAACAAGAGCTGACTAATTTACTCACTGGAACTGATTTTAATCTTGAACTTATAATTTTCCCCAGTTCCCAAGTTGTTTGCAAACAGTCCTCATCATTACACGTGTATCTGTTTATCGATTGTTAACAGAGAATTTATGAAAAGAAGACCCCGGCCTGCGGATTATTCATCATCTGTCCATTTTAATTATTTGCTTTTTGTGATGGCTGATTGGCATTTGGCAGTGATACTGCTCAGACTCTGTAATTTGATGAGAATAACAAATAACGAATAGCCACATGGTCTCAGCAATGTTAACCAGGCAGATAAAGGTGCTGGTATTAAGACAGACATTCTTCAAACATCCCTGCAAACGGAAATCGAGGTCATATAAAGGTTTTCAAGCAAAACAGAGCTGAACTGAACAGCCTGAGTTGAACCAGGTTGCAGGTTGCTCTGCTGAGCGTCCTTCTTTGCATAGAACTTTCAGAGCTTTTTCGATTAGTTTGCTTTTTTATTTATTTATTTATTCATTCATTCATTTATTCATTTATTTATTTTTAACTGACCGGTTTGGACAAGGGGATCCAGACCTGACTCTTCCTCATAAGTCTGTGGCATCATCTTCAGTTAGAGGTTTGGGTTACCTTCTGATTCACAGCGAGCCAATGAATCTCACAGATTGAGCTTTTTATTCCAAATGAAACACCAAGTTTGTAGGAGGACTAGCTGTAAGCAATAAATGGGCCTTATTAGAGAAGTGATTAAAGAAGAAGACATTTCAGGCTGGGGCAGAAAATGCTAGAGAAAGAACCCAAAAATTAGAACTTTGGTTAAAAATTTGATGTAGACTATTTCCTGCATCTCTTGCACTTAGGGGTGTGGAGGATTTGCTATGTGCATGTCAAATTGTATGGATTTGTAGGATTCACTTTGCTGGCATTCACAAAGATTTTGTATTGGCCTTGTGATCTTCAGAAAGCACTTCTGTAGTTTAGAGATTCAAAAGGTCTAAATACTTCGAAGTGTCAAAATTCATTTGGGCGTGCTTGCTTTCTCTTTTTATGTATTAAATAGATGGCCTGGGTTTACCTTTTAACTTAACCGGCACAAAACATTTGGGTTTACCTTTTAACTAAGCCAGGATAAAATGCATCATTCATTTTTTACAATTATGTAAATGTAAGAAATGCTAATATTATTTTACTGTCTAGGGGTTAGGGAAAAGGGAGGTTTATCCCAGGCTTAGACCATGAGCACTAATTCCGAAATCTCTGGCTAAAGGAAATTGTAATTGGAAAATAAATGCTATGTGGTTTTGGGAGAGAAAAATTTACTCACATTGGTTCTTTATTGTGACAATTCTTCTTGTCCTTATGGAAATTATGTAAAATAAACCTCTGATTTTTTGCCACTGGAATGATATGACTTGAATTCGGCCATCAGGGTTTCAGGTTCATGCTGGCAAGTTTACAATTTCCACCTCTACTAAACTGATGAGTTTTTTTAAATAAAAAAACCCCAAATAGAACTAAAAAAAACCCCCTTGGACTATCATCAGATGTGCAGCTGAAGTCTCCAAGGAAGTTATGGGACTTTGTGTCTAACATCTCCTACAAATTGTGAATCTGAATTTCTTCAAGGCCTGCTTTGCAAGTATTTCTTTAAGAAATGGATAAATGTGTAAGGAAATGAGAATGTCTTTCAGTCAAATCTTGTTTAAAAGTAACACAAGACTGGTCTGTCCTCTTTCACGTGTGCCAGAGCCCCCGTCTTGCTTTGTCTAAATATCTTCTGGGAACTGGTGATGTCCTCCTGCTAGTTCAGGACTCCCAACAAGTGATGTTTAGGCTCAGATTTATTGAAATGCTCTCATCTGTACACTGTGGTGGCTGTAAATGAGCACTACGGTGACTGTAAATGAGATATCAATATTTTTTATGATCAGGACACTCAGGATGATCATCAGAAATTTCTTACGCCAAGCCAGTATTTTCTGATTATTTGCTGCATTATTAACTACAACTGTTGTTGTAAAAACAGATAGATAAAAGGATGAGTTCACTCACAGTGACCTCAAACCTGTCACTAAGCAAGGACATAACTTATTAATTTGAATGTAGAATGAGAAAGTAGAAATCAGGTTTTGGTGCAGAGTTTAATTCCTGTCAACACAGAATACATATTTCACACACATTTCCCATATGCCTTGTTCACCAAGCAATTCCATTTTTTTCTAGGTTTGAAAAAATGTTTATGTCCTCGGGCTTGAGTCAGTTTTGCTATTTAACTGAAATTTGGCCAAAGATAAGTATAACTTCTTGTGTAAACCCTTTGTCTACATTTCCTTCCCATTTGAGAAGGGGTTGTATTTTCCCCCACGGCGTTAGAGGATCTGCCCCGACAGGTGACTTTTAGCAGGTCATCTGATAACCTTATCAGGACCACAGGGGAGGAAGGACTTTTGAGTTGGGTCATAATTCTCTCCGGTGACAAGTTACGGTTCAGCCTGGAGCATGAATTTAGTTATAATTTTCTCTCTTCCCTTCCTTCCTCCTGCTGCAAGGGGCTCTTGCTTTTGGTTTTGATTTGGGTTTTTTTGTTAGGAAATATGCAAGCATAACTTGCTTGTCTTAGGCATTCCTGCTTGGACTGGAACACCTCAAAAGCAATAAGTGCACTGAAAAATGCAGTACTGGCTGGGTAAAAAAAAGTCAGTACTTCCCTGGCTGAACAGATGTTCTTGCTCATACACATGATGCTTTCCTTCCTGAATGCTGGTTTTCTACATTTATGTTTTTTGGTAATTCTCTATGAGAATAACATAGTGTGTTGTTATACCTCTTTTGAGTTATAGTGGACTACACTGAAACTGATACTAAAATGACATAAATCAATTTTTGTGGTGTTTCATGGCAATTTATGTTAGCTAAAAAGTTGTTTTATCAATCACATTCTTCTTTTAGTTTGTATTGGCTTTTATTTTCTTGTCTTTGGCATTTGTACAGTTTCTTCCCAACATATATCTGATTAAAACAAAACACAGCAGCCCTTCATCATTGCTGTCATTTGAATAGCTTTCAACTCTTAGCCAAACTATTTAATATAATCTTAGATATCAAGTAGCATAAAATAAGATTCTCAAAACAAATTGAAAGGTAGACGTCTGAGACAATGTGAGAGCAGTAAAGTCTCAATGCCATTGGGGACTGAGTAAAAAAGCTTAAGCATATACTTTCTTTTAAGATGGGAGTTTAAAGAGATTCGAGTCCTGTGCTGGATCAGGCGACAAAGTACTTTCCACTGTGAGGAATCGCAACCTATACTCATGAGCATCACAAGGTAATTTGCTTAAGAAAGTAGGTGGCTACTGTACCACAAATAGTAAAATCCATCTCATATAGGTTGTATTAAGCACATTTGAATAGTCTGTGTCAAAGCAATGACTTTCTTCGTTGCTTAAAAGCTTCTGAACAGCCTTAGGCTTGAATAACATGCAAAACTGGTGTACCTGCATTTCTGTGTATACCATTGCTGTGTATACCAGTACCCTAATGACTAGAGGAATATAACTGTCCCATATGGGTATGTATGCACCTGTCTCATTGTGCAGAACTTCCCCAGTGAGGGTCAACTTTGAAAAGTTCATTAGTAACAATGCTGCTCACTGTATTCTGCATTTCTTTGCATCTTTTAAAAAAATAATACAATCATAGAATCATAGAATAGTTTGGGTTGCAAGGGACCTATAAGGGTCATCTAGTCCAACACCCCTGCAATGAGCAGGGACATCTTCAATTAGATCAGGTTGCTTAGAGCCCTGTCCAGCCTGACCTTGAGCGTTTCCAGAGACGAGGCATCTACCACCTCTCTAAGCAACCTGTGCCGGAGTTTTGCTACCCTCATTGTAAAAAATTTCTTCCTTATATCTAGTCTGAATCTTCCCTCTTTTAGTTTAAAGCCATTAGCCCTTGCCCTGTCACTACAGGTCCTGCTAAAATGTTTGTCCCCAGCTTTCTTATAAGTTCCCTTTAAGTACTGGAAGGCTGCTATAAGGTCTCCCCAGAGCCTTCTTCTCCAGGCTGAACAACCCTAGCTCTCTCAGCCTGTCCTCGCAGGTGCTCCAGCCCTCTGATCATCTTTGTGGCCTTTCTCTGGACCTGCTCCAACAGGTCCATGTCTTTCCTGCACTGAGGGCTCCAGAGCTGGACACAGTATTCCACGTGGGGTCTCACCAGAGCAGAGTAGAGGTAGAGAATCACTTCCCTTGACCTGCTGGCCACGCTTCTTTTGTTGCAGCGCAGGATATGGTTCCCAGATATAAAAGTAACCAAACCATGCAGGTACAAATTAACTCAAATAGAGCAACCCTGAGAACTGATTTTGACTCAGAAAATTAAAGAAAGCTCTTGAACTTCACAAATTGTCATCAGATTAAAGTATACCTATGCGGTTTTCAGTGGATTCAACTGGATGTAATTGGTAACAATCTACAGCTTGTTTGCACACCATGACATAAAAGGAAATCAGTTTTAAATCAGTGAATCGATACAGTTAATTGGGATATACTCTTTGAATGAATCACTCTTATTTCCACTGCATTTTCATTTAGGTTTTTTAAAAAAAGACCCTATCAGTCATATCTGCTTCTAAATGTGTCCACATCAGGCGTGGGTTTGCAGCAATTTAAATTAATTGATTTCTAAGCCAATTTAGATGCATCACTAATCAAATTCTGTGAGACCAGCTTGATGCCAGTGTGTGCAATGATACAGAATTCTGCTTATCCCGCCTTAAATTTATTAAGTATTCAGAAAACCACTGGGAGTAAAAACCAGTAGAAGCTTGTTTTCTTGCTAACATCAGCAGCAAACAAAGAAGGTACATTTCCAGATTGAGGAAGAGGGAACATCATTTACAGTCTTTTTTTCTTTCTTATGCAGGAATCACACTTTGAAGTGTCACTACCCCGGCCAAATACCGCCTTTTGAAAGTTAGTTGCAGTGAAGAGTTTAAAAAGAAAAGCCTTGCAGTAATGTTGAAAACAGTGATGTCCAACTATGTTAATATCCAGCTAGCTTAAATGCTACAGGATCAGATTACTCAGAGATAATTGCCTTGCTTAAGTCTCCTCTACATGCACAGGTTAGTTTCTGGGACTCACAGATTCAGAAGAGGAGAATCCCAATCATTGTCTAGTCTGACCTCCTACATGACAAAAGCTCTACAATTTTGACCTACAATTTCTCCACCAAATTCCTGACAAGCTCAGCTTAAAATGGCTGGCTGCTAACTTGCTTTATCATCAGGCATCTCCATTGCCACCATGGGAGGATGAGAGATTGGCAGCAAAGGCTCAGGAAGGACAAAATGCGGTGCTTCTTAGTGAACAGCAGAGGAGGGCATGATGCAGAGTACTTGCCTCATGGATAACACGGGGCTTGGTTCTGACCACATGTCTGCCCTGATATGTCTCCAGGTTTGATAGGATTCAAGTCTCCTATGTACTGGCTGCTCAGATATTAAATATCGCCTCTGTAACTGAAGGGGAACCATATATACAAGAGTATATTGGTATGTCCAGCACCGGTAGTTACAAATATTACTTGATCATTTCAAGAAATAGCACCTATGGTAATAGGCTCAAACAGAGTGGCAAGTATGGGCTCCACTGTGGCATGCTCAATGCCCAACTGTATGTTCAAAGAGTTACTGATATAGTCTGGAGACTAGGTTGTGTACTCACAGATCCAGACAGTTTTTCAGGAATTCAGATCCAATTCAGGAATGTAAATAAGAGAGAGGTTTTCCTGTGATTAGCCCTAAGAACTTGAAATGTGCACTTGCAGCCCAAGTCTTTACAGCCAACCATTCCCCAGTAGTCCAAAAAAAAAAAGCGCAATTATTTTTTCAGACTATGCTTGGATTTTAACCTTTTTAAGTACAACTTCCTCCCTAAGGTGGCTGGATACTTGCAGAAAGTCCAACCCCCCCGTGTTTCTGAAAATCCAGGCTTTGGTTCTTCGCACTGTGTTTTTACTTAAATAGCTGCTTACATATATGTGTCTGTATTTGGTTAGTACAACTCCACATTAAAAAAAAATTTGCGCATTTTGTTTTATTAACAGCATTGCCAGAGGGGTAAAGATGCAAATTCTGGAATTTGAGAGTGCTGCAGTAACACATAACAAAGTGTTATATCAAAGTGCCAGTGAAGTTGCTTCCTGGAAAATATATGGGAAAAGAATCTGATTTCATCAAGCTGCATATTATTACATTTATTTACTGTTACACATTCTTGGTCTAAGCAGGATAAACTACCATATTTAAGAAGATTTCCTCTGTTTTCCATAAATGCCTTTTATAAGACTAATGTATTGATATTCAGAAAGCTTATGGATTGCTTACCATGGTGATTTTTTGACATGATTTTACGATGCAAGTTCTGAAACATAAAATATACTTCTTTTAATCTAAAATTGTAATGTTTCTCGTTTTCCATGAGTTCTCTGAAAAGGGGGGAAGCATTTGTTGAAGTACTTAAGTGCAGAAAGCATTTGAATGGTTTGTTAGACTTGGTTTAAGCTATAGATCAGTGTTTCCCTGATTTTCTCAGGAAAAAAAATGCTGTACAGATGAAAAGAGATCGTAAATAATTCATATACTAACTAAAAAAGTACTGTTTTTTCTTTTCACTCTTCTTCGATATGCTGCATTGAATGTAGAGGCTGATGTTCTGTATCAGGTAGCTCCTACCATGACTGTTTTAAAGAAGTTTGAATCTTCAAAGTTCTCAGAAAACATCTGTCCAGAACAGACTCACAGCATCAACCTTGCAGGTCTTGGTGGTGTTTTTCCAGATGCTTTGCTGGTCGCTAGAGTTTAAGCCAAAATAGTTTCACTTCTGCCTTCTTTCTCAGCCCGACTGAATTTCAGTTTGAGCAGCTATTCTTGTGTTATGCATGAGTATATAACTTCATTACGTCCCATGAGCCAATGGCCAGGATCAAACCCATCTGTGAAGCACCATCTCCACAGGTACGGTGCAGGTCCATCTCACGGAGACAGCTGCTGGTGAGGGAATGGCAAAAACAAATGCTACTGTTGTCGCCTCCAGCTGCTCACTCCAGGTAAAAAGGCAAGGGAGCTCATATGCACTAACTGAAATGAAATCTAGGGTTTGCACGTGATCATATTCTTACCTATTTCATCTCTGTCTTTAGAAAAGATAAAGTTGAGTCCTAATTGCTTGATACCAGTAAAGATTATAGGGTTTAGGAGTGAAGTATTATAAGCTATCCAAGCAACGATGTACTTTGGATAATGACTTTCAGTTTATGAGACATTTTTTACCCAGAGTTTCAGTTGTTCATAGACTTCTTGGCTTTCAGGCCAAATAAGTTGATGTGCTTAGGTTGTGTGCTGTTAACGTACTGGTAATTTTTAAGCATAGAGAAGTTCATCTATGGCTATATAGTACAAGGAGTGAAGTGGGTCCCATAGGAAGCCTGCACGTGCTGAATTTTGTCTGTGCATCCATAATTTGTGGTGATATCCTAGTGATAAACTGCATTTAACAGACACCTTTGGCTGTCTCGCTTGTTCTCTGTACACTAATTCAGCCTCCCTGGGATAGCTATTAAACTTCTGACTGGCATCAGCAGCTTCCAGCAGCTGACAATAAAAAAAAAAAAAAATCGTTTGGAGAAATATTCACCTGTCATCCGCTGACTATGCACGTGCAGATTTTTTGACTCAAACATCGTAGATGCAAGGTGAGCCATATTTACCTTCTCAGGTTGCAGGAGGTCTTTTACTGTACCCAGCTGGGAAGCTGGAGGTATCCTACTTGCAAACAAAAATGTCCAGATTTATGCAAAGATCACCAGCACCGGCTTTTAGACCCCAGCGTACACAGGATATTAAATCTTAATATTGTAGTGCTGTTGTGTGAAGTAAAGATAGCTTAGATACTTTGTACGGATTTCTGCAGGATTCTGGTGATCAGTTACGCCTGTTTTCATATCCAGTGTAGCTTAGGCTTTTGTTGGATAAAATACCTGGCTTGGTATTTCCCCCCCTGGTGGGGGTATGGAAGAACCATGGCCTTGGCAGAACCACAAAGACGGTGTGGTGCAGAGGTTTCAGTAGTTCTCATTTGGGATAATGACATCCATAACTCTCTCTGGTATTATTCCCTTGGGCAGTTTAGAACTTCTTACAAAAATCTTTAGTTCAGTTTTTTAATAGTAAATCTCTGCATCCTCAGAAGCCATCTGCTATATGAAAATAGTATTAAGAAAATGCACAGTCTGTTTTCATACCAATTTTTTGCATATACGAATAACAATACAGGGTCTGAAACCCTATTTCCAAGCATTCCCCCCCAAACCTCAACAAAGTAAGGAAATAAGCGCGTGGTAAGTAACAGCTCTGTTTGAGTCTAAGAAGCTGAATCAAGCACTGCACCTCTGTGTGGGGAGCTCCGGGGCTGCAGTTTATGCGGCTCAGCTCTGTTTGGATGTGCCTACATCCGTGTCGTGTGAAGTGCAAGGGCACTGCTGTTAACACACCTGTTTAACAGGCAGTAAAATCAGAAGGCTCAGGTCCGTCTGTGTGGGGTGGAAGAACTCCTGCCTTGTACCTTGATACTTAAATGTGCACAGGCTGTGTCATTCGCTGCTCCTTTCCAACCATGCAATTAGTCCTTTTTCTCAAGAGAAACACTATTCTTTTAATTAACTTTAAATTTGCACTTTCATTTATTCCTGTACTTGTTAACCAAGCTTATATGAGACTGCCAAATTAGAAAGGTATTGCTTACATATCTCCTCAGTTGAACTGTTCAAAGTGCTGCATGAATTTGATCTCCTCACAAATAGTAATCTGCCTTGGGCTCCTCCTGAGCACCCATTCACTGAGCTTAAAAATCTGCATTTGCGTGCTGATGTTTGTTCCCCAGGGCTCATCTCCCTAGTGAGCATGTTTAAACAACTGAAGTGCTCTTACAATGAAACATACAAATTCAAGCCTTTATTATTATGCAATCTGGGATTATTTTTTTATCATTAGACTTCCTTCTGAACTGGGTGGTTGACACTCCCTGTTCCAGATTCCTGTCCCATGAGCTAGTTGTTTGGAAATACTGGCTAGGAGGACAAACACCATGACTTTTTTTTTTTTTTTAATCTGGAGAAAGTGCTTTTTCACTAGGTATTTGGGATTAAACTGTAACCCGAAGGCAAGCCACAGAAACGGGATAAAGATCAAAACAAAAAGGAGAGCATTGCTTAGGGAATTGATACGGCTGCAAATGGTGGGACTGATTCAAGGTGCTTTTGAGAGTCAGGATTCTTGCACATGACTTAACTAGTTTCTGGATTAAACCTTACGTATGCCCTAGCAGAGAAAGGTATACCTGCTCCAGCAGCGTATGTGCTCTGGAAAATAACATGAAAAGCTTCTCTTTTGTTACAAACATAGATATAGGTTCATATCTATGTTTGCTATTCAGAAAAAGTTATTTCTGATTAACTCCAATTTTAATGAAAAATTAGGCTACTTTAACTTGACTCTCCAGTCAGATCAGTTTCCTTACAGAACTTCGCTCCTTGATCCATGTCCAAGAACATATTTACCAGGGAATTTATATAGCCCTTTAGATTCACTTCCTGATGTGAATTAATCTAACTTTCATGTGCAAAACCCCTTGAAAGTTCCTTGTGTGTGAAGTGAGGATTTCTCCATCTTTTTCACATGTCCCGTGATCCCGTAATCTTCTCCCTCAGAGTCCTCCTGCCGGGCAGTCCATCTCTGCTGCGGGACAGCTGGATGGATGAGCTTCCCCTTTGCCCACGGGGACAGAAAGCAACATGTGATGTGCTCTTCCCGCACCGACTGCATGCCCAGGTTCTCTTGGCTGCACGAGGAGAGTGCCAAGGTTTTGTCATTTTCCTTGGGGAGCACTCGTTTTGTTTTCAAGCAGCTTAGCATTTAAAATACCGTAGCCACTTGAAAAGCCGGCAGATCCTCCAGGTTGCCATGTCACAAGTTGCCAGGTTCTTGAAAGCACCCGGTGAAAAACCAACGCACCGGATCCCCGTTGTCATTGTGCTTCAGCCCTTTGTAGGGCTCAGCCAGCTATGACATTTAGAGAGCAGCTGCTTCCAACGGCGGCGGCCGGAGCATTTTTTTGTTGTCGTTTCTGGAGAGGAGCGGCGGGAGCTTACATCATTTCCAGTAATGAAGTGCCTGGGGTTCTTTTATGACTTGCACACTCTGCTTCTCCGGAGCTGTACAGTATGTGCTGCGTGACTCCAGGAAACTGAGGATTTGTTTTGACTTGCTAAAAGAACATTTGCTCTTTCTCTTTACAATTTCACCGTATGACTTGTCAATTCTCTCCCCCTTTTAAGAATAACTTCAGATTTAATTAGCCGAGTGCAAACATCTTTCATTGCAGTGTGGATTAGACTCCTCATTGAGTACATTTACCAACAGAATGAAAGACATCTTAATCAGGCATTTCTGTGTGTGTACTGCTGTGTCCAGAGTGCCTGGTAGCTGCCAATAGACAGTTGCTATTGACTCTCTTTCTAGGGGAGGGATGACCAGTGATGTGGAGACTGGTCTTGTTAAGGCTTGCTTTTTATTTTTGAAGTTCCCTCTCTGACCTAAGAGCACTTTGCAAGCATGTTTCTTCCTATTTCCCTCACTCTTCTGTAGGAAAAATGATACCTAGGTGCCTTGCTGGGATGTCCTGAGGGCGCTGGCATCTCCCCAGGAGTTCCACAATGACCCTGCCTAGCACATTTTAAATGGGACGATTAATACTTTGCAGAATTGCAAAGTAGCATTGCACACAAAACTTCTGTTAGATAAGTTTGGCACTGGCTTCCCAAAACGTTACCTGGATATACGCGTGTGTATGTGCTTTGAATTCTCTGGTGCTGAATTTCAGTTTGCATTTCCACTACTCAGAGAACATTCTCCAGAGCACGAACCACCTGGGTCTTTTCTGGGATGTCATCACCCAAGGAGCAGCCCACACAATTCTTCCATAAGTCCCGGGGTAAATGTTTGTGCTGCAGCAACAGCAGCTGAGTTGCCTGAGCACGCACAGTCGCAACAAATGCTTTCAGGCAGCATCAAAACCAATGAAGAACGGCACCAAATTCACGATCCCCTTTGTGAAATTGTCATCCTTTCTGTTGGTTCCAGATATTGGTCTTGTCATAAGCACTTTAAAAAACACCTTCAACCCCTATCAACTATTGACTTCCACGGAGGTAGAATTCAGCAAGTTCGTTTTTAGCCATCTCTTCTCTCAAAGATGCCGTGGTTTCTGTTTGATTCTTCAGAAGTGAATCATAGTTTCAAAACCCTCACTACCTTAGTGAAACACTCTTTTTCCATTAGCATCCAATGTGTTTAACATGGGTTCAGACATGTTATCAGGAACTTACGCTACAGTCCTTAAAAAAAAATCCCGTGTGATTTCACACCCTGGAAACACCTTTTACGCTATAACTATTCCTACAGCTATCGGGAGATATGAGGCACATGGATCTGAGCTAGTCAAATTAATACCATAATGGCTTCTGGCTCAACAAGCACACACAGTGCAAACAGAGAGCAGAACAGCTGTAGCAGAGTTACCTTTTATGTGGGTGGCATAGACGTCTGCCAATTAAAATGATCTGATGAATAATTTCTTGCAGTATGATTACTGTTAATAAGAATTTATGTTAACATGTTTGTGTCTGAACTTTGCACAGGTTCATGCCTGCACTTATTTTCTTAAAAAATAGAGCATATTATGATTGTTTTTTGTTCTTAATGGACTTTCTTTCCTCGTTTGAAAGCATTCCAGGACTTCAGCAATGCAGAGCTGCCAGCTATCCCTTAAAGGAAGATGGTTTTATCTCCATGTAGTGCTTTCGGCATGTAACTCTGTAAACACAGGCCAACAGTTTTTAACCTGGGAACCTCAAGCTAATCTTCTAAATCCATATAGAAGCACTTACAAACAGAGCATGGCCTTCAAATAGGAAAAGAGAAGTCCTCATAAACTTTTATTAAAGCCTCTGTTGTTGCAAACATTTATACTTACAATTTCCTTTAAGTAGTGCCACTGACTGACAGGCTTTAGCCATTGACTTCATTACACTAACTCCCTCTGTGTAAAATCAAGCCATTTTTTTCCAGAACTGATATGTTATATTTATGATGAGAAATTTAGGCACAGCAAAATGTTGTTTTAAATATGTCCTCAGCAGCTTACAAAGCATTTCAAAGTATTTGAGAAGTCTGTGCAACAGGTGAGACGTTTTATAGTAAGAAATACACAAGTCCAAGCATGGTGAGTGTTAACAGACTTTGACCTGGGATGGTTTGGGGATCTCTCTCTGATCAGAAAAATGTATTTTAAAATTCTACATAAGCTTCATAAATACAATAGGACAGGGTAGAGAGACAGAAAACAATTGCAATAAAACCGCATGAAGTACAGTTTAGCTAGGATAAGTGGTTGGAGACTCATGATCCTTGTGAGTCTTGTTTGGAAGCCATGAGCAGAACAAACATTTTGGTGGACTTGTTCCCATGGGACTTAGAACAGTTAGTCGAAAATACACTGGAGAAAACCATCCTAAAAAGACTAAAGAGGAACTTGGCAAACAGCTAATTTCTTTTCCTCTACTGGCAGTTCTGCCACTCCCATCAGTAGGAACAGAGGACACTGATAAGCGAGGTATTTCCATGGCACTTATATTGGAGTTTTTGGGGGCTCTTTGGCTAACAGCGTCCTCCTTACATCTGCTCTATCCATGTTCACTGATGCTTTGAGATCGGATTTGCATCCATTTTTCCCTGCAGCATTAATAAATCAAGAATACTCGTATGTTTTTTCTAGTGTCATCCTGCATTACCACCTATAAGAAGACACCACCTCCAGTCCCACCAAGAACTACCACCAAACCATTTATTTCCATCACAGCCCAGAGCAGCACAGAGTCTGCCCAAGATGCATATATGGATGGACATGGACAGAGGGGAGATATCATCAGTCAGTCTGGACTTAGCAACTCCACTGAGAGCTTGGACAGTATGAAGGCACTCACAGCTGCTATTGAAGCTGCCAACGCGCAGATCCATGGCCCTGCAAGTCAACACGTAGGGAACAATACTGCCACTGTCACCACCACCACAACCATTGCCACCGTTGCAGTAGAAGATAGAAAGAAGGACCACTTCAAGAAAAATAGATGCTTATCTATTGGAATACAGGTGTGGTATAGGATGTGGGTTATATGCCTGCCATTGGTTTGGATTTCTACATTTGTTTTGCTGCTCATTATGCAATGTTTTGTGTATTTTTCTTCTTTTCCTGACAGGTACCTATGTAGAAATTGCAGCAGCGTAATCATTCTGCGTGGTACTAATGATGTTTTACTAATTTATCATAAAAACATCAGATAGGAGGACTTGTTTAAGTCTCCTTGCAGCTTATTATTCGGTTCTGTTAAATTACACACATGAGCACTAATCTATGAATCATAACACAGCGGGGGTCAGAAAGGCATGAATTAAATCATTGAAAGGGAATGTGTAAAACAATGATTTACATTACACTATCACCCAAAAAATATTTTCGTCCAGCCTCACTGAATTAATTGTCGCTGCTTATTCATGCATTTCAAAATGACTGGTAGCCGCTTGAATGAGGCAGCATTGTTCCTATCTCAGCGGCAAGAGCAGAGGATAAGTTCCTTCTGATTTGTCCTTGTTAAAGAAAATTACCTTTTGTTAACTCTTGTGGAATGAAACAGGAAAACTAACCCCGCCAAAGTTCACTCCTATTTACAGAAAGGAGAAGAGCAAATAAACTAGACCAATTTAATCTGCTTTCCTAATTAATCGTTCCCATACACCCCCCCACCCACCCCCAAAAAAAGAATGCGCATAGGACTCCAACTATCTGCTTGCAGGATTAGCATTGGCAACTTGAACTTACAATCAACTGAGAATCAACACAGGTTTTGATGGGAGATGAATCCCAAGCAAATAGAACAGCAATCCACAGCTTATCAGCCTTCACAAGAAGGCATGAGGGTTTTTTTCCTTGCAGATGGAGGTTGTAAGCACAGCACTATGTGCCTGGACAGGCTTATCTGATTAGCAAAGCCTAAGAATTTACCGTGAAATCTCTGCATCAGCCTGGCGAGATGAGAGGCACTGTGTAGAAGTATGCCATCCCAGGGGCAGCTCCTGGAGAACCTGGGGCTTTTCTCTTACTTCTTCTTGGAAGGGCAATAATTACTATCGCCTGTGGGTTCGCTTTACTGCCTTTGTTGTAGCCTTTTTCTGCTTCACAGCTGTTTGTTTTGGGTATATTCTGAAAGAAGGGCTGATGTTCAGTGTTAAACACAGGAGCAAGATCCAGGTGGGACAGGGATAGAGGAAAGTTCTTCTATTACTTATTCCCATACCCAGCCAATCCTAAAGTGCCATTTTATTGTTATAAACCCTCATCTCACTGAACAAAACAACAAAGACTCCTTAGCAGGCAAACACCTGGGCAGGATGTAATGCAAGGTAATGGGTAGGAAGAAATAATTTCCAAGTTTGCAGAAGCCAAAACGAACAATGATAAAGTGAACTGGAGCTCTTAAGACACCATCTCCCTGCTGTCTCCTCTTAAGGTGGTGTTAGTGCAAGTAATAAATGCTGCTTTCGAGAGGTATAGAGGCCTGGGTTTCCTGGGATCTGACGAAACCACAACCTCAAATGCTGTTCCAGCCTTTGAAAATCTCACTCTAAAATTTTGAGATTTACAGATGACCAGCATAATTATATGTGCTGCCTGGGAATGGTACATGAGGAGCCTCCAGGGTAGTTTTTGTGAACAAACCAATGGAGATGCCTAAAGAAGGGATTACAGCCTCACAGGATTCCTGCCTGTGCACCGTTCCACCCTCCCAGTTGTGCCCATCAATGAGACTTTTAGAGTCAGATAGACTTCATAAATAAAAGAAAACTACTTTGCCAGCCTGATGTCTGGCCCATTTTGCGGCATCGTTGCACAAGCAGTCGTGCTGGTACAGCTGAAGTGGTAGTGTGGGAGTGGAAATACCATAAGATTGCTGTTGCTGCCAGAAATTACTTCCCTTAGAGACAACCACCCTAAAATAGGGAGGTAGGCTGTCAGCCCTCTGACTGGCAGTATGAAGTCAGTGTCTCTCCACTGACTGTAAAGGGAGACTGGTTTAGGCTTAGACGGAACTCAAACTGGGTATACACCTTACTTATAATCCGGCCCATCTCTGTAAAGCAGGCCAAGCTGCTTTAGCCAGAAGCATATTCTTGGTTTGCTTCCTCCTCTAATAAATATACCTAATGTTCACTTGTAAGGAACCTCCGTGCATGTTCTCCACACCCCTCAGTCACACTTAGGACACCACAAGCTTTTGCCATAAATCTGTTTGGCAAACAAGTACAGTAAAGCAAAGCAAAGGAAAAATCTTCCAGCAAAAGGTTGCTTCTCTGTCAGTTATGGGATTTAAGGGGTGGTTATCTCCCCAAAAGCCTCAGTATCAGGAAAGTGCCTTACTTCACCAAACAGCTCTGGTGAAGTAACAGCTCCCGTCCCTCCTCGAGCACTTTTCCTGCATAGCTGTTAAACTGGCTCTCAACAACACACTTACTTACTGGTGGAATAGATGCTAACTACAGCTGGAGATTTTGTACACCCAGGGCCAGAGTGGTCCACGGGTCACTTCGTAACACTGCTGTGGTCCAAAAATCCTGTGTGCCAGACTCTTTTTTTTTCCCTTGTATGACTAACAATGTCATATATAGCATTGGGAATTAACAGCTACACTGATTGGACAAAGAAGTTTGTGATTTTGCTCAAAGACAGGGTTAAGTTTTAACTTTATACCATTGGTATAAATCTTTTCATGGCAATGGAGAGGTGGTATAAAGTTCCTGGGGGACTGTGTTCCTGGTGACCACCTGTTTGCGTGATGAAGCAGTAAAGAAAATGCATTTCAAGAGCTGCATCTGCTTTCTTTAAATCTTACCTGTACAGTGCTCTGATTCGGGGCACTAAGATTTAAACAAAATAAACACATAATTTTGACAGGAGTTCACATATGCATGCACGTACAGACTAACAGGTAAAATGACAAAAAGATGGAGGAGCACAGCAAGGGGTGTTACAGTTGCTCAGAGATTTGCTCTGGCAAATGTGAGCACCCAGCCTCCATAAAATACTGGATAAATTCCATCTGCATTTTGCAGGCTGAATTTTGTTTTACCGGAAATGCCTTCTAAATTAACAAGAGTGATGAATATTCACTAATAACATCAGAAATGGGCACAGCATAAAACTATCTGACTAGATGAAGGTATTTATGTGCATAGTTATCGTGCATAGAAGTTGTAAGTAGCTGGTGATATCTCTGCTAAAATACATTCCGATTATCTGGTTAATTTTTTTTAAGGTTGATGGTGCTGAAGAATCCCCCAAATCAGGTGAAAATAAAGCAACCAGTAAGTTCCAGTCCATAGGAGTTCAAGTAGAGGAGGAGAAGTGGTGAGTAAAAGTTAATACTGTTTTTCCAAAGTAAATAATTATGCTGCAACTAATTTTTAAGAGTCCTAGTTCCTGCACACATGACCATATAAACCTGCTTCCTGGATGAATTGTTAGATCACCCAGCTGAAAAGCTGAGTCTTATAAGTGCTGTAACTCTCATTTCTCAGAGGGGATTTTTCAGGACCAGTGGGGAGAACTGTAAGAAAAGCGCCACATATTTTGAAGGTCAATATACTTTCAATAAGCTTTTTTTGCCCAGAAAATCTACGTAAACAGTGGAAGGTGATGCAGCTGGAATATCAGTCTCAGGATGGCTGCAGCAGCATAGATTTGATGGGGAAGTTTACCTTGTTTTTCAGCAGAATAATTTCAGCCACGTGGAGCAGTGCAGTGGTGGAGCCAAACTGATTGCTTTTGCTCGGGTATCTCACCCAGACATCTCTGCATTACAACTGCTCCCTTGCAAAAAATTGCTGTGATTAAAAAAGAAAGCCTGTAAAACTCAGTCCTCTCTCCAATCTGCAGTGAGCGTAACCTGAATTAGTAAACAGATACGCTCCAATAAAAAGGGGGTAAAAAAACAAAGTTAGAAAAGTTGATGTCTTCGAGGGTTTTGTTCCTTTTGGATGACAAACTGCAGTTACATCGCAGCGCAGCACAGGCGTGCGTGGCACTTTCCAGACACATCATGTTTTTGAGCGCTTGACCACATCTGCAAACCCTAGTTCCTGCCCAAAGCTAGACTCGAAGCCGGACTCTTCCCTCGTCTCGGAGCACGCAGGCCTGCCCGGAGCTGCTGCGGCTGCAAGCACCCACCCAAGTCTTGGTTCAGTTTTCGCAAGCCGTTTTGGGCACGGCGTAACTTTTGGATCCTGGAAGCGTTTTGTTGGTAACTCCTTGCTGTACTTTATCGCAGGAGAAGCCTCAGGGCAGTATTGCCTGTGGGTGAGGGAAGAGTTGCCCTTGCAATGTCTCCAGAGAAAACCTGGGTGCAGAAAATCCAAGATGACAAAATTACAGCCCTCTCACCTCCTCTGGCCCATGGACTGCAGTAGCAAGTAGAGGGCATGTCCATTTTCACACTGTTTTTTTCCTACATCTGCTAAAAATACTCAAAAACAACATTATCTACACCATTTTCAATTCAACAAAACCTCTCCATAAAGTAGCAGAGTATTTTCCTGTGGTTTGAAAAGGCTGAAGTGATTTCAGCAAAAAGAAATGTGATTTTGCAATGACCCTGCTAGGCTGTTACCAAGTTCCTCATTAACCTGCTAAAACATCTCTTGCTGGCAGACACTTCTTTATGTGTTAGACCTTAGCCCCATTTACCCACAACTCTTCCAGCACTAGATAAATGAGCACATTAGAATAGATGCTGAAGGACCATTTCCCTTCAGCCTGAGCACAAAGGAAATAACTACCCCAAAAGCCCAGCCCTCCCCCTCCCTTAAAAAAAAAATAAAAGAGGGGGGGCAAAAAAAACCACCAAGAAACCTACAGAAAAACAAAGAAAGAAAAGGCTGTTTGTAAATACCTTACTTCCCAAGTCCTCTCTCTACTGCGGTTTTTGTTGCGCCAGAGAAAAAGGTAAGATTTGCCTGTGAGAGTCTGCCTTGAGAAAGCAATATTTCTGCATTACCTACTGACAGCTGTGTTTGGGGGTTTCCTTGCTGATAAAGTTGAGGTTGTTGCTGTTTGGAGCAGACCGGCAAGCAGAAATCTATCATGGACTTTCAGAAGTGAACTGGCTGATAAAGGACAGACCCTAATCCTTAGAAAATGAGTGCACTCAAGAAACAAAGGGCTTATCATCACGGTTTGGCACTCATATTCCTTCTTTTTTTTTTTTTTTTTTTTTTTT